>JH720293.1:3290824-3437521 GCA_000231825.2 Tetrahymena elliotti 4EA
TTTTAAAAAAGTATTTTCTCAAAAATATTTTAGAAATGATAGGCTAAATTGAATATTTTATATATTTAAGATATTAAATAAATTGCCAAAATAAATTAAGTGATGAAAATTGCTAAATACTTAATTGAATATTATTAGTAGCATATACAATAAATACAATAGAAGAATTAAAGAATCACTCAAATTAAATATTTATTTAAAATATATCACATCGGAATGAGAAAAGATATAATTATTACATTTTTATTGGAGCATTTTTAGATATTAAATGATATCTCAAATATAATTTTCTATTAGAAATATAAAACAAAAGATATTTTGTAAATAAATTAATTTCTTAATTTATTAAATCTTAAGTTAAAATTCATTTTTATTTGTATTTACTTGTTTATTTTCAGCTTTTGATAACCATTAAATCACTTATTTCATCACTCAATCCATTAGCCTTAAAGATATAGATTTCTGAAATTTCAAAAGGAGATAAAGTAATTCTCATCATCTGTATTTATGTTAAAATGAATAAATCATCTTTTTCTCCCTTATTTATTCTTATTACTCTTAGGTCTTTGTTGAGTTATAGTCTTTATTTTATATTCCATTAGCTAATTTTTATTAAATTATTTGAGTTTGTATCATAGCAAATAATATTTGGTCCTACTTAAAGGCATTCTTTTAAGTTTGAATAAAGGATATTGAGCTATTCACCATCAACTAATTCTAGACTAAACTTTTAATCTTATTCAGTTGAAGCAATTTTTTTATAATTTGCAATATGCTATGGGAATATCATAACTATATAATCTGTCAAAATAATCATATCTTTTAGAGTGTTTGCTTACTGTTATAATCCTTGATAAATAAGCTTAGGTTTGTAATTGGTATCTTTATCTCTTAGATCAAACTCATAAATATATAAAATTAAATCATTGTTATTCTATGATTTGTTTGTATATATAATGTTGAATATATTCATAATAGGTGATTGCTTTGCAAGAACAACTCCTACACCTTAATAATTTTCAAATTCCACATCTTAAATCTATAGGTCTTAATAGTAGAGAAACAAAGACTAATCACAAGTTAGTAAATAAGCATCTTAAGAAAGAGCAAACGATTTATCAGGTGAACAGTTGTTAATGATATCATTTTCATCTAAATATGAAATACTTTCTATTTAATATAAATTAAGAACTTCATTTGTGTATGTCCATTAAACTCTTGCAGCATCTTAAGAGTTTATGATTATTTAATTTTTCCAATTGTCTATCAAAAATAAAGAGTTTTCCTATTTTAGAACATATTCAGTTACATACTATAGCTTATTCATCCTGTTATCAAAGACTTTAATATTCCCTTCAGTATTTAAGAAGGCAAGTGTCCCATTCATATGTTGATAAATAAAGGGATTATCTTGCACTTAATCAAGTATTGGATAATGAATACTATGTCTTTTGTTTAGAGTTATGAATATAAATGAAAACAAAAGAGGTAAACATAAGATCATAATCCCTAAAAATATTCTTTTCTTCTTTGCTTTTTTCTTATTCTTTTCTTCATCAGTCTCATATTAAAAAGACCTTTAACTTTGGTCAATAACTTCAAATTTATCTTGAGGTGAATTTCTTTCTTCCATCTCTTTTTAATGATAATTTACTAAATATTATTTAATTTTTGTCTTTTTTTTTATTGATTGGTAATCAAACAAAAAAGAAGTAAAAACTATCTAGCACTAAAATTTTTGATACTAAAATATCAAAAAATAGTCAAATCAATTGATAGTATTTGAATTAAAATCTTCACCAACTCAACAAAGAGTTAAAACACAGTTAAATAGTAACACAAAAAGATTTTGTCAGCATTTATTCTATGCTGCAATAATTAATTATCTTAAACAAATGAAATTTTGTTCTCTAATTCTTTAAATATTTTAATCAGATACAAAAATACATATTTTTAATTTATTACAAAGATTATATTAATATTAATTTATTTCTTTATTTGATCATTCATTCTTTTATTTATCTCTTTCTCTCTAAGTAATTTGGCTTTAAATTCTATTTTCTTCAATACTATTTTATACATAAAGTTTTAATGTACTTTTTTCTTTCTTCTTTTGGAATGTTTATTTTAAAATATATTGTATGTGGGTAATAATTTTATTCAAGTAAAAGCTTTAAATTAGTTTAAAATATTTCTTTTAAGAGGTAAAAATAAAAATTTTACTATTATTCTTTTATTTTTTTTACTATTGGATCTTGTTTGTCATAACCTTCTAGAAACGAATCACTAAATTTAGATTTTTTATCAGTGAATTCTATTCTATTTATTAAAGATTATGCTTCTCTAGCTATACTTCTATATAAAAATTAATTTTCTTGCAAACATTTTTCAATGGTCTCATTAACTTCTTCAAGTTCATTGATCTTTAACCATATTCTTACTATTTCTTTTTCTTCTTCATTTTTAGTTTCTTGATACTATTTTTTCATTGAATTTTTACTCATTTTTTTATCATCTTTTTGATTTTGCAAGTAAATTTCTTAAAAATTATTTCCAATAATAGCTACAGGTAGAGATAAAAGCTTTTATTAATTATAAATTTAAAGTTTTAAGTGATTAATATAAAAATGTACCAAAACTCCAAATATCAAAGACACAGATGCTAATATTTTACCAGCTAAAGTTTCTGGTATAACATCACCATATCCAACTGTTGTAATAGTTATTACAGCCCACCAGACTGCTTCTGGAATATTTTATATCTTTCTAATTATTAAATTAAAATATATGAACTGAAATAATGTGGATATTTTTTACGAATTTATATCTCCTTTTTCCATAAAATACATAAAGCTTGAAATCAAAATGATACAAATAATAGTAATAAAAAGTAAAATAGACAAGGCTTGGACACTCTGTTTCACTCCAGCAATTAAAATCTATTTAGAATTAAAATAAAAATTAATAAATGGAATATAAAAAATAAAATATCAAACATTTATTCCTCTGTTTATAGACTGAAACTTAAAAACTCTAATTAATCTTAAAGTAAACAGTGCCCTAAAAATTTTAACTTGATCACTAAACTGAAAATCTAAATAAAAAGCAGTAGCTTCATAAATACTATAAGAAAGTGCCATAAATTCTACTATTGTATTGAACTCTATAAATTAATAGACTAATTAAAAAAGAAATTCAAAATAGAAAGATTACATAGAAAATAATCTTTGTAAGCTTAAGCCCCTTACTTAAAAGAATTACAACTGTATATTTACAAGATTTTCTCAATTAAAAATATGATGAAACTATATGAATTAAAGTATTCCCTTTATTATTATAAAAAATTTAATTTATAAAATATTTCATTTAGAAAGCTTACCAATAGTGGTTATCACTAACTGGGAGAGTTTTTTCAGTAGATAAAATCATAAGCAAGACATCCATGATGGAAATACAAAGCATAAAAATTAAAATTGCTTTGGACTATTTTATTAAAATGAATTTATTTTAAAATCTATTTATTTATATTGATGATTTGTTACTAAACTAGAATAATCAGAATCAAACATTGTCAGATAAATCTTCATTTTAAGCTTCTTTCTTTTATCTAGGTTTTTATAAATACTCTTTACTTCATGGTCTACATCAATATCTCTTATTTTTTTGCTAAATTATTAAAAATTAGCTTAATCAAACTCTATTTTATCATTTTCATCTCCGTCTTTTTCTTAAATATCTTCAACACCATCTATATATCCTTCTTCTTGACTATTTTTATCAGAATTCTCTTTTAAATTTCTATTTTAGTCGACAAATTTTTCATTGATGTCTGAAACTATTTTGCCTCCTTGCTTTTAAAAATCTTTATTATGGTAATTAAAAGTTTCTTTAGAGTTTTATTGCTATAGTTTTCTAAGATTTTGCTCCTGACTATCTTCTTCAATTACATTTAAACTTTATCTTCCAATTAAATTTCTTGCAATTTCTGCTTCATTCAGCTCATTAGTTTAGCTGTTGTATGGATTTTTTATCAATTCATTATAAACTAAACTCTCATTTCTTTTTTAATAATGTAGACTTGCATTTAATGTCTATGTTGCTTTGAATTAATAATAACTAACAATTACCTTGGACCTTTTAATATATGTATGAATAATTTAAATTTTATTCTTCCTTATGAATAATAATACTTATAAGAGGAATACTTTTTGAAGCCATCTCACTTGATGGACTGCTCAAATAGTCTACTTTGTTAATCATAGGTGCTTAATCAATATCAACTATTTTTGATATAAAAACTTGATATAAAAGTCAAATTTAGATAGTTAATGATTTTTTACTTTATTATTTAATTATTTTTTGTTATGTTTCTTTACTATTGTTCCCATTTTTCATATTTTTTATACTCATTCTTTGGTTGGAAAAATAAATAATATTTATGACAAAAAACAAACAGTATTAATTTTGTTTACAAAAGTGATAATTAAAAAGTTAATTTATGATTTACAAATGAAAAATATTTAGTTTTTTAATTAAAAATTTAGTTACGATTTGTTTGCACTAAAATTTAATCAAAACTAATTAAGATTTACTCAAAACTTTCTTTGAACAAATTTGTTGATAAAGGATTTGATATTCAATAAATATATTAAAAATCAAATAATTTCATTAAAGAAGGTACAAATATGAACACATGAAATATTTTTAAGAATAAGAAAGAAAGAAATAATTTTTTAAAAATTAAGATATTAGAACCAATTCAGTTCAGCAGCAGCAGCAGCTTCATTCCATATTATTGAGCTCAAATCTAATTTATTTTTGATAATTTTCTTTCTTAGTTTCATTTTCTTTTTATTTTAACAAGAGCATGGGATTTCTCTTGCAGATAAATATTTTAGCAAATTTATTATTCTTTTAGGCGATTGTTTAAAATCTCTCTGTAAAACTTTACTTTTTGAAAGAAATTTATTTATTTTCTTTCAAAGTTAAGTGGTTGGCAATTTTAATTGCTTAGTTTCTTCTCTTTTTTTGGAAGGTGATTTTTTGTTCGTTAACTCTAATGCTTAATTCTTTAATAGATTCTAAATTACTCATTATTCTGATAGTTTTGATGATATTTTTTAGTTATGCTTTATTGAGATTTAATTAATTATTAAAAATTCTAGATGTCCTATGTCATTTTTAAATATTTCAATTCTTTTAAAGAATTATTATAAATTATTTGAAGAATATATTATTAATTCATTTCTGATCAAAAAAGCATAATCAAAAGTGAAAGAAATTTGATTTAATTAACATAAATTGAAATAGAAGAAATTTCAAAAGAATTAATTATTTCTATCTTGAAGATTTGTAACAAAAAAATATAATAGATTGATAAAATTCTGAATAAAGTATTCTTTTAAAACTAAAATAGAAATAAAAGTAATTTTTTAGACAATATGATATTAATTTCTTTTGATTAAAGATTATTTTTGTTCAAAAAAAAATATTTCAAAATTAATAGAGATTAATCAAAAAAGATTGCATAAAGAAATGAAAAATTATATTGAGTAGATTTTGTGTAAAAAAAGGAATAAAATATTTAGGATGTAATTTATTAACTATAAAATGAATAATTGGTTATAAAGCTTCACTAAATAATAAAAATTGAAGAAAAAAAATATTTAGAGTGTAATAAGAAAGAATAAAATATTTAGCTTTTTAGAATTTGAAAATAAAAGTTTTAAATGGAGTTTATTCTCAATTGAATTATTGTTTAGAAAAGATAAAGCACTTATTTAGTTATTCATGAAAATCCATCAAAAAATTGCATTAAAAACAATCAAATATTTAAAATATTTCACAAATAAGAAATATTTGATTTATAAAATCAATTACTTTTGCTTTTAAGGTTGCCTTTTTTATTGTAAATTGGATAATTTTGAAGAAATGAAAAAGGATATCTTTAATAATGAATAGAAATAAATGATAAATAATAGATCAAAAAATAATAAATATTAAGAAGATTAATTTTTAGAAATAAGTTAATATTTAGAGTGTTTAATAATAAAGAAATTTTTAAGTTAATGTTTGTTTATTTAGTGTTGTTTGTTTTGGTTGAATCATTTGGTGACTCAGTTAATTCATGAGTTGATAATTTGATTTCCCAATTTTTAATTTCAAAATATCGATTTTCAGATTTTAGACTTTCTATTTTCCAATTTTAAATAGGTTATTTTTTAATATGATAAATAATTAATGAATTAGTAACAAGTTATTGTAATTAATAGAGTTTGTGGTAAATTAATTAAATCATTTAATTTCAATCTCGGTTTAATTAATTTATTCTTCCTAATTCATTTTAAGCTGATCTAGTTTTTGTTATTAAATGCTGCTAAAAGTTTTCTTTTCTTGCAATTATTGCATTGGGGTGTTATCCTAACTCAAATGAGTAGAATATCTAATTTATATCTCCTTATAAAGTTCGTCTTCTTTGCTCCCTTCTTCAAAATATTCCTCTTCATTTGAACCTACAGAAGAAGATTCTTCATCTTACTCCTCTATAACATGTTCTTCGATCTTTATTTCAGATAGAATATGTAAGAAGCTTTCACCTTGATCTTTTTTTTAAGATAAATCTTCACCTTCAAATAGATATCCTTTTTTCTCAAATTCTTTTAATTAATCTGTAAAACCTGGGTTTGGGCATGCTATTTCTCTTCTATCTGATACATACTTAATAGTCTACTCAAATGTCCATTCATACATTCTCATGAAGAAAACACATACAAATGTAGCAGATCTTGACTTTCCTTGAGCGCAATGGACAAAAACTTTGTTTGAAGGATTTTCTAGAGCTTCTTTGAGGAATTTATATCCTTTTTCAAAGTGTGGGTAAATGTCAACTCCATCAAGATCTTCAATAGAAACTTTACAATATTTAACATTTAGTTTCTCTGAATTCTCAAAATAATTCTCTACTTCCTAAGTGGCATTCAATACGTGAGTAATTTTAGTATTATTGAATACTTCTTCGGATTAAGCATGCTTCCAATTACCATAATAGAAGCGACCATAAAATACTTCATTTGGATAAACTAGAGTAGAAGTATTATTAAGAGTTTCAAGATAGTGGCTCATGAATGGATACTTTTTAAAAAAAGTGCAGGTATCTCCTTTAAAAAACAAAAGTTCTTTGATTTTATTTTATTTCATTACATTGTGAAAGTTTACAGCTGTTTTCCAAGCACGAGCCTCTTGGGTTTCTAGGAGTTATGGATTTTCAAATAGAGAGTTGTTTATAGATTAAACAAAGAACTTCTCATTTACTTTTTGATATCCTCCATTTAGTAGCATATCCATTTTAATTTCTGGATTTTCTTAGAAGAATTAAAGAGAAGTGTTATCGAAGATTTTACAGAACTCATTCGTTTTATTGGTATTTAATATTATAAAGTTATAAAAACGCATGCGCTTTGAGAAGAGTTCATCTTTTTACTTAGGCAGTAATTTTTAGAGTTCTGATAGCTTAATATTTTCAGGATTTTTTTACAGCATTTCTACAATATCTGGATAATCATAAATTTTGATTACGTTGTCACCTTTGAAAGAAAACTCATTCTCTTTGAGTGTAAAGTCATAAATAATAAAACTATTTTTGGTCTTATTGCTTACTCCCCTGAGCAATAAATTGTATAATATTGAGTGATCAATCAATGTAATCTCTGTCGGTTTATGAAATCCTGAGTTGGATCTTCTTAAAGTCATCTTTCTTTCAAACTAAGTACTCTTTCTTGCTTAAGCAGCAGTTAAGTTATTACTGCAATTAAGTTCTATCATGGTTAATGGTTGCTACTATTTATTATATTATTTGCTTAAATTTTTGTTATTTTACTAATGATTAATTATTATTATTATTTGTAATCTTTTTTGTTGTTTCTACTGTTTTTGATCACCAACAAGGAAGGACGTATTTTTTAAAGAAATTTAATTCCATCAGAGTTCAAGAAAATCAATTATAAATCTCCATAAACTAAAATCAAATATTACACCTAATTTTATTGATTAACCATTGATGTCATCTTAGGTTTTCCCTCAAGCTTAAAAACATTATTTACATGATTTATTTATTATTCCTACTTTTGTTTTTTTGATTTGCTTGTGGTCATAATATTTCAATTAAAAATATAAGCAAATTCTTGGTTTTATAATTAAGTTAATTCATTTATTTTAAGGGAAAAATAGGTAAATATTCACATGAATTTGCTATATTTCTGTGATTTTATTATACTTTTTTGGAAAAAATTTCTGTTTTTTAAAATACAGAATAAATCAATCAAAAAATAGCTATTTGCTATATTGATTTATGTAATATTCAATTTCATGTTTTTTATGTTATTTGAAGAATAAATCCATAATATAATTAGTGATGTTACAAGAACAGATCAATTATTACCTAAAAAACTAAAATTTATCCAGTTGAATCTAATTTAAAAAAAGTGAATTCCGTCATAATTATACAAATTTAAAGATTAAATTACAAGCTTACATATTTACTAACTAACTAACTTACCTACCTCGATTATATTTTTTCCATTAAACACAAAAGGAAATCAAATTAAATATATTTAGGATAAACAGATTGGTAAGATGCTAAGAAATATAAATAAACTGAAAAGAATTTTTTGTAAATATTTCTATGAATGATTAAGGTGAAGAATATTTAATAATTTTATTATCTACATACAGCAAAATATCAAATATACATAAAATAAATAGAAATTTTAAATAAATTTTTAATTTTATTATTTGTTTAAAAATATAAATTTAATTCATCAAATTTTTTGTTTTAACTGACTAACTAACAATCAATAATCATTTAATATTGGATCTAATCAGTTCTAAATAAATCATTAACTCATTTCTTATTATACTAGTCATATTCTTTATTATATTCTTCTCTTAAATTTTACAATTCTTCATCTTATAAATTATCTAAAATTTAGTTATCATCATCATCATCATCTGGATCATCAATATAAAGTATGCTAGTTCTACCAAGCATCATTCCAATTGTCTAAAATGCCACAGAACTTTTGCGATTTATGGTCATGGTTTATTTAGGAGTTTAGTTATATTTATAAAACTATGGCTTTATTTAAGAAAAGTTAAGGGAATTTCCCAAAGGAACATGAGATTTTAACAATAAATTTTTATCGTTTCCTAAAGATCTGCTGTGTCTATAATCTTTATTTATAAGTGGCTATTCTATTTCTTTATTCTTATTAACTTGATAAGCATAAGGACGAGTATTTACCTCTTCATCAACCCTTTATTATTGTTTTTCATGTAATTTATTTTCAAATGCTTAATCAAAGGGAGATTAATTTTCATGGTTTTCAATAAAAGATTAAGATTGCTCTGATTCCTTTTCTGTAATTTTTGACATTGCTATTTTTATTTGTTGAATTAATTAATCTTATTTTTTAAAAGAAAATAAGCTTACGAATTTTATCTGAGAGCTAATCTTGATTCTTTGGCTTATTACCATTTTAATTCTAGCTCTAAAGATATTATAGCATTTCTTCCTCTTACTCTTATTAGGTTTTTGTCAATCTTGATTATTCAACCTTAGCAAATATTAAAAAGATAATACCCCATAAACTCCAAAACATAAGAACTTTCATACCACTTCTTTAATCAGGATTTTATGAAAATTAGTTAACAAGTCCATAAACTACAGGAGCAGGTAAATATCCTAATAAATTATGGAATAACTATGCTTAAGAATTTCCAAAAGCACGATAGCTTTTTGGTATAGAGTGAAGCATTAAACCTGTGACGGCTGGCATTAGTGAACCTCCAAAAAAAAATAAAAACCACAATAAAATTAGAACTGTTTGATAACTATTTGTAAATGGTATTGGGATAGCACAACAAGAAGCTAAAACTCCATTAAATAAACATAAATTTATTGCATTTTTACCAGCATAACCACCTACTTTTTCTAAAGCAATGCCACCTATTGAAAATAAAAAACATATTTTAAATAAAATTTCTTTAGTTTAAAATAAATCTTTTTTAAATTCCTTTTTATTTCTGCTTAATTCAAAATTAAATTAATTTAAGAACATTGTTAAATATAAAGTTCAATTACCTATTAGGACACCAAAAATAGGAGCTGTTATAGAAATTAAAGAAAATGCTGTATAGACAGTTTTTTAGTCTACAAATAAGACGGTTCTCATGTAATCAGATATCCAAAATTGTATTCCAGTAACAACAAAATAGAGTGAAGCAAGTGTAAGCATAGTGAAAATAAATATTTTATTTGAAAAAAGTTCTTTTAATTTAGAAGTGTAAGTATGACTTTTATACAATTTGATAACAGGTTCGATAGATAAACGATGAATAGAAGAGCGACCTTATAAATTCTATGCATTTGTTACTTACTCTATTTTTTTACCATTTATGACTTCCTCTTCCTTCATTTGCACATCTAAATCTGATGAATGATATAACATAAGACTCAAAGCACAAGGTGTTAGTAACAGGATCTGTGTGATAAAAGAATATTGCCACTTTTTTAAATAATAAATATAAATAATTAGATAATAGTATTTTATAAGATTGCTTTACATTAGAGAATACTTTAACATAGAAAGATGTTGCTAGATAACCTAGAAAAACACCAAGAGGAACGCCTAACTGTAAAATAGTAAGCCATAAAGTCTACTTTGAACCTCCATGCAGCTAAGTAATTTTTTATAAAAAAAATAATAATTAAACAGAAGAAATCAACAATAAATAATGAATTTATAGTTTCTAAATGAGAAAATAAATATGCATAATTACATCAACCCAG
The DNA here is from genome assembly GCA_000231825.2 of Tetrahymena elliotti 4EA. Classification (NCBI taxonomy): domain Eukaryota; phylum Ciliophora; class Oligohymenophorea; order Hymenostomatida; family Tetrahymenidae; genus Tetrahymena; species Tetrahymena elliotti. The sequence goes on from JH720293.1 coordinate 3,301,671, forward strand.
ACAGGGAAGAAAACAACTAAAAATACTTGAAAGAAACCTACTAAAGTTCTAGATAATCCAAGTATAATTATTCGATCTGAGACTAAGAAAAGTAACAAACTAAAGATATATGAAACAATAACACCAATAATCAGTTTTTTGGTTTTAATCATCATAAAAGCCTATGAAGCAGCAACTGAACCTATTAGAAGACCTGCATATACAACAGATCCCAAAATACCTAACTCAAAATCAGTAATTCTTAGATCATGTTTGATTTCTTTGGAAGCAGCAGGAACAATGCCATGATCAAAATTAACTAGGATATTTGTGATAAAACATATAAAATAAATAAAGCTCTTTGAAGCAGTTGGTGGTGAAAGAATATTCCCACTGTTTGTTTTTTGCATTTGTATAATTATTAGTAGCTCCTATTGAAAGTAATATGCTATTGTCTATAAATATTGAGAATAGAAGTTAGAACTTTTTTTTCTTAAAAGCTTTAAATGTTTCGAAATATTTAATAGAAATTAATAAATATCATATTAATATATATATTAATATTGATTATTAGATTTTGCTTTTAATTTGATTGAAGATTTTAATATCAATACCCATAGTAAGTATATTTAGTACTAATTATCTTTAAGCTGATCTTTAAAGTACATCGAGTTAAAATCAAGTTTGTAAGATTTAACTAAGATATTTTACTATTTCATTCATAAGTTTATCTTTATTAACTATTTGCATGTTTCCATTTTAATTTACAAGTTATCTCACTTAGATTGTTAACTTTTAATTAACAGTTTAGAGTACATAAAAGTGAAATAACAAGATAGATCAATGATAAACTTTAATAAAATGCTTTAAAAAAATAAAGATTTATGTCAGCTAGAATTTGAAAAACAAAGAAAAAATAAGCTATGAAAAGCTTGTTATTGGTAGATTTTTAAATAGCAAATTAAATAAATAAGTCCACAAAAATATATTTTTATAAAAACAACATTTTAATAAAAATATATAAAAAAAAGTTTTAAATATTCTTTTGGTTGATCATAAATAAGGAAGGCTTGATTGATTGACACTTTATTTTCTTTTAGAAGTAACAATATCAATAAATTAGTATAAATTAAATAATCCTGTCTGGTTTGACTTGGTTTTTTTTTTCATTCAATAATATGAATCAAGAATTGAGAGATATTAAATTAATAAATTTTGTAGACTACGTTTAATAAATACGATTTAGATTTTAGGTATTTTTAAGAGTATTACTATTCTTAAGGTTTTTATTATAAGATAAATTTTATTTACATTAAGTTAACAAATTATTTTGTATTTATTTTATAAATTAAATTAATCTTAAAAATAATATTTGAGACGTTTTGGTTGAGTTTATTTAATATAAAAGTGGTTTTTTAGTTTTTTATGTTTATTTAGTTTAAATTAATTACAAATAGTACTTACTTACTTTCTTTTATTTTTAAGATTCGTTCGCAATTATATCTAATCAATTTGTTTTGTTTTTAAAATAAATTTTTCTAAATTAATTTAAAATAGCGCTTAAATTGTTAAATAATACATCAAGTAATATAGCTATTTTATTGGGAGTAGATAAATGGTATTCTTTTATTATAATTAAATTAGAATTTTTATTTTATTTTTTGATACTTTAAATAAATTATTTTGTTTATTTTTACTCTTTTTGTTCATTTTTTTCAAGAAGATTAAATCATTAATATCTCTTAATCAAAAAATCATATGTGAAGCTCATCATCATCATAATCGCTTTCTTCAATTTCATCTTCGAAATAATCATCACTTTATTTAGTAGCTGGATCTTTCTTTTATACTAACTATCCCAAGTTAAAATTAAATTTGTTTAATTTTTCATTTTCAATCTAAAAAATCTCTGTTTCTTATTGCAACTCATTACAAAGTATTCTTATATTTAAACATTTAGAATTATGATTTATAAAATAACATTCATTCTAATTGTTAAATTAATATTAGAAAAGTTACATTTATTCATTTGAAAAAGGACCTGAAGGAGAGAAGAAATACTCTTTTTGTTAGCAGCCTACACTTTGACTTCTTTTTAATGTAAAATCTCCTTCAAGAGATATCTAACGAGGTCTTTTAATTATTGTTTAGGCCTTTATTTGAGGAGTCAAATAGCAAATAGGGGATAAGCAGTTGGCGTTAAAAGTATCAAAAGCTTCTTAATCTTTTAACTTATTTGCAGAATATGAAGATTTTTCTAATTGAATACTAGAATTATGGTTATGTTTCAAGCTGGAAGGAGCCTTGTATGAATTTTAAGCATTTTGGTGATACTATCTTGCTGCTTAATCATAAAGGTTTTTCTCTGTTCTGTAATGTCTTTACTCTTCAAAAAAATCATGATTCATCAAAGAAGATGTGTCAATCCTATCACTTGGATTTTCTTCCAAAGTGTCTTCAATAAATTTCTTGAAATTATAAATATATGAAAAGTTAGTATTGTGTTCAATTTTTTGACAAATACTGGATATCTCTTTTTCTTACCAAAATTAATCTCTATCAGCAGAAATAAGGAGAGAATAAAGTTCATCTTTGCTATTTTTTTAGAACTAGTCTATGAATGGATAGAAGCCAAACATAGTAGAAAATAGAGTGACTCCAAAAGAAAAAATGTCATTTTTCAATAAATCTAAATGGAAAAGTTATGTGTTGATTTCATTTGTCCTTTTGTATTCCTGATAAATCTGTACTATTTCAGGAGATTAATAGACGAAGTCAGTACGTTTCAAATCAAAGCTTTGGCTATTACAGCGCTCAAAGTCGCATAATTTAGCGCTTGATGAATTTGCAAAAAAGAGCATATTATCTGGCTTAATGTCATTATGGGCTAATTTAGAAGAATGTATTGCATCAAGGCCTGTTAAAATATCATAAAATATGCCAGGAAAACAGTTATAAAAGGAATTTTTAAACTAAGTAGAGTAGTCACTAGAGCATAGTAGTGAAGAGTATTGGTGCTTGCTTTGGAGATACTTTTAATGGTGATGAGGGCGAGTTTTATAAACTTCTTGATTAAAGTAAGTTATCAAATCGCATGTAGCTTATTCCATCACTAAGCTACAATTATAGGGGTATTCTTAATGTTGATTAGAATTTTATTTTTTAGGATTAACTCTAGGTAGATACAAGTCCTACTCTAAAGAATAAGCCTAAATAATATAAGGATGACCATGAAACTTTTATAGAATATAATACTCCTTTCCAAGTTTATCGCATTCTTAATTGCATTCTTCTGTATTGTTTTAGTGAAAATAAGTCTTCAATACAACATTATTGATTTCAGGTTTTTAATCGTTTAAATAATTTAATTAAGAACCAACTGCTAGAGAGTAAATATGACAAGAAGAACCTTTAGCTATCAACTTAGCCTTATGAGAATTCTTTCTTACTTCATTTTTTAACTAACTAATTATAGGATTATCATCCTCAATTGATTAATTTAAATCATCTTCTTAATCGCTCTCTCCATCTCCATGTTCTTACAAATCATCACCTACGCTGAATTAATTTTCATAATTTATTTTTCCTCCTTCATTATCGTAATCATCTTCTCCTTCTTATTCTTGATTAAAGCTGCTTTCTTTTGATGTAAAATCATTAATAATTTTTTAATTCTTGAGGTCTAGTTAATTGTCTTAATTATTTTCTATATGACTATTAGTATTGCATTCATCAATATCTTCATCTTATTCTTCATACAAAATTTTAGGTTTCATCATAAACTATTTTTGTTTTCTTTGAGTACTTGATGTAGAAGAAGGTGCAGGTGGCTTAGAAAAATAGATGCTTTCAAAGGTATTTTAACTTGAAGAGCAGCTTACAGAAGAAGTGTTTAGAGAAGATTATGAAGTATTATGATGAGTTGTATTCTCTTCAAAGCATTCAGTATTTTATGAATACTGTTTTGATTTGGAGTTATTGGTGTGGCGGCAGCAGGACAACATAGAGATCTAATTATGATGCTACTTTACCATTCTGTTAGCTAAAGAAAGGGAAGAAGAGGTAATTTTATTAGCAGAGTTTTGAGACTCAACTAATGGATATGTAAGATATCTATCTTAATTTGAATTAATAATTATTTCATATTAATTGCTAACATTTTCAACACAATTCAATAATTAACAAAGATTGCAGCTTGAATTCTATTAAATTGAACTTTCGTTTGTGTTTTATGATTACCTTTCATTCTATACGCTCTGCTGCTGCTATAACACCTGCTCCATACTCACTACTTAATTATTCCCTTGATAATTGATCTCCTGAAACAAAACTTTATGATTTAGTTTTGGCAGATTTTTTTATGAGTATAAAAGTTTGGGTGTTTAAGTTCTTAAATTTAGTTATGTCTTCAGAAGAATATATGTTTTGCTTTTTAAATACTTTCTTGCTTTGTAATGCTTTCGCTCTGCCCTTAAATAAATCTACTATTGATATTATTAGCTCTATATTTATTTTTCTTTGCTTTTGAGAATGCTTAATGTTTATGTTTATTTACTTTTATAACAAAAAATCAAAAAAGGAAGTAAATCAAATCAAATCTCTTGTATTTTTCAATTTGTTTTTTATTTATATCTCTCCTTCGTATTGCTTTTTTGCTTTGTTAAAATTTACATCCTATTTGATAAATTTTTTTCTCTAAATCTCCTTAAATCATTCTAATTATTTTTCTTTTCTATTTTGATACAGCTTATAAATATTCTTCTCCTTTATCAATTCTAATAATTTTTTGTTGTTTTAATCAAAAAATAAAGAAACAAACAAAAAAAAGAAATAGAGAAACATGAGGTATTTTTAAAATAATGGGGAAAACAAAATAATCAAAATAATAGGTCAGTTAAATATGTTAAAATAATGAAGAGAAATAATAGGAAGCTAAGGAAGAAGAAATAGATTTATGCAATTTAAGCTGAAAAGAGTTAAATGAATTAATGTAAAATATTGTAAATAAAACAAAAAATTGTGAATAATCAAAACAACAATTAACTAAATAGTCAAAATATATTACTATATTATGGTTGGTTTTATATAACTTAAAATCTAACTTGAAGTAAAAGTATGAATCTATTTTAGGAAAAGAGATTTCTGAATGTAAAAATTTAAAATCTTTATCAATTTATATGCCAAAAAAAGAACTTTGTTGTAATAATATTCTTAAAAATATGGAAAATCATAAAAATTTAGAATAATTAAGTATAATATATTATTCTTGTAAATTAAAATAAGAAAAGTGTTAGATATTAGGATAATCTATTTCTGAATGTGTAAATTTATTATCTTTAAAAATTCAAATTGCTGATATTTTTTTAGAGGGAAAACAATTGAATTATATTGCATAAGGAATTTAGGAATGCAAAAATTTAACTTTTCTGGATATTTGTTTAGAAAGTATATTAGATTCAGATGGGTTTACTTCTTTAAAAAAGATACTTTTAGAATGTAAAAGAATAGTTTTTTAAAAAATAAGCTTAGGGTCTGATCTTGAAAATCAATCTGAAAATAATTTGAAAGAAAAAGATATTTTAGAATTTGCTGAAATAATATCTAAATTAAATAATCTAATTGCTTTAAACTTAGATTTAAAGAAAAAACTAAGTAGTAATAGTGCTAAGATTCTAGGATAGCAATTTAGTATATGTTATAATCTAACTAAAATAAAGATTGACCTTGGTCATTTCTAATTTGACAATAAAGGTATTTCCTTATTTACAGAAAATATTTCTAAACTTAGTAAACTCACATAGTTAAAAATTAATATTCATGATAATAATCTAAATAATTCAATTGCCAAAATAATAGCAAAATAATTAAAGGAATCAAAAAATCTTAATAAATTAGAAATTTTATTTTGTAAAAATGTTTTGGCTAATGAAGGAGTGCAATCACTTTTAATCGGATTATCTAAATTAGTTAATCTCAATTCTTTATGTTTATCTTTTTATTAAAATTTGATTGATAATACTTGTTTGGGTTAAATTTCAGAGTTTCAAAATCTAAATCATTTAGATCTTGATCTAAGATTTAATCCATTCAATACTTTAGGTGTAACATATTTTGGATAATAAATTTAAAATTTTAAAAACCTAAACTCTTTTAGCCTTAATACATTTTTCTGTAAGATTAATGTAGAAACATTTAGAATTTTAGTAGGAGGAATTTTGAAACTTCCACATCTTTATTTTTTAAGCTTATAAATATCTTTACAAAAGTAAACTTATAAATACTAAGAAACCCAAAGAACTTTTACTCTAAAAACTTAAAAGATTAACTTACTTTTCTATTGAAAATTAATGAAAGATATTAAAGAATATATTCTTATTTTTTATGTTTTAAATTGTCAATTTTTCAATTAAAAATTTTAGCATTTTCTTCTTCTTTCTCATCTTTTTATTATTATGTTTGGGTTCAATCTCCTTCTAAAATATTATTTTAAATAAATATTAAAATATAATAATTAATTTTTACATTAACTTTGCTCCTCCCTTATAGAAAATTCAATTGAAAAAAAATAATAATATTTTTGTAAAGAGGAGGAATTAAAAATAAAAAACTAATTCATAATTTTTTCTGTTCAATTTGGACATAAAATTTAATAATAATTTTGCGATGTTTTAAAGAAAAAAACTAATTAATATTTTAACATTTAAAACAAAGTGAAATCACTTTAAACTTTTAGTTATTAATTAATAAAATCTATCCATAAAAAAAATTTTTTAAATTAAATTAATAAGAAATACCTTCAATAAAAAAACATTCTTCATCTCAAACAATATAAATACCTCATAACTCTCTAAAGAGAGTCTCTAAATTGCATCATTATTTTTTAAAGATGATAAAAAAAAATTATCATAGGATAGCTAATCATTTAGTTAAAAGTAAGAGTTTAAATCGAATGAAATACAGCAATAAGCATGAATAGTAAGAATAAAAATATTGATTACAACAATAATTGAAAAGTAAATTTGTATGTTTAATTTAAGTATTTATTAATTTATTAAGTAGTTAATTAAAAGTATATTTAGTTTTAATAGGTCATTTTTTATTTAATTTTGGAAAAAAATATTTTTCATTATTAATCAACTCACTCATTCTTGGTAATATGAGTTTTGACCAAAATGAGTTTCTGTTTTTACTTTGATATTATCTCTATAAATGCATTTTATTTCTAGGTATTGTAAAGAAGCATATCTAATAGAGCCTTGTCCATGTTTCATATCATCTTTCCACATACCTTGATAAATATCTCCATTTTTGTAGTAGTATTAACCGTAGCCCCACTTTTTATCATTTTTAAATTATCCAATGTATCTTTCACTGTTGGAATAGAACATAATACCATTTCCATTTATTTAGTTATTATAGAAATCACCTTCGTAGTAATCACCGTTACTGAAAATATATCTACCAACTCCTATCCGTTTATTGTTTTGATAGTATCCAACAAAGCTGTCTCCATTGCAAAAGAATTCATATGCGCGGCCATGTTTTACTTCGTTTGATACTTAATGAAGATATATTCCATTAGTTTTACATGTGACCCTTAATTCAGGATTTTGTAAGTTTTCGAATTCAAAATTTGATAATTAAAATTGCTTCAAAATTTTCAGATTATTTGGTCTACTTGAAAATCCTCTTTCAATCACGACTCTGTGCTTTTCAATTTCAGACTAGATTAATTAATCATAAATCTTCTTTTAAGCTCTTTTCTTTATTTGTTCTTAATCAAACAAAGTAGATTTGTTAGATTTATGGTTAGTACCATATGTATATAGAGACTAGTTCTAAGTATTCAGAATTTCTTAAGGGTTAGAGTGTCTAGAAGAATCGGTAGAAATTGTTATTGATCTTTTCATCTTACTGATAAATGTTTTTACAGTTTGCTTTTTAGCAATTTCCTAAAATTGTTATTACATTTGTTAATTTTTTTTAAAGGTGTTGATACGGTTTGAAGGAGTGAATTGTTTGGGAGGAGCTTTAAGATTTGGTAATGTATTTAAAGTATTATCTTTTTATATGTAAATAGATTTTGAAGGTTTAGATCTACGTATGATAAATTTTTAGTTCTAGTTTTATACTTACTAAGAAGCCATTTTGTAAAAATTTCTTTTATTATTTGGTGAATATATTTTATTTTGAGAATTTATTGTCTAAAACAAATTTTTTTTTATGAATGCTTTTATTTGTTAAATTTTATTTAAATTCATTATCGGGTCAATCAATATTCCAATTTATTTGAAAACAAAGGAAATTTTATTTAAGATCTTATTTGGTCTCATTTAATATATTTTTTGTATTTGATCTGGGTTACTTAAATTATCAACAAATCATTAAAATATCAATAAAATATTTACAGCATACTGAAAGCAAAACTCACAGTCTTTTTAGCAATCTTAATGTTTTTATTCTCTTTTAGGATTTTTGTGAATATTTTATTCTTATTTTTTGGATTGCTTAGTTTATATTTATAGGATAGACAAATAAATTTGTACTTTTACAAAGATGCATTATTAGTAAGAATTTATCAAAGCTAATTTCGAAGAACAAATAAAAATAGATAGACAATTCGTTTTTAGTAATATAGATTATTAATGTTTTGAGAATAAATAAACCTATTTAAATAAAAATGCTAAACAAATATTTTTAGAATGATCATTTTCATTCGCAAATAAAATCATTCAGACTGAAATTCAAAAAATGAAATAAATGTAGATGATACGTAAAAAATTAAGAATAAAATATTAATAATATATTTAAATTTAATTTCTCAGATTTGAAAAATCTCAAATTCGATAGTTCGAAATCTAAAAATACTCAAATTTTGAACCTTCTTTGAATGTATTTGATAGTAAATTAGGTAATAATTAATTCAGGCAAATCTTTGATCTCTTAAATAATTTGAATTTTGTCTTTTATTTCAGAATTTTCTATTCAAAAGATTTTAAGTTTCCATCAAAAATTGGAAATTTCCAATAAAATTTTTGATAAATAAGTAGGCATGTTATTGATTACTTATAAAAAATGTAAGAATTTAACTAAATTAAAAGTATAAATACACATATTATATATCAAATGTATTTTCCCTAAGCAATTAAAGCTGCCAAGTAAGAATTTAATAGAAGATTAGTTTTTTTTAAATATAAAACAAATATTCTCATCTGAGAAAATATTTAATTAAAAAAGCTTTATTTGATATGTAAACCTGAAAAAATAGTAGATAAAGCTGAATTATCTTTTTATTAAAATTTAGATTCAAAAAAGATATTTATATTATTACCATAATTATGGTTTGAGAAAGAAAGTAAATTTTAAATTACTTATTTAGTATATAATTAGGTTTTTTACTTTGTAAATACTATTCTAATATTAATTGATGCTAATGTTCTTGTAAATTAATTATTTTTGTTCAATTTCTTAGAGAAAATAGAATTTCAAAAGAAAGTAGTTCTATTAATATCAGAAATGGTTGAGAAGACAAAATAATTATTTATATTGAAATATGTGGCATATATAATTCTATTTTTTTTACATATTACATATTGTGAAGAGGAAGTAAGTGTGGAAACATTAGAAGATTTAGTAGAATTAAAAAATCCTTCAAAACTTCCTTAATTAGAATGCCATTCTTTAGAAAAATTGTAATTATAATCTTATGAATATAGATAGAGAAGTGAGATAATTGTTGATGAAGAGAATAAAATCATACTCTATTTAAAAAGATATTCAATTTAATTTACTAGTTATGAGCATCAAATATAAATTTATGATTATTTTAATGGCAATTTGCTAACTTAGGGTGATTTAAATTACGAAAAAACATTTAATGTTCTTTATTATAATCCTAATATCCAAATCTTAGCTCTATATGAATCTGAGGATGGCTCTGAAAATGATAAAATTTCAATGGTTTTCTTTTATAATTATTTTGAATTAAAGATAATTCCTCCAACTGACCTAACTAGTTAAAATAAAGCTAAATTAAAAGAAGATTTTGATCACATGCATCATTTTACCATCTAAGATTAGCCTTTAGTATGTAGAATAGACTTTACTAATAACTTGTTTATTTGTGATGAATATTACAAAGTAAATTTATCTAAACAGATTATTATTCTTGACTCACCTCTCAGCTATAATAAGAGTAAAATATTATATAAATACTTCAATCATATTTTATATTAATTCATTTTTGATAAAAAGATTAATAATATTAAGATTAAATCATCAATATTTTTCAGAGAGTTACTCAAAAAAAGTACACCACTTCTTCTGAAGAATTTATTGTATCATCTCAAAATTATTTATTGTTAAATGAGAATATTCAAGGAAGGAAATTTAACATGGATATTGATTGTGTGATGAGAGAAAACAAACAGTTTGTTATCAATAAAATTGAATCCTGTTTTATATGTGTGAGTATGGATAATTTCAGAATAAATGTTTATTCTTTTTTACCAAAGCCAAAAGTAAACTAGAGTAGCCTACTCGTTCCTTACAGACTACTGAGATCTTTCTTTGCCTTGGAAGATATAGATAAATTCAAATTTTTCTTCTTTAAGAATAGTATTCTAGTTTCAATAAATAATTCTATCTCAATCTATAACACAGATGCTGTTGTTTCCAGTAAGTAAGAAATAGCAATTAAACCAACAATTTAAACAATAGACGGTGAAATTATTTTTATAGACTAAGACCAGCAAACGATCCTGACGTTTAAATCAAATAATTACTACAGGTTTCTCTATTTATTTTGTTAGAGTTTAAAAAAATATTTTGAAATTATTCAATGAAAAAGATAAATTAAAAATCAAAGGTTGTTTATTAAAAAATAAAAGGATTTGGCTAAATAGCTATGTAGAGGAGTGGAAATTAAATATAAGATAAGATGAAGAGAAAGTAGAATATGTTAGCTCATTTGTAGATGAGACAGATAACTCTATTATAATTATTGGAAAAAAATAGATTAACTTAGAAAAGTTGTTTGAATCTAATTATGCGAAAGAAGAATAATTTAAAAATGGATAAGAATAATCAGAAAGAAGAAAAAACCATAAACAAAAAGATGAAGATGAATATGAGGAAGACTTGGAATAATTATACAAAAAATTTAAGACTTAGTAAGAGTTAGGATATGAAATGTTTTAAACTTTTACTGTAAGCATAGATAGAAATACTTTAGAAAATAAATTTTATTTAGAAAATGATTATAGATGCTATGATCAATTAAACACAACAGAAATTTTAAATTTTGATTCAATAAATCAATAATATTTCCTTTTGACTTCATGTTCGCACTTGATTATTAGATATAATAAGCAGATAAGCGAAGAAATATACCACGATTTTTAAGATCATCAAAAACTTATTGTCAAAACATTCTCATAAAAGAATATAAAATTATTTTACTTTTTGCCTGAAAGGACAGATATCTTTTCACATACACACTCCTCAATAAAAATAGTTATAAATAATTAAATCTTAACAAACTAAATCTCTCCACCTGTAGATTTCTTTAACAATTCTTTGCTTGAAGTAAAATTGATTTTACAATAAAATAAAAAAAATAACCTTTATAAATATTTAGATATGCACTCTAATTGATGGTTTTCTTATCTTATTCTATAGATAGGATATTCAAGTTTATAGCTACAGTTTTGATTATAATAATGATTTGTCATTTACTTTAAGTTAGACATTGTCATATAAGATTCCTTATAATTTAAGTAAGGCAAGCAAGATTGATTTTAGAAGTGATAATTATGAAAATATTTGGGCTATAGCTTTAACTTTTAATAAAGATGAAAATGTTTTAAGCATAATCGATTTTTCAGATATCAAATAAGGTTTAATTCGTTTTCCTATTGAAATTTAAATAAAAAAAAGCATGGGTTGCATTTCAGATTAAAATAGAGAATAAAAGTACTTTGTAGATTTTTTCACGGGTTTTATAATTGCATATGGAAGATACAAGCTATGCATATTTAATAGTATCTTTTTTTCTTAAATGAAAAATGGATTTGCTTTATTTTTTTTGTAAATATTTCAAAAAATAGGCTTTGGAGAAATGAAAAAAGAAATAAATATTAATCAGAAGATTATTGTTGAATTTAATTATGAGCAACACATTCTTCTATTTATAGTTTAAAAAGGAATAATAAACGATCTTAAGAATTTTGGAGTTATCTATGACTATATCCATGACTCAACTACTGAAATGAAAATAGAAAAGCTAAATCCTGGAGTCACAAGGTCAGCGCGAATGACAATTATTGGCTATACCTTAAACGAGAACTTAATTAACTTTATTTTAACAGATGTAGAAAATGAGTATGTTTATAGCTACGCTCATATACTTAATAAGAAATATCTACCTGACTATGAAGGCGTCAGTTTCTTGGAGAGGATTAAATACACAAATGAATGTTCATATAAGACAAAGTCTTATGAAAGATATTTTATCAAAAGTCTAATTTTTGAAGACAAAAATTATATTGTCAATGTTTATTATGATTCTATTCAAGTCTATTAATTCAAAAAATATCTCAAAATCATTTTAAGGGTAATTAATTACTATCATTAATTTTATTTTTTATATTAAATTCTCTTTTTACTTTGAATTATTTTGAATAGCTTTTATACTGTATCCTTCCAGAAAGTCAAGAAGAAAGCACAGTGAAGCCATATAGAAATTTTTTAGATTTGAAAATTTTTGAAATGTCAAATGAGAATTACTACTCATCTGATATAAAATAAGACGAAAAAGATCTTGAAGAGGATAATACTCTTCTCGTTATGGTAATAGTATTTACTAACAGAATTACATTATATCAAATGGAGTAAGAGAATAATCCAGAAATCATAGCTTATGCAAGCTTTGACTAAAATATCAATGAAATTATTGAGCTATCAGAGATAAGAAAAACAGTTGTTGTCTTAGTGGGTAATTGATTAAACAATTTATTTAAGAGTAAACCTAAAGCTTATTTATTTTGCAAACATATTTTAATTAGTTCGTAGTTAGAATAATCTTTACACATACAAATTTCATATTAGATAGAATCAGTAAATTTGTTCTGTAGATTGGTCAAGCTAAAAGCAAGGATATGACTTGAAAAATAAGAACGATATCTTAGAGAGATCTAAAGTCAATTATTTATTCAATCATTTGAAATTCCCAAAATATTTTTATCTAAACCATGGCTTGAAAAACATGAATCAAATTTTAGATCTATCTTATATAAGCGCTTTGAAAAACATCTATCTCTACTATAAGTCAAATCAAAAATATTAAATGACACCAGAAGCATTTTAAAATATTAACAAAAAAGACATTTTTGCAATTCACTTTGAATCTTTTGAACTCAATCTAAGTAAAACTTTATTAATTTTAAGTTAGAATATTTTTTTTAATTATTTAATTCGAGTTTTTGAAATCCCTCAAATTTCTTCTCTAAAAGTTTTTAAGAAATCATACATTTTTCTCAATTCTTTATTAATTTATAATATATATTTTATTTAAGAAGCTTGTTAGTTGTCATTTAGTTAAACTTTTTTAAATTAAAAATGGATAACTTAATGAAAATTTTTTAAATTTACTTTAAAATAATTTAATAAGTTCTTCTAAATCTCCTTAGAATTATCTAAATATAAATTATTTTTTAAACAAAAGACAAAACATCATTTCAGTTTGATAATTATAAGTCTGTTGTGCTTGATAAATTTGAAATAAAAATAGATGAGAATTTCCTTTAAAATGGGAGTATTCTGATACAAAATGCACATTATGTTCAAATATCGTAACATTTTTTTTAAAAAAGCTTTTACTAGTTTATTTTATTGATAGAAATTTCAAACTAATTAACTTGGCAGATATGGGGAATTTAAGTTATGAATAAAATACTCCAATAAACTATATCTTTAAATTTATAAATTGCAAAAAAGTCAAAATTTTAAATTTCAAGATGAGGAATTTTATTTGGAGTTCAATAAGCAGTTTTTTTATTCTTGAAAGTGTTAAACAAGTTTTTATTGAGAAGCTAGATGTGAAAAATAATCAATTTAGAGGGTTTTTGATAAGATTGAATTTTATCATTTCTGCTGAAATAAGCCACCTAATTTTCAAAAAAAATAAACTGATTTCTGTTCTAGATGTTGATAATGCTGAGGAACAAAGCACAGAAACAACATATATTTACATTTACAACTTTTCATTTTCTAACTCAGTAAACTAAAAATTTATTTAGTATTTAAATTAACATTTAATAAAATTAAGATAGTAGAAGGTAATGAGTTCTCTATTCCTAGCACATACTTCAAATATGGAGGGAATATTATTCATAAGAGTGTTTAGATTATAAATAACACATTTGCAACTAGATATTTATTATCATTTAATCCTGATGAAATCAATATAGTAGACTCTATTTTTGATGGAAATGTACTAATTTAAACAAACTTAATTGAAATTTTTAATGGGAAAGTTAATTTTGATAGGCTTATATTAACTAAGAATGTGTAAAATGCTATTTTTAATCAACACTACACTTTGCTGTATGAATAAAATGCTCCATAATTTCCAATAATTTTATTGAAGTAGTCTTTAATCAAAATTTAGCAATCTAAGTTCCAAGATAATGTGATCTTTTTCATGCTTATACTTGCTGAAAATTCCTAAATATAAGTAGAGTAATGCAAGTTTACTAATAATTATTGCAGGAATTCAAATATGGGCTGCTGTTTAAGTACTTAAGAGTCATAGATAACTTTAATTCATTCTATTTTTGCAGAAAATCTATCTGTTAGTGGATCAGCAGGAAAATTTTTTAGGTGTATTGGAGAGATCAAAATAATGTAAAATATTTATTATTTTTTTTAATAAAATTATTAAAATAAAAATTAAAGAGGTAGTTTGTTCCAGCAAAATAAGGCTCAATTTTATGGGGGAGCTCTTTTGTTAGAGTAATGCTCTTAAATTCAGATTAAAAAAAGTACATTTACTTAAAACGAAGCTATGATTGGAGGAGCTATTCGATATTTACAGACCTATCCATATAACTTTTTAAGAGATAGTAATTTAAACGAAAACAAAATATAAAATAATGAAGCTTACTTCTATGGATAAAATATTGGATCATATATAAGAGTAATTGAAATCAAAGAAGTCTTTGTAAAATACAATTTTGAAAAATTATTAACATTATAAATCTTTTTCTTTAAGGAATAATATGTTGATTTTGATGACTAAATGAGCATAATAAAAAAAGACTTCTAAGTTGAAGATTAAAACGTCATTACTATTTTTAATTTTACAAGGTATTTTATCAAATATATTAAAAATATAGAGTAAAGTTTTTGTGCTGTTTGAAAAAAATAACAAAAATATCTTCATTTTTCTGAAAATTTTTAACATAATTATCAATTCTACTCACTTTTTGATTTATGAAAATTTTATTAATATATAATTTTAGTGGAAGACATTTATAGATAAATTGGGAAATGGCAGATGAAGAAAGAAGAGGATTGATTCACTCAGAAATAGTAGATCTAAATTTAAAAATAATTGAAGAATAAGATATTAATGAAAAGGAATTTGAAATAATAAAAAAATATGATCTTAAGTAAAATCAATTTATTTTTTAATGACTAACAAACAATAAATCAATTTAAAAAAATAGGATTAGTAGTAAAAATGCCAAAATTTTAAGTTATTAAAAAGCTATTGAAGAAAGTAATCAATCAATCAATCACATAATTGCTTTTTCTTATCTTTAAATGAATTTTTTAACCAATATAGGCATACTTTAAATTGATATAAATCTTGTTGGAGAAGAGGAAGGCAAAATACTAGCAAAAATTACTTTCCCTGAAATACTGATACCAAAAAAAGAAATCGAAAGATAGAGTATTGCTCTTTTTCACTAATTTTAATTTAATTAATTCGTATTTATACAAAAAGAGTATATATATGAAGATGATGAAATAGCTTAAAACTAAGGAGGTGAAAATATCTTTATGTTTCCTCTTGAAGTTTATTTAATCTTAGAAATTCGACCTTGCTAATAAGGAGAAACAAGAATAATTTTACACTCTAGGGAAACTAAGTACTTTATTTGCTAGGAATGCTTAAGAGGTACTTTTTCTAAGACTATTGATCCTAACTAAGATACTGTTTGTAAGAAGTGCGATCCTTAAAAATCAGAGTGCTTTAAAAACTATCTATTTACTAAAAAAGGGTAAATTAAATAGCTATAAAATTATTAAAAAATTTATTTAATTAATCATATGCAAACATATTTATCCTTCAATATTACAAAGATACTGGAGATATTAAGAGTCCATTTTTTCTTGCCCATATCCAGATAGTTGTATTGGTGGAGATGGCTAAGGTGATGATGTAATAAATTATTTTATTTCACTAATACAAAGTATAAAATCAAAAGAAGTAATAAAATTTCAAGTTTATTTTTTTGTTAATAATTAATTAGCTATGCTAAGAGGGCTATAAAGGAGCTTTGTGTTAATCTTGTGATTCTAACTTTTCAAGGTCTTCTAAATAGTTTGTAAGATATGGATTTTACAAATGTGTGGAGTGTGACTCTGTTTTAGATAAAATCTTGATATTATGCCTTCTTTCACTCTTATTTTTAGTTTTCTTGATTGGTATTGCTTACTCCAGCTATCAAAAAAGTATTAAGAAACTCCAGAGTAAACATTATTTTTCTTTATTATTTTATTTGATGCGCATCTCACACACTGGCTAACAATTCTAATTTAAAAATAAAATCTGATCTGATCTAAAAAAAGTTTACACATAGATCGGACGATTTCCAAAATTATTTCCCAATTTTAAATAAAAAATAATCAACCATTAATTTTTTTTCAATTCTCTTGAAAAAAGTAACACTTTTAGTATAGAATAAAAAATATTTAAAAGTTATTTGAAAAATTGTTTTAAAATGGGATTCATATCTTTATTTCAACAAATCAAAAATAATTAAGTTATTTTTTCAAAATTTTAGAAATATAATTGCTAATAAAAAAGATATTTTTTTCTAATAAGTTTTTTTTTTATTTCAATTTTAGTTTATTACTTGACCAAAATGGGCATGCTTTCGATTGGGAGCTCAGCTTAGTTTTTTTAATCGGTTTTCTTAGCTAAATTGCTCTTAGCTTACTTGCCAGTAATTGTTTAAAATAAAATTAAAATATAACAATTTGTAATAAAACGTTCTTCAATGATAAGTTTTCATTTTTTTTTTTTTGATTATTTGTAAAAAACCTCCTAAAAACTAAAAAGCAAATTAATCATTAGAACTTAAAATGAAAAATTATTATTGATATCTATTTATAAATTTCTGATAAATTATTTATAATGTTTACATTTAAATATATTAAATTAAACAAATTTAATTGTCATAAAGTTTAAATGTAATTATTATACAACAACAGATGATTTAATTGTACCGAAAATACGGGTCTTACTTAGATACTCACGTTTTTGATATTTGGAATAAAATATCTATGATCTTTTCATAAGTTTCATATTCTCTCGAATGCATAGTCTCAAAATTTTTTTTTAAGATAGGTGCTTTCTATCCTACTAGGATAGTAGTTACTTCTGCTGGGCCTTTATTAGTTTTATTGGTTGTGTTTTCAATAACTTATCTATTAAACAAAAAAAGATTAAATAAAAATTAATTAAAAGAATCTGTTAATACACAACTAGTTCTTATTATAGGACTTTATTATTCTTGTATTGCAATAAATAATTTACTTGAGTGCCTTCATGATATTAAAATTGAAGGAAAAAACTTTTCACTAGCTGATACTTCAATTGAAGTGAATGACGAAAATTATTAAATGTTTCTTTCATACTACATCTACGTCTTTATCATTTTCTGGACACTCATTGTGCCTGCTCTTTTGGCATTAAAGCTTTTTGAAATGAGAAACTCTTTAGGTAAGATAAAACTGAATACGTAATATGGATTTCTCTTTTAAGAATATAAGTAAATTTTTTAATTTATGGATCTCTTTTACTTGAAACACTTGATAAATATATATTTTTAAATGAGGCTGATAACCTTTTATTTTAAAAGGCTTTACTAATACTCATTAATTCACTAAATATTATGAAATTCAATTTTTTGCTAACCACAAAATTTTTTTTGCATATCTTAAATTATATTTGTCTATTACTAATAATCTATGGACACACGTCCTCAATTAATCCCTTAATTTTTCATAAAATGCATAATAAATGTATTTAAAATAAATCTTCTTTTAGTCTTTTAGTTTGTAATAAAGCTTGTTCCAATTAACATTTTTATTTTTATATTAAATTGCTAAGGACGAAGTATTATTTCTGGGACTTTGTGAAGCTTTTAGTGAGAAATTTCATTTTCTTTTTTGTTAACCTGAGTGGATAAGAATAGCTCACTGAAGATGGAATTCTAATCATTATAACTCTAATATTATATATTTGGAGTTTAATTGCTTTCATGCCATACCAGAAGAGAAGCCACAATTCAATTGATATAGCCCTGTCATGCTCGTCGTTAGTGACAGCATTCTTGACTACTTTTGGTTACGATATAGAAGATAAAGAAAAAAGTCTCTTCAAGATATGTGAAATATTAACCGACTTGCTTAATATTGTTTTGATTATTTTCATAATTTAAAGTATGGAAATAATGAATATTAAAAGATTAAGGTAAAGAATTCATAACAAGAATTAGTCTTGGTAAACTCTAAAGCATTGGATAGAGTTAAGAAGAAAAATTTTGAGATACAAATCTTAACAGAGATAAATGAAAAGCGCTTCATTAAACTATCTTCCAATATTTGATAATATAGGTAATAATATAGAAAATGTAAAAATTCATATTAAAACTAGTATTTTTTAAAAAAAAGAGGATTTAGAAAATACAGCAAATGCTTAACCTTTAAGTTTAAACACAAATGGTAATAGAAATTTTTCCATTAGAACCTTTCTTTATTTATAAATTTATAATACAAAAATAAATTAAAGCTTTCTCAAACTTTAATTTTTAGTTCTTTAATCTTTTTTTTTTTCAATATCTTACAGTTCTTTAAGAAAATGAATAACCTCCTCAAAAAGATGTTTTAGATTAACCATTCTTGAGCAGTTTTGATGGCTAGCTGTGATTTGTCTATCTCTTGGTACTATATTTATTTTTATTTAAGCATCTTATTTTTATTATAAGCTAAGCAGGGCTAGCAATGTGATTTAAAATGAAGCCAGCGTAAATTAAATGATTAATTTAGAGGTATCTTCCGAATGATAATAGAAAAGAATCTAGAAGGTTTTTTAGGGCTAATTAGTAAAAACTTGTAGTTGAGATTACATTAAAAAAAAATAAAATGAATTAGACTGAGATGTCAAAAATTTGTTTAATGTTTATTTTAGACAAAAAGTTGATGAATATAAATTAGATACATACTTAATCATTCTCTTAATTATAAAAATCTCTTTTAATACTGGACATAATTAAATTAATGACTGAAATAGCGTGAGATAATATTTATATGAATAAAAGTGGTTTATCTATTTATATTTGTAACTATGTATCTTGTTAGATACATTTAATTAAATTTTTTGAGTAAAATTCTTCGATTCCATGATATTGCATTTTATTCATTGTGTATTTAACATTAAACTAACATTCTTATTCAGTTTACTACTGAGCGATCATTCCAAAATTAAAACATGAAAAAAAATAGCTTACAAAATATGAATAATCTTTCTTATCAAAAAAATTACACTAATTTAAAACCCATGGCAATAAAATAAATAGAAGTAATCTTAATTAATTATGACTACCAAAAAATATGTGTCCACTTACACGCCCAATTTTTAGCTAACAGAAGAGCTAAATTAACTCCAAAAAGCATAAAAATTGAGAAGAGCTGTTTCTAAAGTAACAATTTAAGACAGTTAAACTAGTCATCTCATTTATCTAATATAAATTTTACAAATTTTAAGAGTTTTTTCTTGTTTTACAATTTTAGAGCAGAGACTTACTTGTATTTAAGAATAAGTTAATTTTTTATTTCTATTAGCTATGTATCTTTTATAAAACATCTCCTTTATTTAAAAAGAGGTTAAAAATTGAAAAAAATATAAATAGTTTATTTAAATATTCGTTTTTTAGTTTATAATTTAATAAATAAAATAAAGATTAAGGAAAGAATGTTGATAAATCGAATAAAATAATATATTAATGCTCTATGTTACGTTTGAAGTGATTAGAAGATAGAATAGTTGGTTGGTTATACAAATAATAACAAAAATTATTATTCTATATAATAAATAGTTGATACATAATTAAATTTGGGAGTATAAATTATATTTACAAAGTAATCGAAAGTAATTCTAGTTTATTTAATAATGTTAGTTAATTTAATTTATATAGGAAGTTTTTTATATTTTATTTTTGAAAAGCAAGCATCTATCTATTTGTCCGTCTGTTTGTTTCTTTCTGACTTTCTCTGCACTCTGTTTTTGTATATGGCTTAGTTTATTTTGATAGGAAAGCCTATCTATAACTGAGACTAGTACTGAAGTATTTAATTATCTACAATTTAAATTATTATATATACATAAACATCCAGTAGCTTTGTTTAAATCAGTGCAAAGAAATCTTAGGTTAGACTTTAATTTAGATAGAATGAGAAGTCGAGAGATAAGCTATTTTTGTTTTTATATTTACACTTTTAGAAAGTAATTGGAATAGAATGGAATGGAATGGATTAGATTGTATCTTTTGTGTTTTTGTGTGATTAATTTTACAATATGTTTTTTATTAGTCATAAAATTTCAAATAAGCTCATTAGGGACATCAGTTACTTCTAAATCTGAATAGAAATAGTCATAAATAGTTACTCTTAATTTAGAAACATCATTTAAAATCTTCTTTGTTTTTTGGCCAATATCAATGCCTTGAGCTATCCTTCTTTCTAATTCATTTTTTTAAATGTTTTCTAAGAGCTAAAATTTCGATTCAATTTCTTGTAACTGGTGAATAACAGTGCTAAATTAGTATTTCAATTCAACCCCTCTGCAATTTTCCTTAACTAGCTTTAGATCCTACATGAAAGAAAAATCTTCTTCTCTTTCCTTTTAGTCTTCTTAGTCTTTGATAAATTATTTAATCAAAATATTTCTAGAAGCTTTTATTTATTGAATCATCAATTCATATTAAGATTTCAGAAGAAGAGCAGCTGATAACAAATTTGTAGTTTATTTCATAGTTGCGCAGTTTCCCATTTTATATTTTAGAATAAAATTAAATTTATTTATTTATATTAATTAGCAAGTCTATTTTTGAATATTATTTCAATCCAAATTTTACTAATTTAAAGATTCTTTTTTCTGTATTTCTTTTCTTTTTTTTCTGATTTATTTATGTTTAATTTATTATATTTTTTTCTTTTTGCTTTTTAATTAAATTTTTTGGGGATTTACTAATTTACAGATTGATTTTTGGGCACTAAATATATTTTCTTTTTAATAATTTTTTTGTTTTTTAGCTAGCTAGTTAGTTATATATTCAAAAAAAATCAAATAAGCAAGCAAGCAAACAAACAAACATATAAATAGATTCTTTGTTTTTCTATTTGATTAAAAATCCTCATCTTCTTTTTTTAGATCATATTAGCCTTCTGGCAAATTAACATTTTTTATAATCAAAATTCGATTGTTTATTTTCAAATATATAATTTTTTTTCTGGCTTATTGTTTACATCAGAAAAAATCAAACTAAGAGTAATTTTTCAGAGTGAACTTCTATAAATATTAGTCATTAAATAGGACTGCACTTCGTTTTTTTATTTAATCTAATTTGCTAAGAGAGTAAATTTATTCTTAAACTTAATAATTGTAATGTTTCAGAATTATTAAGTAAAGGCCTAAAATTAAATCACATATTTTAGTTCTACTAACAAATTTTAGCTTAAATTACATCTTTTGGCAAAAGAATATTTGTGAATAAATATTTAAATGTTATTTATACTTTCCTATATAATATATTATATTGTCATTACAGATTTTAATTCAAACGATACTGAAGGAAAATTTAGGTAAAAAATTAAATGCATTAACTAACTATAAATTTGAGTTCAAATTTAGATTTAATCTTTAAAACTTCTTTTATAGCTCCTCTAGTTTTAGATATAGCTTACTTGTAATTCAAAAATTTTAAAATACACTTTTTTTCATTTTTTAAATCAGAAAATTGTAAAGTTAAGCATGTTTAAATATTTACCAATAAAAACTTGCTTCAAGAAATAAATTACAAAAATACTATCCTGAAATCGAATGATAAATAAAATTCGCAAAATTAATTATACCTTTGATAAAAAATATCACACAATCTTTTTTACAATTCTAAAGAAATTTCATTCAAAATTTTCTTTACATACAATTAAGCCCAAAAGAAAAAATCAAAGAAATAAAATATTTTTACTGTAAAATATGTTGATAAATCCATAATAAATGCTATTAAGAATATGAGCTTGCTATGTTTAGTGAATACTTTTTTGGAATCAGAACAAAAAAAACTAGGATTATAAAGAAAATGATTAAGAAGTAAATTAGTCTATAAAAATCTTAATTATTCGTACCTTTATCAATCAATAATCAAAAAATCTAGGAATTAGGCAAAAAATTTTAATTTGTGTTTTATGTGAAATTAAAAACATTTGCCACCCTTTCTAACTTCCTTACTTTCTTTTCTTCCAAAAAATTAAGGAAACAAAAATGTATTCTAAAAACTCTTTATATGTATGCATCAATTCAAATATTTAAATCAATTCTCGAGAAAAATTTTTAATCCAAAATAATATTATAATAGGTAATGAAGAGGTAAAATAACGTAGCTGTTTGTTAAAGTTTACTCATATTGCTTTTTAAAAATATGTATTTGGTTACTGAAACCTTTTTTCCGATTACTGAATTATTAAAGAAGTACACCTGTCTTTTTTAATCAAAATATTAAAAAGAAAAAAGTACTTTTTAAAAGTACTGTGAATTAATAAATACCCTGTCTGATTATTATTTTTCATGAACATTTGTCGAAAGCAACTGAAAAAAAACCCTTTTTCTCATAATTTACTTTTTGAATAATTTTCAAGAAGAATAAACAAAAAATTGAATGTTTTTATAAATGAAGTGATTATTTAGACATAAAGAATATTTAAAAATCTAAAAATTTCTTTTTCACAATATTCCTTAATTTTTAAGGCTTTTTTAAAATAATTGATAGTTTTATATGAGTTTAAAGGGTTATCCTACAATTTATATTCAATCTAAATCAATAAATTTAGATATTTTACAAATTATGAGCAATTTATTTTTTTTTAATCAAAAGTTAACTATAGAAAATGCTATTTTTGTTTTCACTCCGAACAAAAGAAAGCTAAATAATAATATGAAATAAAAAAAAATACAACTAATTTAAAATCAATAATAGTAATAATAAACAATTAAATTGTAATATTTTATTTTTAGATTTAAATTCCTTCTTTTTTCCTTGCATAATATTTTAAAGTTTTTATATTTTTCAGGTTTTATAAATCAAAATCAAATTTCTCACAATAAAATATTGCACAATACATTTACATTTAAATGTTTAAGGATTCAGGTTTTACATTCTTCTAAATCATAAATAAAATAGCAAAGAAATTTTTATTAAAAATTTATCACACAAGCATATAATATTCTTTATGTCTCCAAGTTATCTTAAGAAATAATCAAGCATCTAAATATAAAATTATTTAGTCTATTTCTAAAATAAATTATCATATTTTGGTATTTAAGAATAATAATCACTAGAACAAATGCTTAAGAAGTATTTTAGTTTGAATTAATTTAATTAGTATTACACATTTAAATTTTTAAAATATAGTTTTGGATTCGGATTTTATGGATAATTTTAGGATGACTAAAAAATAATTAAATAATATAGATTTAAAAAAAAATTTCAAATTACAAAAATTCTTAGTTATTTCATTTAAATCAAAACTATTACATCTTATTTTTCATTAAATTTCTAAGAATTTAATGTAAACTCCTCAATATAAATACCAAATCAAAAAATAAAATTTCTAAATTTGGGATAATATATATGGATAGTAAAAGGGTAAAACTTAATTCATGGCCTGTTGTGAAATAAAAGAAAATACATTATAAAATTGTAAGATAATTATATTAATTAAAAATGTTATTAAATTTTGTATTTTTGTAAAGATTAAAAAATTGTCATTTATTTACATATTTTTAAATTATCGAATTGACTTTTCTTGTTTTGTAATTCAAATTCTTTTCTAAAATCAAAGGATTCTAAGGCTATCCAGCATTTATAAGTAAAGTTAAGTAAATTACATAAACTTTTAAATTTTCTAGCTTACTATTTTTAATTAATTAATATTACATACGCTTTAGTAAATTTTAAGTCAGTAATAATAATGGTCATCTTATATTTTAAATGAATATTTTCATATTTATTAAGTCGCTTAGACTATATTTTGAATTTGATTTCATGCTAATTTATTTAACTGTAACTTTTTTAGACAAAAATTTTTTTATTTTTTGGTAAATATTACTCACTATTCCTTTATTATTTGAAGAATGAGTTAATAAATATTTTTTATAAAAATATAAGTCATAGAATGTTATGAATTTTTTGATTTCCTCAAATTTTTTATGCATTTTTCTTAAATTGTAAGGATACTCTATGAAAAGTAATATTTTGTACTCAATAAAGTATTCTAAATTCAATGTCTTTAATTTAAGTTCGTTTCCATAATTCCCTTAACAATTAGAATTACTATTTTTAATTTGAAGCCATCAAAAACTTACATTAATAAATAGAATATAGTCATACTTTGTCAGAAGATTAGTTATTTAAATGGGTGATAAATATTAATTTTGTTTAATTTTTGAATAAAACATGATTTGTTTTCTCAAAATAATATTTAGCAAATTAGTTAAAAGCTTTAAATATTAAATGTTTACATAATTTCTATAAATTCATCTTACTCAAAATTAATATTTAATTAAAAAATATAAACAAAAAAAATAAGAAATAAATATTATTTCTTTTTTATGATAAAAAAATGATCTAAAAAAATGTGTTAATTTACTTAAAATTATTTTTAATTGAGAAAAAAAATAGGAAAGTTTTTTATTAATTTGAATTTTTTAGTTTGTTTAGAATTTTCATAATGGTTTAAAGAGCAAGAATTAGTTAGTGTCTAGAATTATTTTGGATATTATTTTTTATGCTTTTTTTAATTTATTAAGAAAATCTTAATTGAATGAAGATGAATATTTGCTAATAAAGGTGAGTCACAATAAATATTAATGTGTTTTTATCTATATATATATACATTCTATTTTATCCTTCTAGAAATAATAAAATGACAAAAATTAAGAATTCTGATTTTTTAAAGAATAGTATGAGTCATTTTTTTGGATTTTACTTAATTTAATCAGAAATAATTCAGATTTTAATGATTAAATAGTTGTAGATCAGAAGATAGAGAAAGAATAGTTTGAATATTCATATTAAAGCAGTATTTGCTAATAAAGGTGAATCAAAATAAATATTAATGTGTTTTTATCTTTATATATATACATTCTATTTTATCCTTCTAGAAATAATAAAATGACAAAAATTAAGAATTCTGATTTTTTAAAGAATAGTATGAGTCATTTTTTTGGATTTTACTCAAAAAATTAGAAGATTTTACTTAATTTAATCAGAAATAATTTAGATTTTAATGAAAAAAGCACAATCTTTCTGACTTTGGAGAAGAGGAGATAGAGAAAGACAATAGTTTGATTATTCATAATAATATTATTCATTTGGTATCTATAAATCTTAATTTATAAGATTGAATAAATAATTAATTTATCAAAATCAATTATACCTTTTAGATACGATATTTTTTAATGTTAGGAAAGGTTATTTTCAGTTTAGCGCCTATTTTATACATAGCGCATTTAATTCATTTTACTGGCATATTCAACACTACACTTGAATATCAAGATAAATACTCGGATTGTAAGTATATTCAAGGCAAAGGCTTTGACACAATTGGACCAGAAGATTCAGTTTTCTACAATAAGGACATTATGATTACAATGTAAGCAAATTTACACAAAATATTTACAAAATCTCAAGGCTTAGAAACAGTTGAGAAAGGAGGCTTTTATGCTGTTTATGGAATATCTAAAGGACAATTAGAGGCTAAGAAAATACAAGTGAAGAACTACCCTGAAAACCTCTTCTTTATCCCTCATGGAATTTATCTTCGTGATTCTAATTATCTTCATGTAATTAATCACTCTTTTTACACCGGTGGTGAGAGGGTAGAAACTTTCCAAATTTCTCTAGATGAATCAGGATTGGTTGTTCTTGAATATCTTCATTATACCTAAATGGATTAAAAATTCAATGGTATTACTAATGATCTCATATTCTTGAATCCTGATAGATTTATAATTACTGACTGGTTTGTGTTTGCAGCTCCATTATCTGGACCTTAAGATTAACCACTGTGGAAAAAGGTTGTTACTTTGGCCATTTAGACTCTTAAAATCAAGACAACCTATGCTTGGGATTGTAAGTATGTATAAGGAGGAGTTGCCTCTTGCAGTAAGCTACGCAATTCTGCAGGTATTGTGATTAATGGTATTGCCTTTGATGGAAAAGATACTATTGCAATAACAGATACTGCTGATAGATAAATAAAAATATTCAAGTTGAACAATACAAATTAAGAAATTGATTTAGTTCAGAACCTAAGTGTTGATTAATTGCCAGATAACATTACTTATGATCCAGTTAACAAGCAATTTATTTCAGCAGGTTTAAATAGTATTTTTGAATATTTAACATTAAACTCTAAATTAGAAAAGGTCCAATAAAATCCAACAAATAAATCTATTGTTGAAATGTAGGGCAGAGTTCACACAATAAAGTTTAATCCAACTACCAAATAGTATGAAAGTGAATTATTATTTTCTTCTTCAAAATCGATAGTTGGTATTGCAGGTGCTCAAATTGATGAATCTCAAAAGTATTTATTTTTGAACAACTTCTCTGACAAATCTTTAGTTGTTTGTACTAAAAGTAACTGACTTAATATTTAAATATAAAAAAATAAGTTGTATCCATTTACATTTCTATGAATTGTTGACAAAATATATTAAATAAATTCATTTTAAAATTTTAAAAGAAACAATAAAAAAAATAAATCAAAATTAAATCAAAATACAAATTTTTTTTAAAGTAGCAAAGCTCCTAATGTAATATTTTCAAATTCTAAATTAACATTTTATGAATTGTTGTACGTGTAAGCTGTTTTTATTAAAATAAATTATCAATCTAATTTATGGATTGTTGTAATATGTATATGTAAGTTGCTTTGATTAAAATAAGTTACTAATCTAAAATGAAACTGAAAGCTTTAATGAAGATTATTTTTTAATTTCAATTGCAAGTTTAAACAAGAAATTAAATTGTTTGAGAAAAAGATAAATATTGCTTTTATTGATAAAAACTGATCTAAATTTGAATATTTTATTAGGATAAATATTTCATAAACTTCAAAGTATTATTTATTTATTTATTTACTTTAATTTAAATACGAATTCAACAATTTTTTTACAATACTCGCAAATTATTTTTAATGATCATGAAATAATCTATTTTTTGTAGAGAATTTTAATTTGTTAAGTTATGATATTGTACTTTTGTTTGTAACTA
Organism: Tetrahymena elliotti 4EA; assembly: GCA_000231825.2. Taxonomy (NCBI): domain Eukaryota; phylum Ciliophora; class Oligohymenophorea; order Hymenostomatida; family Tetrahymenidae; genus Tetrahymena; species Tetrahymena elliotti. The sequence goes on from JH720293.1 coordinate 3,329,498, forward strand.
ATGTAAAACATTTATTGTTTTCGAAATCAGATTATCTAAAATAGACATCAAATGGTACTTTTTTAATATTTGAATTTATTTAAGATTTTATAAGTTTTTTTTTTTAAGTTCTATTTCAAAAATTTAATTAATTATCTTTTAAAAACAGAAGTAAATCCATAATAAAATCTTCTATTACACAATTTGGGCTTTTTAACATTAAATTAAGATTTTTTAAAGATAATTAGAGTTTTATCTTACAATATTCATAATTAAACATAGTTTTTTAGATAAAATATTTATTTTGTTAACATAATTAAATATGTTTTTATTTTATTGATTATTTTGTATGATCTGAATTTTATAAATTCTATTGATAATTTTTTTTCTTTTTTATTTCAATAAAAAAATTTTTGAAATAGATAAATTAAAAATTTTTTTACTTTACAAAGAAGAGTAAAAGTAATTCGAATTACAAAATAAAAAAATAAACTATTACTAATATGTTTATACATTTTAATGTTAGAAATGCCAAAGATCTTACCACTCTTACTAATAATAAGGTTTTATGAGAAATTAATAAAAAAATCTTTTATTTAATATGATGAAGTAAAACAAGTAAAACTTTAAAGTATTTACAGTTAATCAATTTTTGAAACTTTTTTTATTTTTAAAAGTATCATTTATAATAATTTATCAGATGAATAGATAAATAAGTTATTATCTATCAAGCGATGCTTATATTTTTTAATTAATTTGTAAGATCATTAAATTCTAAAAAAAAAATAAAGCTATGAGTAAATTACCCTGGCTATTATCTATCTATAAATATTTTAAATTAAATTTCTTTATTGAAATAGAAAAATAATAACTGTATAAAATCTTCTATGGCATGATTTTTTATAATTTAATATTCTTAAAAACTTAAACTAAAAAACATAAAGCATTCCTTAATAAAAACATAAACAATTTAAATAAAATGTATTATAATTATCTTTCATAAGAAAAGTCTCTTCAGATATCTATATAAAAGTGTAGTAAATAATGGTTTTCAGAATAACTAAAAAGTATTTAAAAGAATTTTGGTTGTGCTGCTTAACCTAAGAAATCAAACACAAATTAATATTTTAATATGGAAAAGTATGAATGCAATTCTGTAGAAAACTTTGTTCAATACTAAAATACAAATTAAGTTCACAGTCTCAATATATTGATTCAAAAAGAAGCTAACTTAACATAGTAATAATTTAAGCAACTATTAAACGACTCATGTGGAAACAAGTATGACCTTTTCAATTTACATATTAAAATTGAAGAAAACTAAATAGGAAAAGTAGGTGCTTATCTTTTAGCCTATCAAATACTTTAACTTACAAATTTAAAGAATCTATAATTAGAAATTTAAAATAATGGCATCAAGTCTAAAGGAGCCTAAGCTCTTGCTTATTCAATCTCTTAGCTAAAAAATCTAAAGACTCTGAATCTTAAGATCGACAAAGAAAACAAGATTTCAGTCCCTCCAAAATAATGTAAATATTTTTAATTTCAAATTAATTTTTGAAATCCATAAAAATCTACTTTAAAAAAAATTTTTGTGTTAAATCTAAATCATTAGTAAATCTTAATTAATTTTATTATTTATAGAGAAAAAGTTGATTTGTAACTATTTCAGTATTAACCTTTTTGATTGCTTAAATTGTGAAGAATCCAAGTATTTTGAGTAATTGATTGATGAAGGTAAAATAATTAAATATCTTTCATACTTTCTACAATTTATTTTTTATTAAAGAAATAGACGGTATTTAAGCTATTGTTAACATGCTAGAAAATCACTTGTCTTTACAAGAGTTAGATTTAAATATTGATAATGACAAACTATCTTCAAAATATAAATAAGGATCCAAGAATTTGATTCAAATAATATCTAACATATAAAGTCTTAAGAAATTAAAATTAGTTGTTGGTTAATATTTCAATAACAATTGCTTGCTTACTTATCCTTAAAGAAGGAACAATCAAAATAAATTAACACATTTATCTATCTTAATTAAGAGTTACTGCAATATTAATAAGCAAGGAATCTATACATTACAAAATACTTTATTAAATACTCCTAACTTGTCTGAATTTTCTTTAGCAATAGGAGAGAAAAGTAATATTGAGTTAGATAGCATCAATACTTTATTTCAAGCACTTTCACAACTCAACTTACTTAAATCTCTCTAAATATAAGTCAATTGGGGTAATTCTATTGGAATAAAAGGTGCTAAAGCCATATCAGAATGCATTTAAAAATTATAAAACTTGAAATAATTAAGAATTAATATAGATGAAAGCAGCAATAATATTGATTTCGATGGCTCTTATCTTATCGGATGCTCAATCTTATCTCTTAAATAATTAAGAAGTTTACAAGCTAAGTTCTTTTAATCCTAAGTGTTGAAGAAAGCTTTAATGAGAAAGTAATTGAGACTTGTAGAATAACAATTAGAATGAATAGAATTTAATTAAAAAAGTATTACCTCAAATTTGTTGGATAATTTCAAGCAAATATTTAGTTTATTCTTTGTATTTATATTTATTATTTATTTTAAGCATTACATTACATTGTTATTATTGTCAATCTAATAATTCTCTTTATGAAATTTAATTTGTGGAGATTTTTAATTTCTCATCTTTACTTCTTTTAAATACTTTTTAAAAATTCTTTGTCTGCAAAAAAAATTAGGGATATTTACTAAATTTTTTGGATTTTTTAATAGGTAATTCAATGCTAAATAGCCAAAAAATTAATAATTTATAGAACAAAAAGTTTATTAAAAAAAAGAAAGTGAAATTAATCTTTTTAATAATTGTTATTCTTAAGAATGCTATCCCATTAAAGCTCTATTAGTGAGAGCCCCCAAAGACAAATTATTCAAATTTATAATCATCATAACTTCCAAATAGGAACCTAGCTGTATGAAGATTCATATTATCAAGATGAATTGCATATTAAAATATCTGGGAAATAATAATGGACATTAGAATTGTTCAAATTTTATGTAGACCAAATAAGGATATTTATAAACATAACATCTTTAAAATTAGAAATAATGTAATCCTCAAATTTAAAGGAAGAGCATTTTAAGTACTTAGGAGAAATAATTTATAAACTCATTTTCTTATAGTAGCTAACAATCAGAATACATATATATAACTAGAGTAGTGTTAAGTATTTAAAATTCCTTTTAAATAAATTAGAATGGATGCCTAAGTTGAGTTCATTCCACCTCACTTTAGATTAAAATGAAGCTGGATTTTAAGTAATCCAAGAAATAGCAGATAATATTTCAAAAATTTAGTAGCTCACTGATTTAGGCTTAATTATCCTTTCAAACAACATAGACAAAAATGGTGCTTAAGCCATAGGAATAGCTCTCTATAAAAAACCAAACTTAAAAAGTCTTTAGCTTGTAATAGGAAGTGATAACAACATAGGTTATGGACATGAAAAAAACATGAGCTTGGAAAATTTTTGTAAGTTTTTTTGAAATTTGAATAGAATCATTTATAAAGACACAAGAAATAACATTTTTTTATAATTTTGATTAGAAAGTTATCTACAAAAAAGCCATTTATCCTAATTATTCTTATCAATTTAGATCTACCAAATAAATATCTATTTTTTAAATCTATAAAAATATCATTCAGATTTTTAAAGTTTTTTGTTTATTATCAAAAAAGATGACAACATTTCGGATGCATTCTCTTAATATCTTAAAAAGGCAAGACTTAATCTAAAAATTTAATCAGATCATAGTGATCCATCAAGTAATTTAAATTTTTTTTGTAAATCTAATTAGGATATTTATTATTATTTTAGAAACTCATGGTATGCATTCAATTGCAAGAGGATTTCAAAATTTATAAGACTTATAAACTCTCAAATTAACAATTGACCATGACAACAATTTGAATGTTATTGGATGTATTCGTCTATCTGACGGATTAGGTTATTTGTCCAATCTTAAAAAGTTACAACTAACTATTGGAAAGAATGAAATTATGCCTCAAGGTGTTTATAATATATGTAATAGTATAGTTAAGCTTGTACACCTAACACATCTTGATTTAAAAATTTGTCATTCAAATCTCATGCAATCTTATGGAGCTACTAAATTAGGTGAAACCCTAACTAAACTATACAATTTAACCCATCTAAGCTTAAACATAGATTCTAAAAATAATATTGGAGAGGAGGGGGCAACAGGATTAGGCGAAGGAATAAAAACCTTGTCTAATTTAGTAAACTTAAGATTATTAATAAGTTGGTAAAATAATATATAAGCTAAAGGATCTATTGCAATTGCAAATAGTCTAATCTATTTATAAAAATTGTAAGCCTTGGATCTTTAATTTGACACCACTAATGACATTACAGAACTAGGTTCAAGTGCATTAAGCTTATCTCTTAATTCATTCAAATAATTAAAATATGTTAACATAAAATATGAGGAACCAAAAATACATAAGAAAGTTGTTTTAAGAAAAAACATCCGCCTTATAAATTTAAAAGTCTCTCAATGATTTAAAAAAAATTGTAAACAAAAATAATTATTTAAAATAATAACTGCATCATATTCAAATTTAAAACAAACAAATAACCTATTTATAACAACAATTAAAACCTAATATTCAAATAACTAAATTAATTAGATTAAGAAGCAGAAATAAGTTTTAGTGAATCACTCTCATATGAGTTGTTTTTTCATATTTTAACTTTAAATAAATAAATATATTTATATTTATTTGTATTTCTCATTAACTTATTTCAATAATTAATTTTAATGATTTGTACAAAATTCTTTTATTTAATCCTAGCATTAACGATAAATTAAGAAATTTATTTTGATATGATTCGTTTAAGGATTATATTTAAACAGTTTTTCAATTTCTTCTTGCGGTCAAGAAAATTTAACTTAAAGAATATTTTGAAAACATTACTCTGTCTATTAGGTAATTTTCCTTAAACTTAAAAGTATTATTGTTAGTATTGATAAATAAAGTTTTTCTTTCTTAATTTTAATAAGTAATAAATAGTATCTTTATTATGAATTAAATAATTATGATAAATATTTTTTTAGGTTATTGAAAGTTATTAATTTGATTAATTGAATTTGACTTTTTTATGAAAGATTCTATTTAAGAGTAGAACATAAATGAGTTTTGTAAAAGAGAATGTGTTTAAAACCAATAAGAAAAAAATAAAAATAAGTGATAGTGTATTTTTGTGTTAGAAAGAGTGTAAAGCAATTATTCATTCCTAACAGATAAATTTTAATTTTCAAAAATAATAAATTTATAACCCAATACAATGCAATACTGTTTTGTTCCAATTATTTGCTTAAGAAGCGAATTAATTTAATGATTAAAAACAATCAATTAAATTGAAAAAAATTTGTTTCTAAATTAATTTCGTTGAGATATTCAATACTAATCCATTCATAATTTAATATAATTTTTAGAAAAACATAAGCTTTATTAAAACTGAAGAGCTATCAAATTTATTAATAACTATCTAGTATTGCTATTTAATAGAAACATTTTTAGATTTTAAAAAGCATTTTTAGCAGATACATCTTATATAATGAGCACAAACTAATAATTCAAACCTAATTTATTCTAGTAAAAAACATTTTTTTAAGGGTATTTATCTTCTACCCTTATGAAAGATATACATAATACACTCGGAGTTTTATAATACTAGTAGAGATCATAAGAGCAATAAAATAATAATTAATTACAAAATTAATACATTATGCCTTAAATAAGATAACCACATTTTTAAATATCTGATTACCTATAGAATTAAAATGCGAATCAATAAATTCAATGTGAGTATGAAGATTTAGGCCTAGCTATTGCAATAGGTCCTCAATATATACTTTGTAATATTCAGGATATTATAATTAATGATTAATTAGCTTAAGAAGGCAGGCTAATCTTTAATTGCTAAAACAGGCAATATAGAGTTAAATAAATCTTATATCAATAAGAGGAATATGAGAAGAGAAATATTCCTTCAAACTTTGACAATAAAATATTAGAAAAAGACTACACTTGCGAATATGCTGTTTTAATTATTGATGAAGAAATTTAAGAATATGTAGGAATTCTTCAAATAGAAAATAGCTTTTACTTCTTATAAGATTATGATTAATACAATGAAAATAAGTGTGTATATGTTCTCAGTAATACTTTTTTACTTGAAAGGTATGTTTAGGATATTTAACAAAATATAGTTTTGGTAGAGTAAATTAATCAGATCGACTCAATATGTCCTGTCTACATTCACATGGATTCTAACTAAACATCTTCACCCCTCCTCATAGGTTTTTATAAAAATACTAATAAATTTAAATAAGGGATGATTTAGCTTTTTGATACCTCTACCTATTTATAAATACTCTCTTGGGTTTAAGGGTATTAGTCTATTTCTTACACCTCAAAATTTACACAAGGTAAATTTAATCAAACTGATTGATTATTCTTGACTAATTAAAATGTTTAATTTAACCAAATTAGATTTTTATTTAATTAAAACTCTAAAAAAGGTTTACTTTTACACTTCATAAAAAATATATATTATTTTTTTAAAAGATTTATTCTAATATCAATTATATTTTAAATTATTAAAAAATTTAATTTTTCTATGATTTATTTAAATATAAATTAAATAAATATAATTAGAGATTCAGTACCCTTATGAAAATTAAGATTTTATTACTAAAGAGATCTTATAACATCCAATCGAAGATAAAAAATAAAACATTGACTCAAAATAGAATGTGTATAAACAAGGATGTGTTTGGAAATTATAGAGGTTAAATCACAGAGTTATGTGCAGTAGCTCAGGAGATTTCAAACTTAAGATATGGGATACTACAACTAATACATTAGTTAGAGTACTAGATTTGGGCAACAATATTTGTAGAGATTTAATCTGTTTTAATGATATCTTGATTTGTGCTAGTGATAATGTTTTATAAATTTTTAACTGGGAAACAGGATCGATCATATAAAAATTAACATTTAAAGATAAAATTTAGTGCTTAGGTTAATTTGAGCTTCATAAAGATGTTATTGCTACAGTAATTATAATGTTTTATATATTTAGATTTAAATGATTATTTTAATAATATTAAATTAGGGACACTAAAATGGATATATTCATATATTAAAGTTTTCCAAGAGAAAGAATTAATGGTAGGCTGTATAAGTGATAAAAAATAGCCAACATGAAGAACATGGCCATGAATCATTTGTTAATAGTATTGTTGGACTTCGTAATTATGAGATGGCAAGTGCTGGAACAAATGGATAAATTAAAATTTGGAATTGGTAAAGTGGTGAGTTTGTAAAAGAATTACAAGCCCATCTTCCCAACAAAAGTGTTTATTTTATGAAATATTTATATGATAGAGATACATTAATCAGTGGAGGCTCAGATAAATCAATAAGAATTTGGGACTTAAAGAATAATTAATTCAAAGAGTTCATCTTTTAAAATCCTCTTTATACAGTTGAGTTAATAACTTCAAGATATTTATGTGTTGGAGATGGTTAAAATGTTATTATATACGATACAATTCAGAGTACTGCTACTAACATTTATTCAACTATGTCAAGAGTAAATTCTATAGTTAAGCTAAATCCTAATTGTTTTGGTGTGGGAGATACTGATGGATAAATAGTTCTATTTAAATATACTTTTAGCCAAAGCATAAATGACTACTATCAATTAAATTAAAATGCTTATTGTTCTGAATAGTCAAATAAAGGAGAAAACCCAATAAATAGATCACCTTCCAAAAATGTTGCAGAGACCTTCTGTGAAGTAAAATTCAAAAACAAAATTATTTATAATTAATTATTAAATGTTTCAAATCTAAAATTTTATTTATCATTTTATTGAAAAACAGAATGAAAAAAGTGGAACCAAGAGCCAATATTAAACAGAAAGTCATCCTATATCTTCTCTAGCTTCTCCTTTAGAATGTAAATTATTTTTCAAAAATTTTAATAACATAATATTTACATTAAATTTAACAATATGTTGAACTTTTAATTTATTGAAAAATCATAAAATATTAATTTAATCCTGGCCATCAATAATTTTTTTTTTCATCAAAAAATTATATGGATTTTTTAAAATCTAATTTCATATGTAAAATTTACAGTTTTAATTCATCTCATTAAAATTAAATTTAAAAATTACAAAAATTTAAGTTAATATTTAATGAAATATTAGACAATACAAAATAATCATAGCCAGCATCAAATTAAAATTAGGATTCTTCCTTATTGGTATAAGTGAACAATCTGAATGCAAACACAGATTTGAATATTCTACTAAGTAATAGATCAAATTTAAAAAAGAGTGAAACTCTAACAAATTAGCTCAAAAAACTTGGGGCAAGTAATTAGAACTTAAAAGAATAGTTTGTTAATAATAATAGCAGTTAATTAACGACAAGTAGAAATGATAATAATAAATATAGTTTTTAAGAAAATCCTTTGAGTAGTAATTTTGGATAGTTAAGTAGTAATTTTACTAATTAAGCATTTTCAAATTACAATTTTACAAATCTTTAACTTTAAGAATAGTAATAAGAAATTAATGAAAAAAAGTAAGCACTAATTAATGAACAAAATGTTTTTCGAATTAAGTTAGAAGATAGAGATGAATAACTTAAGAAAGTTCATTAAAAATACTCTAAATTATTTGAGCAGATATTTATCATTCTGGAGAATTATGAAGCAAACAAACTTGTTTTATAGCACTTGAAAAAAGATTTCGAATCTATTAATTAAGACCTCAGAAAATATTTTACAAACATGGATAATATTTACATTAAGTAAGTGAAAAATTTAGAAAGCATAATCCAAAATAAGGATAAAGAATAGTAAATATAGACAAAAGCTATTTAGGATGCTCTTTAAGCTAAATAAATTCAAGTAGAAGAACTTCAAAAATCATTTGAAAGTTAAAAAATTATTTTTGAACAATAAGATGAAGATGCTAAAAAAAAGAATGCATATATTGAACTACTTTCTAAGCAGATAAATGAAAAAGATAATATGATATTAGACTCATAGGAAAGAATAAAGGAACTTATGTAGTTGGTTAATGGATTATAAAATAAGATGTCTGGTAAATCCATAACAAAAATAAATACTCCTTCAAAAGAAACTCCTCGTGTGATATCTTCTTTAAACCAGTAAGCTAAATAGGATAACTAAAATGATAAAGAAAACTTATCTTCATTTTTAACTGACAAAGCTATTTATTCATATAGAAATTAAAGTAAATTTTAAAACACTGAAAATAATCCTGCAGCTAATTCAGAACCAAAAATTTAAGCTATTGTAAACAGCACAAAATTGTTAAAAAATGCTTAATTCCCTTTTAAAGAAAATTAAAAATAAAATGATAAAATACTAGAATCATCATAAGTAGAAAAGAGTATAGTAAATTCAAATAATTCTAATTTGACTGAAAAAATTTTGCAAACAAATTTGATTCTAAATACTCCTATAAAGAAAGACTAATATGATAAATATTTGAAGACTGATAATCTCACTAATTCGATAAAACTAACAGGTAGAGAGATAGATTAATAAGACATTTATGAATCACTAAGTTATAAAATAAATAATAATTTATAAAAGAATTCCTAAGGAGTTATAAGATCAAAATCATATTCAAAACCTTTGAGTAATCTTTAGAATTCACAAACATCAACAAATATTAACTAAGAGAATTCAACTTTTAGAATTATTAACAGCAGAAATGTAACACCAGATGTAAAAGAAAAAAGTTTATGTACATTTGAAAGTATTCAAAAGCAAATTTTACAAAATAACACCTCAATCATTAATTAAGCATCTAATACTTAAATTTCACCAATTAAATCTTAGTTTTCTCCTATGTCAAAAAAAAATGGGTAAATTGTAATTAAAATGCCTTAGCCTACTTAAGTAAGCACTCAAAGTAGAGAGGATTTAATTAAAATGGTTAATGATCCTCAACCCCCATCTCTTTAGTAAATACTTTAAACAGCATCAGAAATTGAAAATGCATATTCAAGATAATCTTTTGAAACAAACAAATTAAACAAATTTAAATCAAACCAAACTATGGTAGATAATTAACAATCAAAAGAAAATTATGATACAATAGCTTCTTATCTCTCTAAAGAAAACTAAGGAAAAAAAAGACTAAACACAGTCTAATGTTTTGATAGTGAATAATAGATTCCAAAACCATAGAAGTAAGAAAATTTAAACCTTGTGTCAGATTAAGTATCTGAAAAAGTAATTGCAAGCAAGGTAGGTAATATAACTATCCAAAGCAGAATAATTCGTAGTGTGAGCTAAAAGCCTTTACAAAAATAACTATGATTAATTAATTAAAAATTATGTATATATTATTATATATTTAAATTGTATGAATCGAATCATCGAATTAAATTATTTTTATTGCTTTTACAAATATCTTCTTTCACTCTTTAATTCAATTTAATATAAATTTTTAGAGGTTATTCCAAAATATTCTTCTCACCTTTGAAGTTTTGTCTATATTTAATTTTTATTTTTTTATGATATATATTAGTTCACTTGTTTATTATTGCATAATTATGAATTATTTTATTATTTTAAAAAAATTAACAATTTTTAAAATTGTGTACTTGCTAGAATCACAATATAATTTAAAATTGAATAATGTTATTTCTTTTATGATTTTATTAATAAAAACTTTATTTGAGATTCCATAATTATTGAAAAATTTGATTTGATTTGTCTTTTATTTTTAAATATGAAAAAATCTAAGGTAATAAATTTGAAATTATTTATGTAAATTTATAAAAAATATGAACCAAATGTTTTTTATTTTTTAAGCTGTAAGAAAATATAAACTTAACTTAAACTTAGAGCTGTAATATTTGTAGTTTATTTCAAATGTTGAGAGTAAGTAAGTAAGTAAGAGTAAAAAGCTAAAATTTATTTGGTAAGTAATTTAAGGTGATTACTTTGTTTTTGATTTTTTAATTACACCAAACAAAAATAGTTTTGAGAAAATTGATTTTCTACTTTAGTTTTAATTTGATTTTGATTTGATAACACATATGTGATTTATGGTATTATAATTAAACAAAATAATGATTATTAAAAAATCAATTACATTAATAAAAATTAGTAGAGACCAATGAATATCAAAAGAAAGTTAAGAGAATTGAAAGAAGAATAGGAAAAGAAATATGCAAAAAAGGAATTATAAATACAGCCAATAATTAAAAAGAGTCTCAATTCAAATTTAGTTTTTATTATGAAAGGTGATGCAATTGTTACTTTTGACAATTTAGAGTCAGATAGATTTTCAAAATTAAATGTCTTTAAAAAAATTAACTATTGCAATTTCTCAAAATGTAATAGGTAATTAGAAATAGAAATGACTAATACAATAGAGGGGTTATCTGATTTTAGACATGTCATAAATATGTTAAAAAATTATCCATCCTAATACATGCATGAATTTGGTTTAATTTTAGAAAAGCACTAATAATTTGTAAATAAGTAGACTTAAATTGCTGACTGCATGAAGAAAGATAAAAATTTTGAAATATTAAAAGAAACAATAATAAGAAATTCTTAAACCTTTGAAGAGAAAATGAAATAAAAAGTAAGATAAATGGAGGAAAATGGCGAGTTAAAGTTCTATGCATTCAAAATTATTAAAATCAACACAGAAAATTTTATGTATGAAATTAAAAAGTACTACTTAAGTGAGCTTTTTTTAGCTCTGATGGGGCTTAATTTAGAATAGGCTTAATAATTTATTATGAGAAAAGGTCTTTTTGACACTATAAATGTATAAAAAATGTGTTAGCATGTCAAATTTTTTTTAAATATTGCTTGTCAAAAATTACACCAAACAAAGACAGAAGCAGAACTTAGAACATTTGATGGAATTGTTATATAAGCAAAAATAAACTATCGTATTATTTACAATGAGGATTTACTTCCTGGTTAAAGCACTCTTTTAGATAGGACTGAGTTTTGTATAATTACAGATTTTGAAGTTAGTGATACTATGGTTAAGCAAGTAATGGAATTAAGAAAAAATTCTACATTTAACTTTGAACTATATGAAAATGAATAAGATTGGGATTACTCTGAAGAAGTTGAAAAATTCATCTCTACATATTATGATTCCCCCCACAAAAAGATGCCAAAATAAAATTAAGGTGACCGTTTTGATGAAGTACCAATTTAACTAAGCTCTTCCTCATTTTCAGGATAAACAGGATTTTTCTTATGAGCTACTACTACTTTATAAGATAAAAATAATTAAAAATAATTTTATTCATTTGTAATTAAAAATCAAAAATATGTTATTTATATGGGTATGCTACTTAAAAAAATAAATAATAGATATATCAATCAATAATTTGTTCAATTGGTTTCAAATTATATATTAACAAGTAGATCAAAAAATAATTAAGTAATTAAAAGATCGTTCTGCAATTATATTTACTAAAAACTATTAAATTTGATAAATTATTCTATTAAGGTTACTATTTTAAGCATCATTTTTATATTTTTTTTAATTTGAAATATTTGAAAAAGTGTTAAATTAAATGTTTTATCTATTTCATTGTGTAAATTTTTTTTTTATTTTAAAAACCTAATGATATCTTATATTTCTTATGGTAGATGCCTTATTTTTTCCTTTTTTTTTCTAGAACCGTTGATTACAACTTACTATTTAATTAAGGTAACTAAAATTGTGAACATTAATAATACACATCTTGAAAATTTTTAAATGTTAAAATTAAATAATCAGAATTAAATATTTTATTGTAATTTCTCGATATCCAGTAATTTCAGCTCTGATAAATTACCTTAATTATTTACAGCTTAAATCCATCTTTTCTATATTTTTATTAATTTTTAAGAAAGTTTTCTGTTTAATTAGCTATAAAAAATCTTTCAAGAAATTTAAAAATTCTATTTTCTCACAATAATAGAAAAATATTTTAGAAATCTATTTTGAAATGAAAAGGATTTATTTTGCATTTTAGGTCCAGATAACTGACAGACATTTAAGTTATTGTGAACTAAATATCATTAAATAGCTTCTGAGTAATTTTTTTAAGATTGCTAAAAGCTGAATAAATGAAATAAAATATAGAAAAAATATAATGGAAAAATCTATTTTTTAATAATGTGTGTATGATAAAATAAAATTAAAAAAGATTTCCTAAGCTTTTAGATTAATTAAATTTTTTGCATTTTTTAGTTAATTTATTTGTGATGATAATTATTTAGTTTTAAGTAATCTGATCATTAAAAATACAATTACTAGCCATATATTCAGGTTTATATCTTGAATTAATTAATTTTTTTATAAAGAAGTTTATCTGTGATAAAATACGTATTAAAAATTTACAAAAGAGTTTTAAGAAAATAAAAAAGTAGCCTTAAGCAGAAATGGAAGAAGAAGTCATATTTCATCAAGATTTTAATGATTATACTAATTTAAACTATAGTTAGTAAATGCCAAGCGATGAGGATGAAATAAATTTCTAGAATCATGAAATGGTAATTCAATTCAGTTCACCATCAGATTCTTCTTCGAATTCATATTCTCCAACATAAAATCATATGCAATCTATGTATGAAGACGAAAATACATTAAATAGCTCATCTTCGGAGGAAAGAGAAAAAGATAGTCCATCATAAAATAAACGCGAACAAAGTACATTAGTGTTAGTTAACAACAATAGCATGAGTTCAACAGACTATTAGAATTAACATCAGAACAGGCTATAAATTGTTAATATTCCTTTATAAAAATATCTTTTTTGTAAAAGAGAGTATTTGTTAAATGGAGATATCTTAATGAATTTTAACCATGAAGAATTTTAGAGAATAGGATCATTTAACAAATACAAGAAAATGGATAAGCTTATTATAGACAAAAATTTAGATTAACTAAATATATAAATGACTACTTATTAGAAAGGTGTTGATAACTTCGGAGAACTAATTTAATTTTGCGAAAGTCAACCAAATTAAACAATGTACTTGATTGCTTAACAACTTGTTAAGCACTAAGAAAGAATAGACATTTTAAAGAAATTCACAGAGTAGATATCTAAAATGCCAAATTTTCAGCAATTTGTACAAGCCAGTGAAATAGTTTATTAGAATTTCAAATAAAAATGTTAAGCTAAATTAATTCAAATGATTAAAGACTATACGATTAAATTCTACAAGACTAAATTTGTTAAAATTAATTATGAAACAGGAGCCTATGAGATTGAATAAGTTTCTATGAGTTAATTACTATTAGCTATTTTAGGATTAAGTTAAGAGTAAGCCTAATAATTCATTATGCGTAAAGGAATGTTTGAATTCGTTTTTTCTCTTGAGGAATTTGGAATAGAACTCCATTGCCTTAATTTATACGATGAATACCTTACATAATGTACAAGTAATTGTATGATTAAAACTTTTGATGGGATCGATTTATAAGTCAACTCCAGTTTTCATATATTTAAAAATATGGACAATACAATAGCACGTAAAGGAGGAATATAATTAACAGAGTTTTTTATTGTAATTGATTACGACATAACTCCAAATATGCTTAGACAATTAGTTGAAATACGTAAAAAGGAACCTAACTTTGAATATCTCTCCTAATTAGAAAATGAATCTGATTGGGATTATGCTTCTTAATCAAAATAGTTTATTCAATAATTCTATCCAAATAAATTGTGATTTTTTTTTACTACAAATAATCTTTAATTAATTCAATCATTAATAAATTAATTAATTTAATATTTGTTTTGTTATATTCCTTTTCTTATTTATTAATTTGTTTACTCACTTATATTCACACCTTATATTAAAAACTCAGAACAAATTCCACAAATCACAATTTTCCTTTAATTTAATGATAATCTTCTATTTTTAACATTAAAAAAGTAAACAAATCTATTGATTAATGATATTAGTTCTTTTTAATTATTATTTTTAAGAATGCTTTCAAATAACTTCAAAATTAAATTAAAATTATTTTTTCTACAAAAAGAAATGATTTTAATTATCTGTATGTATGTGTTAAATTTATAGGATATTTTACTACAAATGTTACTGATTTGTATTTTAAGATTTTATACCACTTGTTCAACTTAAAAATCTAAGTGACTATTGGGATGGGATGAAAGAAAGTTATGTAAGATTGGAAATTAATTATTATTCAGCTTGGATAGATAGATTTTCATTGGCATAATTTAATAATTTGATTTAATTGTAATACAAAAATTATTACTAAACAAATTAATTACTAGCTACAAAAATAGTAATAATAACCTTTAAAATAATGTCTAGTAGTGAAATAACTCTTTAATAAAATGAGTAAATAATTGAAGGAGAATAAGAACAAAATAAGTAGCCTTAAAAATAGAAATGCTTATAAAAGTAGTAGAAAATAGTAAAAAAATCTAAGAAATGCAGCACTAATCAAGTATTGAAATCTTAAAGCTATGAAGTTAAATAGGTTTATCACTTTGGTAGCTCTTTTTTAGGTGATGAAGTTGTTTTATTAAAAGGAGATCTGATACTTTCTTTAAATGGAGATGGTCAATTTCGTAGACTGTCCAATTATAATAAATTTAAAAAAATAACTTGTATTTAATATGATCAAGAAATTGCGTCTATAGAAATGGCATTTGATTCTTTAAGTTATGGCATTGAGAATTTTGATCATATTATAGATCTTTTATCAAAATAACCATATTAGGAGTAAAGAAACTTTTCAAATGATCTTATTTGCCATAAGAAAAGAATTTAAGAGCTTTAAAATATCTAGCTAACACTAAGACAATACTAGCATATGGATATGGTAAGAGATCTCATTGAAGAGAGCTTTTAATAATTTGTAAAGAAAATGCATAAACTCATTAAAACTATGTATAAAGAAGGATAAATAGGCTTTTTTAAGTACAATATATTCAGAGTTGATTATGAAAAAGCAGATTATTAGATGACTCATTGTACAGTTAGTGAGCTTTTGCTAGCCATAGTAGGCCTTGATCCTACTTAAGCTTAGCAATTTATTATGAGAAAGGGAATTTTGGAAGTTCTACAACATACTAATTTATTTGGTATTACAAGCATATTTTTATAGCTTAAGAATAATTCCTATGATCAAAAACCTTAAGATTTGAGAATTAAAACATTTGATGGAATTGATGTTTATGCAAAAACTAAGTTTTTAGTCTTTACAAATGATGATCCCCTTGTATAAAATATTTTTAACACAAAAATGCAGCATTTTATGATTTTATAAATGTTTGATATTAGTCAAAACCAGATAGATTTTATTCTTTCATATAGAAATGCATTTAAGTAACAATTCGATTTAAGAGTTTTTGATAATGAGTAAGATTGGGAATATAATGCTAATGCAGAAAGTTTCATTGAAAAATTTTATACTAATTAAAAGTGAATTTTATTATTAATAATAACTTGTTGTTTTTTATTCATTCAAAATTCTTTTAAATAATTCGAATTTCAAACAGAATCAATTTAATTAGGATATGTAACTTGGTTATTTATTAAATTTATAATTGAAATGTAGCAAGCTTGTCTTTTTAAGATAATTTTATTTGTATAAGATGATAAATTTATCCGTTTTGCTTACAATTTAATAATATTTAAAATAAAATATAAATTGTAGATAATTACACTTTTTTGTTACTAACTATTATTTTGTAATGCAAATGTAAATAAAATAGAAAGAAGATAATTGTTTTTATTATCTTATGTGATGCTTAAATAAATAGAAGTTCACAATAATATAATAAAAAGAGTAAACTAATATTTTGAAAAATATCCAATTGTTTTGAAAATTAATATTTATGACAGATCAAAACTAATCAATTTAAGAGGAGAATAAAGTTGAATAACAACAACAAACAAATCGCGAGGAGAAACAAGAAGAGCAAATTACTTCAAAATAGCTTGGATTGAAGCTTAACAAAATATATGCTTTAGGTTGCGGTCTTAGTATATTCTGGTATAGTTTGAAAATATTAGAAAATAGCCATTAGAAGTCTCACCTTAAAAAATAGCTTGTGTATTCACCATCTATTATTTAGCAATCAAATAAAAGACTGAATGACTACCTAAATAATCTTACCTCATAAGTAAAAGATTTTTTACAGTAAAAAGAAGAGTAGAATTAATTAGATAATAACGAGCTTTATGGAAAATTTAAAGAAAAGTTATTAATCTTAGATGCATAATTGTAGAAATCTATGAAAACAATAGATGATTCTATTTAGAAATATTACCAATTAGACACATCATAAGAAAAGGAGCATATTCCTATTACTTTTATTAAAGAAAATGGATAGACTACTGTTAAGATCAATGGCGTATTATTAATGGGGACAATTGGGTTGCCTGTAATTGATCAAGAATTTTTATTAAGCACTGACAAATCAGAGTATTTGATATATAAAAAGAATTTTAGAGAAAAGCTCTTTATAAATAACTTGCTTTAAAGCAGATAAAATCCTATTTTTAACATGAAGGAATAGTGGGTTAACTCTTTCCAATTAGATGATACCTAAAAAGAAATGAAAGTTATGGTGAAAAACTTTTCGAGAAACACAATTATAACAGAAGACTGCTTAGACCATACCTATAACTAGAAAGAACTAATGAAATTAGAATAAGAATTAGGAATTCTTTTTGCCTGTTCACTCCTTTTATCACCTTTTCCTTATTATAATGGTATTTAAATAGGGATCCAAGAAAGTGAACTTGGTATAAAAGCTAGAGGGGTCTTCTGTCTTCTTGGAGACTTAGTATTTGATTCATAATTGTAATCATTTAGAATGGAAAATCCTCAATTTATAGCAAGATCAAAATAAGCCATAATAGAATATCTCAATAAAAATATTTCGTTTAACTAAAATAAACTTAAAAACGCTCTTTATGGTTTAGCAGTAAGTGCTATCTTATATTATGCTTTAACTCACCAGAAAAAAGTTGCTTCCATTTACTAAAAGATTAAGCAAAGAGTGAAAAAAGGATTTATGTACCTTTACAATAATATTCTTTGAGTTTTACTTTTCATTACTTCATTTTAAAATTGTTTGGTTAAATTCATTTATTTTAAAGAAAATCTTAAAATATATTTTATACATTCTTTGTTAATTTATTTTCAAAAAATTAGAATAATAAATAAAGTATTTATTTTTTAATAGAATTCATAATTAAACTAAAAAACATAAGTTATGAATTATTTTGAAGGAAAAAGTAAAAAGACATTTTCTCGTAATGGTTAAATATACAAAAATAATTGAGAACATTTTTTATTGATAAAACAAATAAATAATAAAAGTAAATTTTAATTTAAAGTAAAATGATAAATTTCTAATATTTAAATTAGCATATTAAATAAATAAGAGTAAAAAATAATTCCCAAACATTATTTTAATAATTCGAAAATATAAAATAATTTCTTTGAACAATTTTAGTGCAATATTTTAATGATTTTGAGGTGAAATTGAATTTGATTGCATACTAAGTATATTAATAAGTTTGAATAAAAATATATAAAAATAATTTAATAATGCTCACATAGAACGCTTTAAAGAGCTCTCTTTGGCATGCTTATAAGCTGCTTAATCTGGAGATTAATCCAGGATCCTTTAAATTCTATCTTTATTTTGCTTGAGCTCTTCAATTGACATTTTTCCTTTGAATGTTAAGTCGTCTTTTTGTCTAATTTAATCAACAAGTATTTTTTGGTGCTACTTGTTAACATCCTAAATATATTTTTTCTTTTTGTCTTCATGGTCTAAAAAGTTTTCTCTATCTTTCTACCAAATTTCTGCTTGTTATTTATTAAGCTTTTCTTCTTCTATTTACCTATTATGCTTTTCTTATATTTGCTAGTCAAGGAATTGCTTGATAAATACTTTTTAATCTTTTGTTTTTTATTTTTTTTCAATATCTTCTTGCTCAATTTTTTTGTTGGTATATAAGATATGCTAAAGCATCTTATCATCTTCTTGCTTGATCTATTCTTTTATGTCTTTTTGTATGGTATTTTCAAATTTCTTAGTTAGTTTTTATATTTTTTCAAACCTTTCTTTCTTCTCTCTTTCTCTGAATTGCTCTTATTAATTTAAGGATAATTAAAATTAAAATAATCCTAAAAATAACTATTACCTTATTCATCAAGCAGCTTAGCATATTAATTCTACAAGTAAATATCTTCCTACTTTTCTTTAACTAGCTCTTGTTCTTATTTTTATTTATTCACTTAGTTTTCAATAAGCATTTAATTTTGTCTTTCTCTCTCCTTTTCTTTTCTCTTTTAACGAGTTATTTCCTCATCTTGTTATTCCTTTATGATTCTACTAATCATAGCATCATCTAATTCTTTTTCTCTCAGTCTTTCTTCTCTCCTCTTCATTTTAATTTCATATTTCTAATAATTTATTCATAAAAAATTATTTTATTTACTAATGATGCTCAACAAATTAAACTACTTACTTGCTTTTCTCTCATAGCTTTTTCATTTTCGAGCCTGTATATTTTTTCTGCTTCTTTCTTCTTTTCTGCCTCATCTTATAATTTTATTAATTCTTCTTAAAATTTAACATATTCGTAGTGATCTTATTTTTCCTTTTACACTTTGTTTTATTTTTCTTGTAGCTACTTATCTAACTCTTCTTTTAGTCTTTGCTTTACTAATTATTACCTCTATTTTAGCATTTCCTATTCCTTTTAAAACATAGTTGCATCAAATTTTACTAACTGAGCCCATTCATCTTCATCTCTTCCTTCTAAATAAAAGACACTCTTAGGCTTTCTGCTACTAGAGCTTGACATGCTAACTTAATCAAAATCATAATTTTATTTTCCTTATGATCTTTATCCAATTATTTTTTATCCTATGTTAGCAAACTACTAGCTGTGGCTCGACCTTGCGTTAGATCTCCTAGACAAATTATCATTATTTTAACTTAATTCTGATCTATTCTAGCCACCTTATATTTATGCCTCTGCTGCTGATTATCTTACTGGAGGAAGAGCATTGTTTGCTTATTTTTTAGATTATGTGGCGCCAAAGGCAGGATTGCTAGCCAAATTTTCTATTCTTTATTTTAAAATTCTTATTCCAGCTTCATTTACATGCTAGTTATAGAAGTAATAGTTTACTTCCTTCTGAATTTCATCAGCTAACTTTTAAGATTTTTTACCATACAAATCCATATATTTTTTTAGAACCATATTTTTCAATTATTCTCTCTAAGAAACAGCCTCTGTAGTTTTATAAGGTCTGTATTAGCTTGCTGAATAATCAACAACTGTATCAACACCGTATCTAGACATAATCCTTTTAATTAAATGCAGATTTGTATTGCTTTTCGTAAAAAGTGATTTAGGATTTCAATAAAACAAGATTTAAACTTAAATTTATTGTTAAGAATCTACACTATTTTAATCTATTGAATGATATCAACTTACTATTAATTTATTATAAATAATATACCGACTGTTTTATTTACTCAAAATATGTTAGCAAAATGCTTTGTCATTCTATACAAATTAAAAAAAATTATTTACCATTGAAAATTAATACTATTACTAATTAAATTCAAGTAAAGTTATTTTTAAAATATTTTCAAACTTCACTTTTCATTTTATTAATGATTCTACTTTATTTATTTTTTAATTGTTTCATAACTTCTAAACAGTTTCTAGCTAAAAAAGTTAATTTTACCATAATAAAATAAATATAAACACTAATATTTAAAAGGAAAAACCCTATTTTTTTTTAAATCAAATCCAAATATTTCTAAAAGAAAAAGTAAGAAAAATATTTATGGTTTTTGTATTTTAGAAATTTCCTTGTATATAAATTGAA
Source organism: Tetrahymena elliotti 4EA (assembly GCA_000231825.2). NCBI lineage: Eukaryota > Ciliophora > Oligohymenophorea > Hymenostomatida > Tetrahymenidae > Tetrahymena > Tetrahymena elliotti. Next base: position 3,350,484 of record JH720293.1, read on the forward strand.
TAAAATAAATGAAAAATATAAAATAGAATAACTTGGAATATTTAGAGGACTATTTTATATTTAATTATTTGTTTTATTTTTTCAGCAACTTATAAAATATTATTTTAAAATTTTCAAAATTAAAATGTTAAAAAATAAATATTAATATTAATTTTAAACAGTGGATTCTATTAAAAAATCATGTAAAACAACCTTTGTTAATTACCAAAAAAAAATATATCAGCAAAATTAAAAGTTGAATGATTATTTTTAAGTACTAACTCTCTATAGAATTTAGCTTAAATATATTTCATAAAAAAATTTTATTCGTTAAAAATAATATTATATTTAATATTTGTAAAAAAGTAATCAAGTAAAGTAAACAAAATCATATTAAAATTTATCTTTTTTATTATAAACAAAATATTTATTACATTTAATTTCAATTGAGAAATCCTTTAAGCTCTCATACTAAAATAAGAACCTTTTAAAATAAGTGAAAATAAAAAAAGATTTTCTAATATAATATGGATATTCAGCTGCAGAATATAAATAATGATGTTCCTCATATGTAAGAAACTAATAATTCTTATAAAAGAGGATCTAGAGATCTAGAAGTTCTGAATAAGAGAGCAGCTGCGAAAAAATCAAGAGCTTCTACTTTACTAATTTCAAATAATAATAAATTTAGAAAAGACTCATTAATGATTGATTTGCAAAAGGATCCTCTTTACCCAAGTCTCCCTAATAATCTGACCGATATGAGTACTAAAGGTGTAAATGCGAACATGCTAAATTTTACTTAGACTATAATTATTCCAAATGAAAATGCATCTTAAATATAAAACAATCAGCAATTTTAAAGATTGTTAGATGAAGACAAAGAAGCAGAAGCTGCTGCCAGAAGAAAACCAAGATCACAGTCAATGAAATATTTTAACACAACTGTTTCTAATGAATCTGATGAGTATTTTAGAGAGGATAAAGACTCAATGAAAAATAGTGCCTCAAGATCAGAGTTAGGATAGATTGATCTAATATAGAACTAAGATGGTGGAATACCAGAGTAACCTCCTGAATATGAGATGAGTCCTGGAAAACAGAAAAAAATATCTTAAAAAGATTAAGTTAAAAAGTAAGAAAGCGCATTTGCTACAGACAAAGATATTAAAGATCCCCCTAGAGATCTAATATTTAGATGGAATCAATTTCTAGAATTTCTGCTTTATCATATTATTTATTATATGTTTGGAAGTATAATAGGATTAATCATATTAGCTGTAATACTTAAACATAAAAATATAAGAACTCTACGAAATCTAGGATTTTATGGTAGCAAGTCTATTTAAAAATGGGAACTACTGTTTTCTAATTTATTTTTTTCTACATTGGTGATAATGTTTTACTTTATCAAAGAAATAAGTAAAGTTTATATAGTAGAAATTGTTCTCCTTTTTGTAGTCTTAATATAAAGGGCTATAATCATTACTGTCAAATATGGTAAATCTAAATTTAATTCAATATTATGGTATCTTGAACTTATTTTTTTAATCTCTTTAAAGATCTTCTTCTTCGTTTTAAACAATATTTTTTAATTTGTATTAATGTAAAGTAAGTTGAAATATTATTTTTTAATTTTGTTTTTCTATTCTATTAAAAAAGGATTTATGCTCCCTCAAAAATTTTAAATTTACAAAACTAAAATTTTAAGTAAAGAATAGCTTATGACTGAATATTTACTTGGAGAGTGGACAGAAGAGAAAGATAAAGTGATTGATAAAGAATTGAATTTAGCTATGAGTAGGCTTGAGATAGAAAAATCGTCATTTTATCTGTGTTTTATTGTTTAACCTTCTGAAGATAAATTGAAAGAACTTTTAAATCCAAATACTGCATCATATGGGATGGGAGATTTAGATTTCCAAAATAATCCATATGGGCCAAAATTGATAAAAGTACTTATAAAGCATTTTAATGAAAATAATAGCTTCAAAAAATATCGATATTTTAGCATGGCGGTGGCCTTAATTAAGCAAATAATTTTCCTTGGTTTTAAACTCTTAACAGAATAATTTTATGATTAATGTATATCAAATTGTGTTTTTGAAATATTTGTACTTGCTTCAAGTGCTTTATCAGATTACTATTTGACATAAACGTTTATCATGTTTACAGCTATTTCTTAGCGTCACCTCAAAAGGTATTTTAATTGAATAATTTTTATTTTTTGTCTCTTTTTAATTTTTAGCTAATAACCAACTTAACCGACCCCTAAAGATAAAAATATATGTTTCTGAAAAATTATGATAGTGAAAAGAAAGAATTTGATTGGTGAGAATCAATATATTTTTAGGAAAATCTTTGCATTATTATAAAAATCACTTAATATTTATTTGATTTTACAAATCACTAACCTATTTTTTGTTTTTTTAATTTCTTATTTTGTGGTTGAATAGAATTATATATGTAATGAATCAACTTTCTCATATGATTTCAGCAAAAAAAGTTGAAGAATATGAAGAAAAGAAGCTATATCCTACTCTTAATCTGACCTCTGATCTTTCTATAAGGAGCTGGTTTCACCTAAGAAATATTACTCTAGACTTTGGTTAAAAATTCTACAAAAGAATAGAATATATTATTTCTTTCTTGTTTCTATTTAATCTATTTTTCATGGCAATCATCCTTTTGGTAATATTTTTTTAACATCAAAAAAAGCTAATTCTAATATCAAATTTTTATCGACCAATTTCCTCTTAGTTTAACAAAGTTTGTTCAGCTCAAAAAATCTTTTAAAATATCATTTTAGTATTTAAAATTAATTCTCAAAACTATTTTTGAAGTTAAAAATCATTGAATAAAATATTTTTTATATTAAAAATCATTGATTAAAATATATTTTTATGTTTGAAAAGATAAATTTTAACATCATACCAAATCCAGGCACGAATGTAAAGCTCTACTTTAAGCTATATTCTATTTATTGCTCTTTTTGGTTAATTCTTTTAATGTGGGATATCAGATTAGGTGCCCAAATAAACAAGCACTTTAAAATCCACAAACTCTTTCTGATGAAAAATCTGAGCATAATAGAAGATATCTGTTCCAATTACTATTTATATTTTGATCAAAACTAAGAATGTGAAAATTTCATGTACCGAGAACTTGTTAAATATTTTAGAGAAACCCATAAAGATGTAGATTTTAGTATAATGTCTAATGTAGTTCATCACTTAAGACCGATTCTGAATTCTTTAGAAGGTGGAATAGAATAAATTGAATTTTATGAAAAATATAAACCCTTTAAAATGATGGGTATACCCGTTTCAAACAATTTATTAGCTAAATTAATTCTTTTTATCCTTTCATTATGTGCATCTGTTTTAGCATCTATATATATTAAATGATTATTATAAAAAATATTAAACAGAAATTAATCATGAAATGCATAAAAATCTATTAAATACCACAAAAAAAAAATTTATTTTAACTTGTATTATTCCAACTTCTTTTGAGAGCAAAATAGATAGAAAATGTGATAGGCATTATCTGATTTATCAATCGCCATCTTATTCAAGTGTATTCTTATTTGTCTAGTCTAATCTAAATTCATGAATGAATTATTTATTTATTCTTTTGATTGGTTCTATAAGATGAATTTAGGATGATAAAACTTAATTTAATTCTATCGTTATGTTATAAAAAATAAAAAACAAATATATTATTTCATTTACAGTTTGAAAATTTATTTTTGTACTTTTTTATGTTGCATTTTTTTAACTATTTTTCTATTTTCTTTTATCAAGGAAAAACAGATTTTTTCAAAAGCAATTATGTTGTGAAAAAAAAATTAAGACTGTAAATATTATTATCAAGATTTCTAGATTTATTCTGTTTCTTTACAAAAAAAGCTAAAATTGATAAAGAAATTAAGCAAAATACAATATTAAATATTAAATTTATGGGTATCCATTTGTTGAAATACATAAATTCAATTTTCTTTTCAATATTAATAATAATCTTTTGAAAAATTTTGTAAATATTTTAAGGTTAAGAGATTAATTCGAAATAAGTAACATGCTATTTGGATGTTTTTAACTTACCCCTAGAAATTAGATTAAATTCAGTAATAAAAAAAATTAGTTATGTTGCATAATTCTTTTATCCAAGTTTTCTATATACTGTTTCAATAGAAAAAATTATTTATCGACCTAAAAAAAATAAGATTTAATTTTTAAAATATGTAATCAGATTTTCATCACCTTTAATTTGACTAATTTCTATTGAATGTTATTTTTCAGTTCAAAAATTGAATCAAGTCTCAAAAATATTATTTAATAGGTAAGCATGTAGTAGATAAATCAACTTCAAAGCATTAATTTTGATAAATAACTAACAATAAGAGTAATCATTAGTATATTTAATATATTTTACTGTTAATTTGCAAAGAAATCTCTAAAAAGATAAATATAATAATTAATTTAACTTGTTTCTTTAATGATAATACAATTATTAGGTTTGTACTGTAGTTGACGTATCTTATAAATTTATAGTATTAATATCCTCTCATAATTCTAAACAAAATTCAAAAGTTGATTCATAAATTAGTGGTAAATTAATTACTTTCTTTAAAAAAATTGGTATTATAAGTTGTTTCGAAAATAAATCAAACTAAATTTTATTGAGTAAAATCAATTTTGTTATAAAATATAGCTGATTTAATTAATAATATATTTATCCTATTATCTTTCAACAAAGATGAAATTAATTTTCATTTAAAAATTTATTTGAGTCTTTTAGGTATCTTTTAAAATAAAAGATAAGTGAAGGTATTTGTTTACAAAAATCAAAATTTACTATTTAATTTTATGAAGATTTTAAATAATGTAATCAAGACTATTTTTTAGGTTGATTACTTTTTTATCATTATTTAGATGAATACTGAACAGTTTATTAAATATCTTCTTTCAAGCTTAAATTTAAAGGTTAAGTAAGTAAAGATTATTGATGTTTAGTTTTATTCATTGCTTTTTTAAAAGAGCTAGATAGTATCTAAACTTTTCTTTTTACAATTCTTTCAAAAACAAAATGATGTGATGTTTATTGAATCAATATTATTTAAAAAATTATTTAGATTTTCTAAAACAGAATTACAGATATTTATTCTTACAACTAAAAATCAAAATTTTTATGCTAAAAAACTATTTAAAAATAATTTAGAAATTTCATAAATTTTTGATTTCTAACTCTAAAATAAAGACTTCAAAATTACTTTTTTATTTTTATATTATAATTTTGAGAAATGATTTTGAGCGATTTGCTCTTATTTCTAAATTTTTGTACTATTTTTGAATATTAGTGAAGATAGTATATTTAATCTGAAAGGTATCCTAGGATGATATTAAAGAAAATGTTAACCTAGTTTATTTCATAAGAAATTGATAAATTAGCTTAGATTTAAGTGATATTTTTAAATTTTAATACTATCTATATTAATCATATTTAATTTTAAGACATTTTGTGATGACATAAAAGGAATGACTCAAATATTTAATAATATAAAATGAAAGAATATTAACTTATCTTTTTATTAATTTTTTTTTATGTAAAAAAATTAAAAAAAAATATGTATTTAAAGTAGTGGAAAGTATTGAAACTAAATAAATGTAAACAAAAAATTTACTGATTAATTATTATTAAAATCTGTTAAATAAACTAATCTATCATTTTGTTAGTAGAATCAAAAGTGCATTTAATTATTTATTATTTTCTTTCTTAATTCAATCAAAAAATTTAAATATTTTGTGTAGGTTTATCTATTTTATTTTCAAAAGGCTGGTAAAAAGGATTAAAGGTTAAGTCCTTATTAGAAATTTTCTTAGAAGTTTATATATTTTAAAATTGTTGTTTTTAAAACACTAAACTAGTTATCTTATCGTGTTTAAAACTTTCATAATTTATGTCAACATTTAATGATGCATAAGTGGTTTGGCATATTTTTTTATCAAGATGAATTTTAAATACTAGATATATATTTAAATAATGCATTTATTCTTCCTTACTTTAATTGGAAACAAATTATAAATATTACATTTTTATTTTGAATATTGAAAAAAGCTAGTTAAGCTTACTTTACTCTTATTTCAATATGCAATCACATTTAAAAAAATTTTCTTGTAGTACTTGTGCCAAGTGAATTCAGTCAACAATTTCTAAAGATTAATGTTTGCTAAATCATGAAAATAGATTATTCTATTTTGCAATTTTAATAATTTTTAAAATTAAAATTATTGAGCAATCAGATCAGTCAGTCAGTCAGTGTCTTGTTGCTTTTAAATTTAAGTAAGCTTATTAAACGTTTTATATTATAAAGAGTATGTGTATTCTTCATTCTTCTATTCAAATTTTCAAATAATTGCTTGGTGAGTAATAAATATCACATTAAATAGACAATAAAAAATTAGCAAAAAAATAAAATAAAATCCAAGGAATTTACTTCTGCAAATTATATTATAAAAAATTTTTAAATTTGTAAAATCTCCAAATATTAATTGATTTTTTTCTATTTCTAAACAACCTCTCTAGTTAGATTATATAGAAATTTTAAAAGATCTTTGATAAAATGTTACTTAATCTTTTTACTAATTTTCTGGCTGAGAAAAACAAACTGTTTCTATTTTTAAGAGATATTTAGCAAAAAAAAATTAACTTTTATTTGATGAATGAGCATAAAGAATAAAAATAATAATCAATTTTTGATTACACAAAGACAAAAAGATATTTTTACATTATTTTATTTAATTTTCTAAAAGCAAAATAATTTGATTTATGTTTTTACTGAGGATTTTCTTTTAATTTATTATTTTTTGATAAGAAAGTATAAAAGAAATTAGATAAAAACCCTAAAAATCTAATTTGTAAATATTTTTATCCTTAATTAATTTTTGTTGTGATTTGATTTCTTAATTGATAATAACATCATGCTAACTCACATTTTTTACTACAAAATGATGTCATAATTTTACAAATTAGAAAAAGCTTAGAATCCTAAAGAAAATTATAAATTAATATTAAATTTAAGAGAAGGTATAAGCTGCTAAGTGTCTGTAACTAACAAAATAATCATTATGACATTTAAATTAATTATTTACCTATGATACTAAAAGCACCATTTAATGAATCCTAATAGATCATTCATTTTTAAATAAAATAGTAATCATTGATACCTTAAGATAGATACATGCAAAAAATAATATATTTTTTGGATTGATTGATATCATTTTAGATGAATTTTATTACAAAACAATGTTAACTGATTTTGCTTTTTTATTATTCAATCTCTTTTTGATGAATTTTGATAGTTTGAGGGTAGAAGAATTTAAATACTGTAAATTTTCCCCGCTCATTTGTATATTTAAGAATAAATTTTGTATGGTAAAATACTTTAGAGTTTTAAAAAAGAAAGAGAAGAATGAGAAAGACAGATAGATAATCTATTTATTTAGTGACTTCAAGTTTGTTTGAAATTGTTAAATTAACTATGTATTATTCTAATTTCAAAATATCTGAAAGATAGTGATCTTACATACTGGCTACTATTTTAAATTTATTGTTTTATAATATTGATAAATAACTCCTAAAAAAAGAATCTAAAAAATATATTACTTGCCGAATTATTTTTAACTTAAAAATTACGTTTATTTACCCTTATTTTATTCTTTGTTTATTTATTTTTTTCTATTTTTATTTGAAGTTAATCACTCTTATTTACTGAATCAAGTTACTGATTTTTTCAGTTAATACAAGACACTCTTACTGTTTCTACATATTAAATTATTCTCCTAGTAGTAAATTAATTATGTTTAAATATCATTTTCCTCATCAACGCTACTTACAACATATTATAAAAGCTTTTTAATAGAAATATTAAATATTCATGATAAAATCATTAATTTATATGATTTATTTTAAATTTAAAAAGTTCCCTAAATTATTTATCAATTTGAAACAATAGAAAAAATTTAATTTATCATTAGGATATCATTTTTTAAGAAAATTATAAAATTGAATGTATAAATGAATGATTGATTAATAGATTGAGTGATGAATAGCAGTAGTAGTAGTAGTAGTAAAGAATAAAGATATAGAGAGAAATATATGAATAATAAATACATAATTGGGTTTTAAATAATTTAACAGATTTGTATTTGTATATTTTTGTTTTGATTAAATGAGTTTTTCTGTTAACTCGACATTTTCAATAGATACTTTGTTTAAGAGCTTATTATATTTACAAGAGTGACTTTGATACATTAGATAATTTCTATAGTATAAATAAAGTAGTTGAAATCAGAATTGGTTAGGCTTTCATAGTCAAATAGAGAAGAGTATTGAGTTAGATTTATTATATTTTGGAGAAAGATTAGAAAGGATTAGAAAGAACATTTTGGATTTTTAATTTTTCAGTTTTTCATTAGTTTTTGCAATAAAATAGCTTTATTTTTTTAATTTAGCAATTTTTATTGAATAGATTCTATTTCAATTTTATAATTTGGGTTTTCCTTCTTTCGTTCATTCATCCTTATACAATTAATTAACAAAATAAATCCTTTTCGAGCATTCTAAGAAAACTTAAGTTTCTAATTTTTAGCGTTGTTTTTGATTAGATGAATTTTATTAAAATCTAAGGAAAATTTAAAGTATTTGTGTCGTTTTTATTATTATTTCAACAACTTCAATTGTTATAATTAGTTGCTTGGGTGGTTTCGGAAAGAGAAATTTTATTGCGGGTTTAATTTCTGTCAAAATAGACAGAAAATTTCTCTTCTTATTTCTTCAATTCATTGTAGGCAATTTCAAAATCTTCATGATTTTGGACACCATATCTCTAGCCCATAGAGATGAGTTTCATGTGAGCAGTTTTTATTTGGTTGAGTTGTTTGACAAGGCGAGAGAAGTTAGAACGGACACGGTTGATTTTTTCAATTAAAATTTAATAGTGTGCAGGGTAAGCTAAGGCCTTCTTTTCAAGGTCACTTAAGAGCTACATTTCTTAAAAGTATGTTTAATCTGCCCATTCACCTTACTTTTCATTTAATGAACTGCCTCTAGGTAATGACATATTGTTTAATGTCATTTCCTATTTTCTTTGACTGGAAATTAAATTATTGAGATGGACTCTTTACTTGAAGAGTTCCTATTCTATTCTAATATATTCTTTCAATAATTGGCTTGATTCTTGAAGGAAGGGTTTGGAATCAAGAGGATTAGTATGTTTAGGATTTCTTACTTAACTTTTATCATTAACACAGCCCATGATGATAATAATTAGTGAGTATATATATATGTTTGTTGTATATTATTTTATGTATGGAGCAATGAAGTTTCAAATCACTTTTTTGTTCTAATCTCTTTTTTGTATTGAGAGATTATTTAATTAATTTGGATAAGTGATTAGGTTTTTGTTTGATATTTTTTTTTTAATTTGTTTTTGTTTTAATTAAATTATTAAAATATTGTTGTTGTAAATCTTTGTTGTATTTAATTAAATTCAATCTCCATCGCAAAAAATAATTTGAATTGATTAATCTTTTTTGGCGAAATCAAATCGCTAAGAAAAAATTTAGAAATTAAATTTCTCTATGTAATCATATTGAATAATTACTTTCTAAATAATTTACATTTACCCCATCGTCCTTTTTCCTTTAGCCAATTTTATTAATCAATAAATAAGATTTCTAATGCAAATCTCGCAAATCTTAAAAAGTAATACTTTGATGATAACACATTAATATATCCTTATCAAGCCATAAACGCTGAGAGAAAGTGCTTACAAAAACCAATCATACAATAACGCAAAAAAAATAAGCAGTTTCTCCAATTTTTTCAGAAAATTTGTTTAGTAGAAAAGCATTTTAGTCTTTTACATAAATATCTAAGTAAATATTACTTGTAAAAAAAAAATAAGATTTATGCTCCTTCCTTAATAAAATTGAAATTGATAAAATTTTATTAACAAAAAAGAAGAGACAGATTATTTTTTCTTTCTCCAATTCAATTTTTACATTACCCGTTGAATCTTCTATTTTTTATTTTATCTTTTCATCTACTGGGGAATAACCAATTTAGATTAAGTTTTGTTGGCAGCATAACTATTTTTCTATTTTCAAATTAATTTTATAAAGATATACAATTCTTTACACATAATCTATAATAGACCAGCTGTTTCCCATTCATTTACTTTATTTACATTTCCAAATTATTCATGTGATCGTTCTCTTATTATTCCCTTCTATTCTTAAAATTATTCATTTGCGTCTTTTCCCTAATCGATTGCTAACATATTTATTAATGCAATATAGACTGCTCAAGTTTTCCCATCACCACCATCTTGGCTTTTTGAATAAAAATGTGATTTTATTTTCACCTTTAATTTAAAAAGTACTTCAAATTCCAAAATAATTTAAATATTTATGCAACAAAAAAGATATTCAAATCTGTAGATCAAGAATAAGAAAAACTTTTTTCATAAATAATTTTCTCAAAATTCCATTAAAATTATATCTTCAATAAGACACAAATTGTAAAAAGATATTGCCAAATTGAAGCCAAAGAATTAATTTGATAAAAAACACCTTAACAAATTGAAGCATTTTCTTTTATCAATTTTTTTTATTGGAATAAAACTTCAAAAACCAAACAATTATAAAGACTTACATCTCGAATAGGCAGCTAGCATAATTTCTTATGAATTATAATATTCACAAATTTAAAAATCTATGGTTCATATGTTTTGGTTTACATGAAGTGTCTATTCTACATAGATTAAATTTTTAATTATGATTAATAGTTTTCCTTATCTAAAATTATTTGGTTTTTGTAAGTCTTTTACATCATAACACGAACTTTAAACAATTTTAAAGTAACATTTTAGCTACTGATATGTGCTCATCAATCAAAATAATACTTTAAAAGTTTTAAAAGAGTACATTCTATTGCGTTGAAGTAAATAAGAACCTTTTTGTCTTATAATTTTATTTTTGATAGCTCTTTTGGAGAAATTTGATTAATGGCCCTTATTTGGAAGACAAATCAATTCGGTAGTATTTATTTTCTATATTATATAACAAAGTCACTTTTTGGAACAATTACAAGAATTGACTTCAGATTAGTAATTGTTATCGTATTTCAATTTGATTTAAACAAAATTTTGTTTTATGTGAAATGTATATTTTTGATAAAAAAGTTATCAACAAATGTATTTTACTAAAACTATGATGAATATAAACAAAAAAGGGATTTTTAGCAAAGAAGCAGAAGGAAGTAAAATAGATTCCTGAAATATAAAATGAATAAAAATCTATATTAACAAGTAATTAGAGCGCTATACTATGCCTATATTTCATTTATAATAGCAAAAAAAGGAAAAGGTAAATTTTATGCTTTTTTACTATATATATACCTTACTGACCTTGTTTTTAAAATATTGGTTTTTTAAAGTTAAATTGGTGTCAGCTTAGAATTATCATGGGGAAAATCATAAAAAATAGAGTTCCAGCCCAATAAATTAATTAAATGTTTGTTATCGTTTTTAAGTGACTTTTTACGAATTTTTTGTTTTTAGAACAGCCTTTTATCAAATTTAATTTGACCTTTTTACTGTGTTTAATTTATAAAAAGAAAGGAATAGAATAAGATTACTGTATTTTTAGAATAGGATTAAAATTATTTATAATTTTTGTGGTAATATTTCACTAAATAGACTAGTTCATTGTGTACGACTTAATACAATCATTTCCCTCAAATCTTATACTCATTAAAGAAAATCTCATCTCAAAAATACCCAATAAATAAATTTTTTATTTTATTTAAATATTTTTGGTGGTATTGATAAATAGATTAACTGAATTTTCAGTTCCAGTATTTAAAAATAAATCCTCTTACCTCTATTCTGTTAATTTATTAATTGATTCTATTTTTAAACATTTCTTTATATCATGCTCATAAAAATATTAAAGATTTATCTAAGATCCTTCACTGTCATATCTAATTTACTAACTAATTCTAAAAAAAATTTCTTTCTTTCAAAAAAATTTGAAAAGAGTAAATATCATTATGGTTTTAGAGAAACTAATTAATGGTATAATCAGAATAAAGGTGATTAGTCAACATTTTGGTGATATATTGGCATTATGTTAGCCAGGAAAAATTAAAATGCTTATTTGATGAATTTAAATTAATGCACCAATATTAAAATTTTACTGGTAATCTTCAATATGTAGCTGGACTTATCTTATTTGATTAGGATCTATTTCAAATAATACTGGATATTTTTATATTTTTACTAACTCATTTTTGATTAAACATAACGTATTTTTAAATTATTTTTTTAACATATGAACAATTTAGGATTAACAATGTTAAGTTAATTGAAAGGTATTTTTTATTTTTTTTAGCTAATTGGTGCTATCAAAGCTTAAATAGAAAGCTAATATCTAATTTCTTTTTCCTATTTGACTAATCCTATTCTTGAAAAATATTAGTCAGGAAGTTACTTGCCAACCAACTGATTTCAAAAAAGGGTTTTTAATTAAGAAAATACGTGCCAGCTAATAATTAGAGACAGAGGATAGAGCAAATTTTAATCAAAAATTTGTTTACAATATTTTTTTATGCAGAAAATTATTAGTTTGTATAGGAGAAATAATAGAGTAAACAAAATGAAAAAAAGAACAGATAATCTACTTTTGTAGATGATGTAATAGGAAAGTTAAAATAAATTTTCAAAATAATCCTTTATCTTAATGTAACTCAATCATAAACTTGTTAATTTTCTATTTATAATTATTAAGATTGAAATGTAAGGTAAATGATGAGGGGAAGTATATATATTTAAATTTTGCTTGAGAAGCACTAATAAGTACTACAAGTTATCCACAAGATTTATCAGAATTTATAATATTGAATATTAATTAAAACTAAATGAAATTCAATTATTAATTTCATTGAAATAATAATGATTTGGATATATTCTTTTTATCTTGTTACAGGATTAATTATGCATGCTTAAAGTCTTTAATAAGAGTGTCATTACACACAATTGCATCCAAAATTTTAATTATGTTTTTGGTGTATGAACATAAATTTTTTTTGTTGTTGCTCACGTGTATGTAAGTATTAATTGGTCAAACTAATTTAGTTGACCCTATCTTATTTGGTTTACTAATAAGCCAAGCCATCAAAGATTTAAAAATAACAATTTTTAAATATTAGTAAATATTTTGAAATAGCATATTTTTTTAAATGCTATAAAAAAGTAATGTTGGGTAAAATAAACTAATTAACATCTCTTAATTTGTTATTTGCTCTGATAGGATGGATGATACATATTATAGATTTTTAGTACCTTTTTGAAATAGCATAACTTTCTTCTAAAAAAGAAAGGACAAAAACTCTAGTTTTTTAATTAAATTTAGGTGAAAGGAGAAACGCGCATTTAAATAGAATAATGTCTATAAGATAAATCAATTGATAGACTAAAGAGACAATCATTTTAACTGATTCTTTCTCTCAATTACAGCTTGATAATTTTTGTTAGAATGCAAAGTTTAAATATTCTACTTATCCTTGTGATTGATATGTTGTCAACACACATTTTTACCATTAAACCTAAAATATGCAAAAATATTACATAAAATTTAAAACACGTCTTTGGTTATTAATTTTTTTATTAAAGTAAACGCAAATGAAGAAAATAAAAATATCTTTTTTTCAACACGTTTGCTCTATTTCACTGTAAATCCAAAAATTTAATCTTTCTATTTACAATTTTTATAATTTTTAAAAAGTGACTTACGTATGCAAGCTCTTTTAATGATGAGTCACTGCTTATATTCTCATGTTTGAAATATACTTTCATTCTTCTAATTGATATAATAAGCTTTTAAAAACTTTTACTCTCTTAAAATATAGAAAATACATACAGTAAGAGCTTCCCATTTCAAAGATTGGGTATATAGAATTTATTGTTTGAGTATTACGTTTTGGCCATCTTTAAATATTTTTTCAAATATTTACTCAATAATCAAAGTTAAAAAATATAAGCTGAAAATATTGTTAACCTATTTTAAGAAGTAAATTGAATGAGTAAAATTGAATGATGATTTTGTCCAAATTAAATGTCTTAAGTACTTAAAAGTATAATTAAATCCTAGTGGATGCAAATTGTTTGATCAATTATTAATTAATTTAACAATAATTTCTGAATAATTATAAGCTGCAATTACTAAAAAGAAATATTCAAAAATCCTTTTAACATTTTTTCTTCTTCAACATATTTAATTGTAATTGATATAATTTTTCTCACTTTAATTCAATACAAACAAAAAAATATTTAAAAATTAATGATAAAACTTCATTTCAATAAAATTTGAAATAATCATTGTTATTTACAAGAGTATGTGTGAATTCGTGATTTACCACTTTTGTTTTCTTTGTTTTTCAATTCAAAACAAAATAATCTCTAACAAATTTTATTTTTTTAACACTATGCACATTTATCAGAGTAAATTAAAATAATCTTTTCTGATAAATTTTAAGATGAAGCTAATTGAGTAAAATTATGATTTACTTTCTAAAATAAAGAAGAAACAGCGTCATTTACTAAGCCCAAAAGTAATACAATAAAAAATATGTATGATTATATCAAGAAGAATAATTAAAATAGAAATAAAATCTAGATTTTTTAATACTAAAAATTAGTAAATTTATTATTATAGCTAATAAATCAAGAATTAAAGAAATTATTAAAGAATACACTTTAGGATTACTAGCTCTTTTTTTTATACTGGGCATTATTATCATTTAAATTTATCTTAAATTTTTAGAATAAGAGACAAAAGCGCAGAGGTTACTATTTTCTGTAAGATTTATTATTAAAATCCTAATGTAAACTGATATTTGTTACTATTTGATATTATCCATTTTATTCAAAGTATTTTTTCTTTTCAACGAAAATATGTAATCTCATAAACTTTTAAAATTTTGTAATATCTGCATCCTTATCAATTTCTCAGAAAGTTAAGGAAAAAAAATTCAAAAAACATATTATGAGATGACCTATGAATTTGTCAAAATTAAGCAAAAGAACTCAATAAGAAAAAAGAGAAATTTGCTTTTTTAATTTGATTGAATTAAAAAATAAAGATTACGTATTAAAAAAGCAAATTGTAACTAGGATTAGCCTATTTTAAACATTCAAGAATTACCACAATTTTATCAAATTAAAAGCAAGATTTATTATAATAATTCAAATCTCATTCTGATCCACAAAAAAGTTTGAGATATTTTATCGCATTTTGCCTCTTATATTTTTCTTGATTAATTATGAGTATGATTTTTAATTATTTTAGAAAAATCTATGTAATTTCATCAAAACATAAATTATAGGCTTTAAAACAGCATAGCACCTACCCTTTTACTATTTTTCAAAACTCTTATCTAGCCTAAAAAAATAAACTACTGTAAATCTACAAGCACTAGCTGAATGTTAGAAGAAGTATATTGAATAAATTACTCATTAAAAATAATGAGCAGTCAATACCTAAATCTAAATGAGAAAATCATCATCAAAATTGATTACTTATTTTTGCATTCCTTTGGTGAAAATAAAGTTAAGCGATTGCTCTTAATAAATTTGATAATTACCACAATGTTTGAGAGAGATATTATTTGGAGAATTGTAAGATAAAAATCTTAATAAATTAGGAATATTTGCTTAAATTTTGTAATCTGATTTACATTTTTGAAATTAAAGCTTGAAAAAGATAAATTTAAAAAATAAGAGCTCGAATGTTATTTAATAATTTTTTCATAAAACAAAGAAAAATACAAAATTTCATGAACTTTCATAATAATATAGATATTTATAAACACTAAAAGTTTATTTACCATACAAAAATTTTATGTGACTACAAACTTATTTCATTTCAATTATTTAAATCTATTTTCATCAAAATTTACAAACACTCCTCCACTTCCACTTGAAAAAACTAAAAATTAAATGCTATCTTTCCTAAACACTTTCTTTTTTTCGACACACTAAAAAGCAGTTAAACAAGTAAAAATTAGTTTGTAAAATCTTAATTTATTTTTAAGTAAAAAATAGTATAAAAAAACCAATTAACCAAAACTCGTTTTTTTTTAGAAATATTATTTTATGATAAAAAATAAATTAGAAATCTTTGAATATCATAATGGATTTTCAATATTTAAAACCTTTGATTAGCTTTATCATTTTATTTCCTTTAACATAATTGAAAAAAATGTTTATAATTATCAGTATTACCTATTTCATAAATAAATTCATTTTCATAAAAGTAAGAACATATCTTCAATAAAAAACAGAAATTAGATAAATAAATAAAAAATTAAAATTATTTTAAATCTCTTTTTTATCTTAATTTTGATAAATTATCTTTTTTTAAAATGAAATGGTATTTCTCTAATAACTATTTTAAACCTTCATTGCATAATAAATTATTTTCTCTCTCTATCTAGTAAATAATTTCATTGCAATTTACAAAGTTAATAAAACAAAATCCAAAAACTTCATTTTTCACATGAGAATAATAAAAATTATAAACATATTATTGATAGATATAAAATCAATAGAAATAAGTAGGATCTTAGAAAAAGTAAAAATATTATAAATTATTTTTAAATACAAGTTTAGCTTAGGCTATTACTACTATTTCAAAGAATAAAAAAAAATAAATATTTAATAAAATTTAGATGTTGAATTCAATTTGAGTACTTTTTACAATAATCAGTGGTTTTATAGTTTCACTGAAAATGTGTCTGTTTATTATTCAAAATTTGATTTAATAATGAGAAAGATTTTGCGGATTATTAATATTTAATTAATTACAACAAATTAAAGGAAACATCAAATATTGCAAATATTTATCAAGCAAAAAAAAAAGTAGATTAAGAGCAATAAAGAGGCTACAACTAAAGGGTTACTAAAAGGAAAAAGGTAATTAAGATTTCAGATGGTGTTTATAATTTTCTTACCAATACTTATTAATTTGATTTGATATCCTATTTTATTCATAAAATTAGAATGGAAGTTTCTGTAATCAGATAAGAAATGGAGCAAAAAGATGATATTTCTATTGAAAGCGGCTAGCTTAGTTGCGAACAGTTAGATGAAATTAAGGATAGCAGTTAGCTTGTATTAAATAAATAACCTATACTTGATGATAAAGAAGTGGAAGATGATGAGCCTAAAAGCTTCGTCTTTGAAGAAATAAATACTGATAGAGTACAGTAAATTCTACAAGAAAAATAAAGTGAAAAACCTAGCAAGTCAGCTTCTGGAGAGAATAACTCAATGAACTAAACAAACTAATAAGATATCCCACTTAGATAATAATCGACTGATACTAAAATAGATGAATCTAGACCATTAAGAGAAAGCTCAAATTTATAAGTAGGAGTTAGTAAAAATAATGATTGTTCTACTAACTCTAATGTATGGGGATCTAGTATAAAAGATGAGAGCACCAGTAAGCAAAATTCTTCTTTTTTGAATTCTAATTCAGGAGGTTGGGGAGGCTAGTCTTAAAATGAAAATGCTAATTCTACTAATACTTCAACAACTTAATGGGGAAGCAGTAAAAACTCAAATGAAGGTCAAACTGAAAATAAATCTTGTACTTCAGGATGGGGTTCTGATAATGCTTCTAAAAATAATAATGGGTCTGATTAATCTACTAGTACAGGTGGATGGGGCGCTTAAAGTAGTGATAACACTTCAAGTAATACAACATCAAATGGTGGTGGCTGGGGTTCATCTAGTAATAACACTACATAATCAACAGGAGGATGGGGTAGTTCTTCTGGAGGAAGTGAAGATAGCAAAAATAGCTCTGAAGGTGGATGGGGTAATCAATCTTCTGATAATGGAGGAGGATGGGGCTCATCATCTGGTGGTAGTGGAAACAATGGAAACTAAGGAGGAGGCAGATTTAATAGAAACAATAACAATAATAATAATGGAAATAATGGAGGAGGAAGAAGATTTGAAAGAAATAATAACAATGGAGAATCTGGCAACGATAGCAATGGAGGATAAAGAAGATTCAATAATAACAATAATAATAACAGGAACTTCAATAAAGAAGGAGGTGAAAATAAAAGTGGGAACAACAACAATGGAGGAGGAGGTTGGAATAGAAATAATAATAATAACAACAGAGATAGAAATAATAATAACAATAGTGGAGGCTTTTAAAACAGAAACAATTCTTTTAAAAAGACAGGTTCAAATGAAGGCTCAAATAATAATTCTGGTGGTTGGAACAGCTCATCTAATGATGGCTCATCATCAACAGGAGGAGGTGGTTGGGGAGCAACCTAAAGTGATTCTACTTAAAGCAATACTAATTCTTCTTCAAATAATGGCTGGGGATCTTCTACAAATGACAATCAAAATACTTCCAAAAGTTCTTCTGGTTGGGGCTTTTCTAACACAAATACTAATTCTAATACAAACTAAACAAGCGAAAATAGTGGTGGCTGGGGCTCATCTTAAACAAATGAAACCAAATAAGAGCCACAATCTAGCAATTGTGGTGGAAGTTGGGGTTCTACCTCTACCTCTGAATAAACTTAAGGAAATTCATGGGGTTCTTCATCTACAAACAATGATAGCAATAATAATAGCAACAATAGTAGATTCAGAAATAATAGAAACAATAGCTCTAACAATGAAAACAACAGCAATAACAACAATAACAATAGATAAGGAGGAAATAGAGCATGGGGTTAAAATAAAGATTAGTAAGGAGGAAAATAAGGTAATGGAAGCTGGGGAAATTCTAAACAAAATAATGACTAATAAAGCAACAAAAATGAATCTTCGAATGCTTGGGGAAGTAGTAGTAACAACAATGAAAGTTCTTCAGCATTCTAAGGATGGGGTAATACAGAATCTTCTTAAGGAGAAACTACCACATAATCTGGAGATGGTGGATGGGGTTCTTCTTCTTGCAATAACAATAATTCTAGTGAGAACTCAAGTGGTAACAATCCCGTTAAAAAATGGGGAACTTCTGAAAATTAAGGGGAGAATAAAAGGTAAGGATCATGGGGTAATGGAAATAATAGAAATAATTCAAATTAGAACTAGGGAGGAGATAGATAAAATTTTAGAGGAAACAACAATAATAGAAATAACAATAATAACTCTTCATTTAACAATAATAAATAAAAAAGTAACTCCGGAGAAGGAGGTTGGAATAGCTCATCAGATAATAATACAACTTCAGTTTAAAGTGGAGGTGGATGGGGTTCTACATCTGAAAGCTCAACTACAGTATCTGGAGGATAAGGAGGTGGAAGAAGATCTACTTCTGAGAGTAACACTACAGTATCTGGGGGTTAAACAGGAGGAGGATGGGGCTCATCTGAAATAAAAGAAGTTGTAAATAGTTAAGCAACTACAGGATCTAGCTGGGGAGGTAATACCTAAGATTCTTAAAATAATGATAGCAAACTACTGTAAAAAAGACCATCTAAAGATCCAAGACTTTAAGAAAAGAAACCAAATTAAAATTAAAGCATTAATGATATGTCAGAAATAGAGGTATAAGAGAGAATTTTTGGGACAAAAAGAATTAAAAAGAATGAAGAATCAGAAGATCAGTCAATTCAGACTAAGTCGAAAATCCCTTAATTTATTGATTTAGAAAAAGATGAAGATGGATGCTTTGCAAGATTTTCTCCGCTGATAGCTGAAAGAGATTCTGATAAAGAGTACAATCCTACTGGAGTATCCCTTGATGAATAAGTTTATGAGAAATCAATGAATAAGTTAATTTCCAATAAGGATGCTCTAAATATTGAAGAAGATGATGATGATATAGAAATGTAAATTCTTCTTAATCCTTAAAAGTTGTTAGAAAGTCAACTAAAAAAGTACTAAGTCTACTCTGGATTTTTCTAAATTTATAAGAAATATCTTGTTCCTGAAAAATAATCTCTTCTCTGTGAACCTAGTCAGAGCACTGCTTTTAGTGTAATTTATTTTTTATTTAAATTTTACAGTATTAAAATTTTCTATTTTTTAAAAGCTATTTCATGATAGACTAGTATATATAATACCTGATGATTCTAAGCGCCATAATATCCTTACCTAATTCAACACTTTTATGCCATACAGCGAGTTTAGATTTTTACCTTTGATATCAACACGCAATAGAGTATCTTAGTAAGAGCTTGGCTTTTTAGACTATGAAACTGCTATTGAATCAATTAAAAACGTAAATACAAATAAAGAAAAAAGAAACATAATTCAACATTTTTCACATAATTATTAGATTTAAATTCAAGAAACTAAAGAGAGAAGAACAATTTTCCCTTGCTGGGTTGAGTCATCTTTACCTAATTAGCATATTGAACTTAACAAGCTAGCTAAGTATTTGCTTGATAAAAACATGGTAGCAGGTTACAATTACACTAATCATGCTACTATCAATTTAATGCATGTTAAATAAATTTTTCCTGATATAGAATATGTTGAATTACCTGAATAATCTGAAAACTAAAAAACTTAGCTTATTTGCCTTAACACTTTAGAAGCAAGTATTTATGATTCATTTTGCTAAAAAATACCTGCCTATGAATGAACAATATTTTGAATTCAATCTAGTTTACAAATCCATACCTTTGTTCAGAGTTATTACTCAACAAAATTTTGTAGCATAAATTTTCTTTAAAAATCTTTACTTTTTATTTTTATCATTTAAGTATTTTTATTTTTCTATATAATTGTAAGTCATTTTAAAATTTACTCATTTTTATTAAAAACCATCCAATTTAACATTTATCGCTTATTCATTAGACGAAAGTCTTTTCTATGAAAAGTTTACTTTTGTTTCTATATTTCATTTATTTATTGTCTTGATATTCATTTTTGCAAATATTTAAATGAAAAGCTGCCACTAAAAAATACTAAAAATGAATAAAATTTTTGAAATATTGAGAAATTAAAATACTATATATTTTAAAATAAAAATTGTAGCCATAATTTTGATTATGATAATATTTAACAGAAAAAATGTAATATTCTTTAATAGTGTTATTAAATATTTGAGATCCTTACTTTTAAAAATATAGATTTGAATTGATTTAGGTTTGTATTAGTAATATTATTTAGCATAATCAAAAACATAATGTTTAATTAATCAATTTATTTTTTAACAAAAATAGTGTACAAAGTTAATTATTTTTTCATATTTTTTTTAACCTTCTTTAGATATGACTACCCCATCAAATAGGTCTAATACTATCGGAGAAAACAAATCAGAGCCAGCATTACTTCAAGGTGTTTTTTTTAGCAGGAGAGTTCAGAAGATATCTTCAAGCAAGCTATTTAATAATGATGTACATTTAATGATTTAAATTGAGTTTCTCTTTAAATTTAGTGTAAAATATATAATCTTAAGAGAATTTTATAACTTGAAGATGGATAATTGAAGTATTACAAGCTAGTAAAAAACTTTGTTGAGGATAAACCTGTCACTGGTAAATTCAAAAAGGGAATAAATATAGATGATATCCAAACTTTAAATATAACTTCAGAAAAGAAAAATCGAATTCTAATTGAATTTCATAAAAAGGCTTTATTTGACATGAAAAGTAAATCAATAATAAGTAAAAAGGAAAACAGTATGGTGTCTTGGGAATTTATTTGTAAGAAGCCTGAACAAGCAGATTTTATAAAACAAAAAATATTAGAGGCGTAATATATGAAAAGAGAAGAACAAACAAATCATTAAACAAATTAATATGCATCAATCCAGAAAAAGGAGTCTCAATCTTCTCTAAACTTTAAAGAAAATTAAAAAGAAAACATATTTACAAAAAATTACAATGAATAATTAAATGAAGAGGATGAAGAAGATGAGGAAGCTAGTCAATATTAGGATTAGGAAGATTTAAAAAATTTAAAGTAAAGATTTATAAATTAAGAAAAAAAAAATTAAGAAGACAAATTAAGTCCTTTAAGGAAAGCAATGGACCCACCTCCTTTAAAAAGTATGACTTAAATAAAGCTAAATTCATAACCTAGTTTAAAGGGATCCTTCAATTAGCTACCCTCTTTTGATTAGGGATCATCTTCTCCTAGAAAAGAAAACAATATATCTCATACAGCTTAACGCTTAGCCAACTTTAAAGGTAAGAGATAAAGTATATTAGAAATAAAAAACGATAAAGGTAAATAAACTGTTTTTCTCTTTTAAGGAAATCTAATAAGAATGTTTTTATCAAAATAGATACATTGTCAAATATCCCTTATTTGGTAGAATCATATTAAAAATCTACAAATGAGACATTTAAGATAAATATGGAAAAAGTACCTTAGTCTTCTTCCTCATCTAACGAAGACTCAGAAGAAGAAAAAGATATAGCATCTCCTATGTTGGAAACTAAAAGAAATTTTCAGAGGAATGGTAATTCTAGTTTTACTAACTTATTACCTTAACCTACTATATAAAATAGTTAGCTTTAAAAAACTTAATCTTAGCAAGTGCTTTCAGATCCAACTAGTGATTAAGAATTAAAAAATGTTCCATCTACTCCTGCTTTAAGAAATACACATTCAGCTATTTAACCAAATATTTCTGATGGGAGTATGACTACGGTAAACAGAACAATTTAAAAACAAAGAACATTAAATTATATAGGAAGTGAATCTAATTTAAGCAGCTACTATTAAGGTTCTCCTTATTAAAGATTAAGGTAAGGTAAATAGCATACAACTATTGGATATTTTCCCATGTCTGATAACTAACTCAAAGAAAATGTTGAAAAAGCTATTGTAAGAAGAAATGCTGAAAACAGTCATGAATTTAGGTATATTTTACTTTCATATTTCTTATTAATTTTTTATTCAATTTCTTATTTTTTTATACTTTTTTGATGTCCTCAAAGATTCTTTTTGAGTTAATTAATGAAAATTCAAAAGTTTCTTATAAACTTTATCAATTTGGTTCGTTTGTTAATATTTCTTAAGGTAATTTGAGAATTTATTAAAAAATAAAATAAAATTGAATAAATGATTTCTATTTTACACTGTTTCATTTAGGTGTTAAGAAATAATTTAAATAAAATTAAACCAATCCAAAAGATTTGTTAAAAATAATTTTCAATATGTTAAATGAGAAAATGAAAAGTAAATTATTCTTATATTTTAATTAGGTATCATAACTTTTTAGAGAGCAGTCTAAAAGCATAAATACTGGAAGATTAGTTGAAAGAAGGAATTAAATTATTTTTATATTTGGGGTAATTTAGAGAAAAAGCTATTAGAGCTGCTAAATCTCTTGTTGAAGATTTAATGCAACCAAAACCAGCTTATGAACCTAGGTTTAAAAGTATGGTAGCTATTCCAGAATTAGAGAAGATTCGTGAGTTAAATAGTAGTTAAAATTTAAAGAGTTAGAGTCCGACCAAGAAAAATTAACAAACTAAAGATTTATTTTAATTAGATCCTAATAAAGAGATAGATACTGATGATATGTTTTATATTCCTGAAGAGAATATGATTGCTAAAGTTTTTTATACAAAATAAGTCAACATGATTCCAGATTACTTGCAAGATATTTTTTATGATTAAAACGAAGGGGTTGATTACTTTGATTCTTCTAGCTGTAAGTATGGAGGAGATTAATTTAGAATCCTAAATTGCATTAGTAGTAGTTATATAAAGATTAGAAAATACGATCCTACTTATTCTTTAAGAGTTCCTTTATCTGTAGTTGTAGATTATCTAGGATTTAAGATTCTCATGTATGCAAGACCTTAGTATGAAAAGAATATTGTTTATGGGCCAGACATAGAAAAAGATGGGACTTTTATTGGATATAAAAAAGTTTAAAAATATGAGTAAAAAATACAAGAAGATGCCGAAAAGCTAAGGTAAAGATTGAGAATAAAGCCTCACTCTTTTGGATGGAAACATGATGAACCTGTTGAGTGTATTTTGACTTTTGAAACAGAAGTAATTCAAATAAAATTAGTTTTTAATAAACATTTTTTTTTTTGATTAAATAAATAGATTCATAAATCAGCTGGTGATAGAGTTACCAAGAGTAATTTAGTAAAATACTAAAAGGACACAATTTTAATTGATCAAGATAAAGAGGAGGATTAATTTTATATTGAAAATTATAATGACTTCTTTCCTATTAACTCCTTTTTAGATTGTCAATTCAATAAAAATCAAATGCGCTACCCTAGAAAAATAAGGCCTGAAATACTTCTTAAAAAGAAAAATCCCCTAAATCCTGAAGCATATTATTCTCAAATAAAATCAGGAAAGAATCCAGATAATGCAAATATAAGAGAAAAATAAGACTAATTATTTAAGATAGAGAAGTAAGACTAAATTGATATTGAAGAAGTAGAGTAGTCTTCTTTAAATTTATCTAAAACTATGTTTAAACTCATCAAGTAATTTGATAGCTTAGATATCATTCCTTATGATAGCCATACAATAAAAGAAGCATTACATAGCAATGGATTAAATATTAAGTAAATTACTCAGTTTTTAATTTTAAAAAATTAATTCATATTATTACAAGATATATTTCTTATATTGCTGAACACTGTAACACACCTTATGTCAAACTTCTATTTGAATAAGAGATGGTTGCAAGAACTGTCAAAAGAATGATACGAACTTATTTAACTTAGTTTACTTTCTAAAGTAGAAAAACTTCCTCTACAACACTAAGAAGAGCGTAAAATAGTTTAATAAATTTATGTTAATAATTTTATTGAAATTTACATATTTAAAAAAGAAATGTTCTTGAAACAAGTAGCATAAGTAGCATGACCTCTTTTTAGCAATAAAAAGCAAACGATATTAAGTTCAACACAAATACGAATTAAAAAAAGGCTATTATTGAGACATTAAACTTAATTTTTGAAAATTCATCTGATTCATAGCAATATTGGGATTAAATAAATACTTAAATTTTATTAGAATATGGCTATCGTTAAAAAGTTTCCTTAAATTAATTTGAAAAAGGAGGTCTTCTCAATGCTATTCATTACCACTCTTAATTTTTACTTTCATATGGAACTGATATATTTAATATTTAAAAAAAAGACAGAAATACATATAGTAATCCTTTCGCTTAATAGATACTTTAATAGTTAGAATTAGTTGATTAAGAAGTCAATTTTGAAGAAAAAAGTGATATGGAAATGCCATGGTAAAATCAGTCTAATTATGAATTCTAACCTGCTAAAATTGTGGATGCCTCTAATATATCTGATGAAGAAGAAGAATTTTAAGAAATATTTACAATGGACAACTTTTTAGATTTTTAATATGAATCTAAAATGTTTGATTACAGAGATATTCCTATACAAATTTATGCAAATCTAAAATTTCCTAGTGATCCATAAAAGCAAGTCTAAACAATTTTAATATAAGATAAGTTATCATAGGTTTGGCATTTTTAATAGCATATAAATTCTAAAATAGTTATAATATTATTTTAAATTTTAAAAAGGCAATCAATCAAGAACACAAAGAAAGATTTTTTACTTTATTTAATCTAGCTAAATCATATTTTACAATAGGATACTATAAAGAGTGTACAGAAACTTTAAATAAATGCATATCATGCTTAGATGTAATTTAATTTTTCTATTTGCATATACTGACTTTAATTTAACATAGTACTACCCTTCAGTTTTACTTGTTGATCCATTATGCTTACTAATATAGTGCTATATTATTTTGAAGTAAAAGCAGAAAGTGCAGTATCTTTTTTGGAAAACAGAAGAAATTATAAATTTTAATCTTGGTAAGATGCATCCTCTTCACTGTAGACTTTTAAATAACATGGCTCTATATTATGAATTTATTGGACAGTATTAAGAGTAAATTATTTTAATGAAGGCTAGTACCAATTTAGTCAAGAAGATAGTTGGTATAAATCATAAAAGAACAGCTCAAAGTAATTATTAAATTCATTTAAAATCAATAAGAAAAATAAAATAACTAATTATTTTAAAAGGTATTTTTGAGTTAGCAAATATTTTATCTGTAAATGGAATGAATAGTTAAGCAATTGGTCAATATGAAACAGCTTTTTATATTTATACTTCTATCAAAGGAGATTCAAATAAAAACAGTGCAGATATTGGATATAAAATTGCTTTAGAAACTTTTTCTTTGAGAGAACTAGAGAAATGTCAAAAATATTGCACTTATTGTCTTCAATTTTTTGAAGGAAAAGAAAATATCTATTTAAACAAGATAGTTGATCTTAAAATTATACAATTTAAAATAACAAAAATATAACAAGAATCAAGTTAAGATTTATCAAATAAGTTAAATGACATTTGGTTGTATATGTATTAAAGAGATTATTAAAATTTAGATCATGTAGTGGATATGCTTCAAGAATATATTTAATTCTATCTTAAAACATTAACAGACTAAGTTAAAGTTTTCTTGAGTTTGCAGTTTGAAAATATACTAAACGATTTGATAAATAAAAAAATTTTAGACACCTTCCTTGTAGAGGAATTCTAATAAAATAGCAAATTAATAATTATGAAAGAAATATTCTTTAATGGAAACTAAAACAATCCTCTTATTTTTATAGAGAGGACATTCTTAACTTTAGCTGAAGACTAATAAAAAAAAGTTATTTCAACATAAAAAGAAGAGGAAGATGAATCAAATGAAAAAACTCTAAAGAAAAAAACCTTCAAATTTCAAAAGCAGCCTTTCCTTCCAAATTAAAGCAGTCAAACTAAAGACTAGCAACTTTCAAATAACCAAAACTAAAATGGATTAGATTAAAATAATTAAAATTCAGACAACAAAAATGATGATTATGAAATTTCCATTCGTAGGAGTAGATCACTATTTGAGCATCTTATTTGTCTTATTGGAGTTCCATTTTTCAAAACAATTTTCCTCTAAAATATAGTATGATTTTTAACTTTAATTTCAAAGTAGTTTTTATCATACATAAATCATCAGTCATCATTTACTAAATAATGATAATAGTAATCATTTTTAATAAACATAATTTAAATATTCCTATTTATTATAAACCATAATTAATTAAAAGTTATTTAAAGAAGAGTATTAATTTTATTCTTTTACGAAGTATTAATAAATAATTCTTATTCTTTTTTTAAATTATAAATTTATTAATCTAGATAAATTATTTTTTTTTATCATTCAAATAATTCATAAATTAAAAAAAATTTTCAGGATATGATGTCTAAAGACAGCTAAATTTTTATCTGACAAAAAATATTTAATTAATAATAAATGAGTTAAATAAATAAAATTGTATTTAAAAATACTTTCAGATATTTTTTATTGAAATAAATTCTTAAATTTATTCTTAAGTGAGACTAGATGAATCTTAAAAACTTCTATTTTAGTATTCTTACTTGATGAGTTAATGAAAATAAAAAATGAAAAAGAAATAAATAAATGTTTTTTTGTTTTTATTTAGTCAATTATTTTGAACAAATAAATTTTCAACATCTAAAAATTAAAAAAGTAAATCAAAATTTAGGTATTTATTTTCAATTTTGAAAATTAGTTATTCGAAGTAGAAGTTGATAAAAAACACTCAAAAAATACATTAAAAAAATAATTTATTTAATAGAAATTCAATTATTTTAGCAAAAAATCATTTAAATAATATAAACAATTAAAATAAAAGAAAATATTTTCCTTTAAATGAGGAATGCATTGTAAAATATAGTCTAATAAAATGAGTATAGTGGAGGCATTATGAGTAAAAAAAATGATATATTTAATTTACTAAGCGAGAGCCCTAGCTAAAGCATGGAAAACACTTTAACAAATAAGAATAAATTCAAAAATAATCAAGAAATAAGAAATTAAAATTATTTTTAAATTGGTCAATAAATTAGACTATAGTCATTAAACACTTCCAAACACATTTCTTTAAAAAGCCCAAACACTTCTTATTATCAAGACCAAAGCAATTCTAACTTTTAGACAACAATTAATTCTTAACCATTTTAGGTATCAAAGCGAGACAACATAAAACAAATGCACTACTTAAAGGACTAGTTTAATCCATTTTAGAGTATAAAGAATCTGAAAACAAATCAAACTTCAACCAACTTTTTAAACTCTTTTTTTGCAGAGACAAATGAGACATATGATAAATTATACCAAACTAATTTAACTTAAGATGTCTCAAATATATTTTAAACAGCAACCTCAAACATACTAAATTCTGATTTACTGAACAATTAAAATACCTCCATACTGATGAGACTTAAGAGAAAAGATAGTGATTTCTAGTTTCATTTAAAAACTTAATATCCTTCATAAAACTAACAATAAAATAACAATGTTTCAAATACGATGCTTAATTCTACAATTCTTTAATACCAAAAAAATATCCCAAACTAAAATGATATCACAAAGTCTTGTTCTTTTCATTCTTCTAAAAATATAACTAAAGAATCAATACAAAAATTAATATTAACAGATGAAACAGCAAGACAATTTTCAATCTAATCTTTAAATAAAGAAGAAGAAAATAATAAACTTCACTCTAATAGTACTTTTTCAAATAAAATATCAGATACATTTAAGAGTAGAGCTTTTTCTAAATTAGATTTAAATTTAAGCAAGCAAACAATATAAAAATCATTCTTAGATCAGCAAATCAATAATCCAAGATAATAAAGATTACAACATAGTTTGCATAATAACAGGAGTGACAAGTTAATTGGTTCATAATCTCTCACACAAATTAATAAAAAAACAAAATTAAAAACTTTTTATCCATACAAATAACAATATTTACATGAGACAGGTTCTTACATTTCAGAAATAGAATTTATCAACATTAAATAAGCAGTACAATTTTTTTTTTTCAAAAAATTATTATATTGATTTTTTCAAATTAGGAATAATTAAAAATTGATATAGAACTTTCTCCTCTGCAAAGGAAAAGAAAGAATAAACATAAAGAAAGTATAAATTATCAAAATGAAAACAACAAACTCTCTTAACAGACAGCTTTATGTGAACAAATTTATCAAGATTTAGAATTATTTATTTCAAAACTTAATAACTATAAAACAAGTATGGATGAGCTTTATTAAATACTAACTGAAATAGAAGAAAAAGCTTTTGATTGTATAAATATTTCTGTCTCCTTGCAAACAAAATATATTAAGGTTTATAATATTTTTATTCTTTCAATTTTTAATTGATTTCAGAAATATAATGTTTAAATGTAGCAAAAAAACAAAAAAAATTTTGAATTCATCTCTAAAATTCTTTAAATTTTTATTTCAAAAAAAATTTTTTAATTTGGTATTTGTTTTTTATTTGTATAGCTTGTTTAATAATTAAAATTTTTAAATTAACAGTGCTTGCTTGCTTCATTATGCAGTGATTTGGATATTTCTTTAAAAAGTTGGAAAGAATTTTTGAAAGTTTGTAATTGCTCATAAACATTTTTATACAAAATAATTGGATATAAGAATATAGCAGAAATATATAGAAAGAAGGGTGAATATGATAATCAATTAACTTATCTGAAGAAATTATTAAAATATTCATGGTTTTACAATAAAAAAGATTATGAAAATTACACATATGAGCATATCTCTAAAGCCTATTTTTACAAAAATAACTTAGAACTTACAATTTTCTTCCACAAAAGAATGATAGATAATAATTTAGAAACTAATAGCTCAAGACTAAAGTATTAAAAAATGTTGAATTAAATCTCATATTAAACTTATATTTTTAAATAGATAATTAGGAATATAACTAGTCAAATATGAGTAAGAATAAAAAATAAAAATGCTATAAGATAATTCGTTTTCGGAAGATGAGTTTGAATTAGAATAATTTAAAACAGCTGGTTAAACTTAAAATTAAATTTAAAACTAAGAAGATAAAGATGGTAAATTTGGTATGGAAAATTAGAAAAAAAATAAATAAAGAGACTTTTCTGAAGGAAATCAAAATTTGGTTCTTAGTGAGTACTCTATTATAGAAAATTAAATGAATGAATCAATTAAAAATACAAGACTAAATAAGTATAAATTTAATAATAAGATTTCATCATTAGAGGGTATGAAAGCTATAGCTACTATAAAGAATAAAATGTCAATACCTTATGGCCCAGTAACCCCAAAAGCCCTATATAGAAAGCATGATTAGGTCAATTTAAGAGGAAATATAGACTACTCATCTAATAAGCTAAAATTTAAAATAATGAAAAATAATATTATTAAAAATTTTGATAAAATTTATATAAATCATCTCAGTAATAGTCGCTAAATTGATTCTATGGTAAATATGAATAATCGATTAAATGAAAAAACTATAGAATTAATATCAAATGATGTCATGAGATTGAAGAAGGTATCAATAATAATGAAGAGAGTGGTGGAATAAATTAAGGAAAATATTTAATATTTTTATTATTCAAGCTAAATAAAAAAAAGTAAGTTAAATACAGTGAATAACTGAAAATCAATCAAAAATATTTTAATTATTAAATTTTATTCAATTTTTTAGTTTATTAATCTTCCTATTATTGCTTTAAAGATAATCCATATTTTAAATATTTTACAAAACTTTGTTTGAAATTGAAAATTTCAAAAAAATTAATTATTTTATCTTTTAATCTTTGCTTTTGTTTATTAACTATTTTATATATTTTTTTGATTGTTATTCAAATATCTTTATTAAAGAATAAGTTTTTAATAATTTATTAAATGCTAAATAGACAAATAAAATCTATAATTTTGTTGTCGGCCATACTAAGGTGAAAACACCGGATCCCATTCGAACTCCGAAGTTAAGCGCCTTAAGGCTGGGTTAGTACTAAGGTGGGGGACCGCTTGGGAAGTCCCAGTGTCGACAACCTTTTTTTTTCTTTTTTGGAAACTTAATATTTTTATAAATAAATAAGTGTAAAAAACTAATTCCAATATTTTAAAAAAGTAAAGAAAGAAAGAGCAATTTAAAAATTGAAAGTTTGTTTAAAAAAGTAAAGAACCTTTTTTTGAAACTTAATTAAAATAGATTTTTTTAAAAATAGATAGAAATGTAATTAATATTTACATATAAATAGCTTGTAAATAATTAACATATTTATTACAGTTTTTAGTTTGAACAGCTCCACTTGTCAATAGAATCTTTTGAAAATTTTGCTAATTGAAATTAATAACGGATTTTATTTAGATCACCTTAAGTCTATATTTAGTTTCTTTCTATTGCCTAAAAAATTTATTTAAAACTAAATTCAAAAAATACTACTGTAATTTTGGAGAGATGATACAAACAACAGATTAGAATGAATGTATGTATCAAACAAATATTTTTGAGTGATTATTTCAATTGATTTTGTATTGATTATAGAATAAAATAATCCATTCTATTTTGAATGTTTTTGTTGGGAGGGGTCGCATTTTAAAATCAAGACTTGTTTTCACTAAAAATTAACAATTATAAACAAAAAAATAAAATATTAAAGCAAACAAAGAAGAAATAATTGTAGCTAAAAGAAAGAAAGCTTCCTTATGTAAAAAAGCAATACATTTGGAAATAATTTTGAGGTATATTAAAACACAAAATAATAGACCCAACAATAAAATCCGTCCTAAAAACACAATTAGAAGCATACCAATAACAATATTCTCCAACCATAGTAGCAGTAGACGTAGTAGTAGCAGTCATAGTCACAGTTACAACAACAGTAGCCTCAACATCAGCAGCCATAATAAATGTAGATTTAATAACCCTAAAATTGGAACTAATTTCAATATCACAACTAGCATCAAAACAAGTCGCCGCAACAAGTATCTTCTCCTCAGTAGCCTTTTCAACAGCAATCTTCATAGTAATAGACATAACCACAGATTCAACCAGGAAATCAGCCACCATAAAATCCACAAAGGGCATAACAATATTAGCATTAGATACATCAAGGTCAGATATCTTAAAATGGATCTATAAACGTATACCATTCATAGCAGTAGCAGCAGCAGAATCAGTAAAACGTGAATTTGCAGAATGCTTAAAATGGAATGATGAATAACAATTAAAATGGATTCTCACAAGGAGGCCAACAACAATTTACTTAAGGCAACATGAGTAAAAATTAATAATCTAATAAAAAAGGGTTAAAGCCATAAAATATTAATAATTATTAAAATTAATATTATCAAGGTGGATAAAGTTCAAATAATTCTAATCAAAGATATAGCAAAAGCAATAATAATTTTAAGAATTTAAATAATAATAGTAATGTACAAAATACTCCTCCTAATAATACTGAATAGTTAAACTAATAACCTTCTCCTTAAGATTTAAACTAGTCGAATTAGTAGCAGCAACCTTACAGAGATCACAGTAAAAAAAATAAAAACTATCAACCACAATAAAATAGAAATAGTAACAAATAAAATCAGCAGAATATTCACAGCTTATCATAAAATATGGGTTTTTTTTAAGAAAATAATAATTTTAATTCTGGTATTAATTCAAACTACAAAAATAATAGCAACAATAATATTGGAATTTAATCTAATAATCTTAACACTAGTTCATAGAACTAATAAACATAGGTTTCTAGAGGTAGCTTTAATAACAGTTTTTATACCTACTCCTAATAATAAACCTAGTAGCAACAGCAGTAGCCTATGGTAATACAGAATAACAATAATAATACATAAACTCCACTTTAGATGAATAATAATATGGATTAATAAATTTATTCAAATAATACTGTTCCTTAATAGTAATCATAACAGCATCCACATCAAAGTTTTAGAAAAAATAGAAGTGACTCTTTTCACTTTGGTAACAGCAGTAACAATAATTAAAACAACCTGTAAACAAATAATTCCAAGAAAAAGAAAAAGAAGTAAAAATTAATATTACAATAATCATAGTAACCAGATAATTCCATTCAACATCCATATGTGCCAGAACAATTTTAGTAAAAATAAACTCCAACATTTATTTAGAGACAAGAAAAAACTAAAAGAATAATGAAAAATTAAAGAGGAGGAATCAAAGAACTGAACTATTCTAAGGAATTCATTATAAAATAATACAAAAAATACAAAAAGTTGAAATAAAAAATGAATAAATCTTAAGCAACTCCTAAAATCACAACCCAAGCGCTTATGAATAATTAGATGAATGATTTCAGAGAAATGAGTAAATCAATTCAGTAAATTGAAGAAAATAGACAAAAAAAGTTAAGTGACTCTAATTTTGAGGATTTTTTATCTGTTGACTTCAAAAAGACAGCAGATGAAAAATAGAATAACTTCAGTAATCATGAACTTACCGCTAATCCTAGCATTGAAATCAATGAAGATATACTTCTTACGTAGTCTAACAATTTCTCTATGCTAGGTAATTATTGCTTTTTTATATTTATTATTTAATCATTCTTTTAATTTAAAATTAGATTCTATTTTGGAAAACGATGAGAAAAAAAAGGAATTTTCTAATAAAAAAGTGGCTTAATTGCTTGATGCTAATGGGTGTAGCGATACGTAATCTTTAAAGAAGATAGTCTAAGCTCTTGTGTAGAAACTAAATAAAAAATCTGAAAAAATTAGATCACTTAAGAATGCCTTAAAAAAGAGTAAGGATAAAAAAAATAAACTTAAATTGCAATTAAAGGGGAAAATTGATGAAGAGGAAGATTAAGAAGAATTTTCATTAGGAGATGAAGAATTTGATGATCATGATGATGATGAAGACCTCTATGCACAAAATATGGAATAAGAAAACACTATGAGTGATTATTTATATGATTCAGAAGATTAAATAGATTAAGAAGATGAGGAATACGATGTTGTTGAAGATGATTAATTCAACGATTACTAAGATTAAAAGAATAATTAAGAAGATGAATGCCAATAAAATAATAATAATTCAGGATAAAACATTCCAGGAGCCAATCTTATCAACAATAATATTTCTGATACTAATAAAGAAGAGAATAAATTAATTTAACCACCTTAGATGAATTAGCAATTTAGTTTTAATCAAAACAGGCCAAGAGGGCTCAGCAACGAAGAATCAGATGCAATTAAAAAGAAAAACCAAAAAAAGAATATGAAAAAATAATTCTACCCTATAGTTCGCTTGATTAAATAAATATCTATTGGAGCAAAAGATAAATAAGTTGAAGGAGATACAAATTTAGAGTAAATAACATTTTAAAATCTACGAACAACAAGTGAACCTTTATTAATTAGATAAGAAGAAGAATTCAGTTCTAACACTTCACTAGATAATAAAATTAAATAAATGAATATTTAAAATAGCATTCTCAAATAAAGTAATATTTTTAATGCAATTTAGAGTAAACAAGATTTATAATAAGAATCGAACTAAGATAATCATGATTAACTGAGAAAGAAATCAAATTCTGTTTGAGAAAATATAACAATATTTATTTATTTTAATAAATGAATAAATAAAACTAAATTTTATCAAAAAAAAAAAGCCAAATGAAATGATTATGAAATAATAAATTACTTCTATAATGAATGAATTCTAATATTAAATATATATTATTCAATAAATATAATCATCCTAATATTATTATTTTCCATTATTTTAAATTCTAACTTTATCAAATAATTATCCAAATTCCAAATTATTTATTTTGTACTTCTATACTAATCTTACAAATACTTTATATTTTGTAAAATTTCTTTGTTTTGTTTTGTTGACTGTTTGTATTTATACAATTTAAATTAATTTATTATCTACCAAAATCACCTACTCCTTATGTTTAACTTTTCAAATTATATGTGTCTGTCTGTGTATAAATATTTTTTACTTTTTAATTTCTTTTGTATTTTGTGTTGATGTATTGTATTTATTAACATAACTTATTTATTATCTATTAAAACTTAAAAAACCTCATACTTTATTCTAAAAATTTATATGCATCTGTTTTATAATATTATTTTTACTTTCAGATTTTTGTATTTTTGTTTTGTTGTGTATTATATTATGAATTGAATTGGTAATAATCAAATAAAATTTAATTTATTTTCTTAATGAACTTCTTTTGAGGATATTAGAATAAAATAAATCTTTAAATTTAATTTAAAATTTTTTTATTGTTTAAAATTTATAATTAATATTTTTTTTTTTGAGACAAATTGAAAGTTCAGTAAAAAATTAATCAAAATAACATTTAACAGGTTTAGAAAGATAGAATTAAGTTTCTCGTTAAAAAGAAATATTTTAATTGCGTGCTAATAAGCATATGAAATAACATACATACATTTATTAGGATTGATAATATAACTTAAAATTAAAATGGGTAGATTTTTATTATTATTTCTTTTTGTGAGAAACCTTGAATAGTAATTATTAACAAATTAAAAATGTTTCAAAAGACTAAGAAAATTCACTGATCTATCTCTCACTTCATTAAGGGGAAAGAGGTAGAGACCTTGTAACCAGCATCTTATTCTTCTTTCCATCTAGCAGTAATGGTCTTGAATTGAGTGAAGAATTTAACACCATTCTTACCATAGAAGTTCAAGTCACCACCGAAGGAACGCTTGCTACCGGTGAATGAGAACATAGGAAGAGGAACGGGAATGGGGAGGTTAATACCGATTTGACCGCATTCAATATTGTGTTAGAAGTATCTAGCAGCAGAACCAGATCTGGTGAAGATAGCAGTACCGTTACCGTATTGGTTTCTATTTTTTTAAAACATTCAAAAATTAGAAAACAATTTATTTTTAGAATTCAAGAATTGGAAATCAAAATAAATATTTGAATGTAATTTAATAAAATTACGAGTTGATGAGTTAGATGGCTTCTTCAAGAGTATCAACATGGACAATGCAGAGGGCAGGTCCAAAAATTTCTTCTTGATAACAAGTCATATGAGTCTTGACGTTGTCAATAACAGTGGGTCCAACGAAGTTACCTTGAGGGTATTTGGAGTTAACGTAAGATCTACCATCCAAAGGAAGAGTAGCACCTTCAGCAACAGCGCTGTCGAGTAATCTCAAGACGTTCTTCTTGAGCTGTTAATAAAATTAAAAAATATGTTAAAATTTGATTTTCTTTAAACTAATTTATTTACATCAGCATAACAAAGAGGAGCAATATCAATACCATCTTCAGCACCGTTACCAAGTTTTAATTTCTTAACCTTTTCAACTAATTCAGGGACCCAGTTCTTGGTTTCTCCGACCATAACAGCAACAGAGAGAGCCATACATCTTTAACCAGTAGCACCAAAAGCAGCTGAGACTAAAGCATTGAGGGCATCTTCCTTATCACAGTCAGGCATGATAACACCGTGGTTCTTGGCACCCATGTTGACTTAAATTCTTTTGTGATGCTTGGCACCATTTTCATAAATGTAATCACCAGCCTTGTTACCACCAACGAAAGAGATAGCCTTAATGGTCTTGTCTTCACACATATGCTTGACAGTATCAAAACCACCGTGAACAACGTTAACGACACCCTTTGGGAGACCTATTTTATTTTTATTAAAAATAATTTTAGAAACACTCAGTAAAGATTCTTATCAATTAATTATTTAATAATGCTTCAAACATATTTTTTTATTAAAATTTGATCTCAATTTGATAGAATTATAGGTATTTTCTATTTTACTAATTTAATCTATTATCTTATAGTAATAATTATTATAACTATATTTATTTTTAAGTAAAGACCCTATCAATATACTCTATTTTTCTTGCTTAACTTACTAAATTACTTGAGATTATTGTTTAATTTTGAAGAACCAAGTTTTATTGGATTTTAATGTTTTGCTATTTTATATTGTTTTTATATTTTTTAAGACTCTACTAAATTCTATTTATATGGTTTTTTTTTGGGTTGAGATAGTAAAATAGCTCTATTTCTAATTTCTACTAAAACAATTTAAAGATTCTTACCAACTTCATGAAGAAGTTCCATGAGGAATTAGGAGGTGTTAGGGACTCTTTCAGAGGGCTTCAAGACGAAGGTGTTACCACAGGTGATGGCATAAGGGAACATCCATAAAGGAATCATAGCAGGGAAGTTGAAGGGAGCAACACCACCACAAACACCCAAAGGAACTCTGTAGGAGTAAGTATCAACACCTCTAGCAATGTTTTCGATGGTTTCACCTTAGTAGATGTGGGAAATACCTTTATTTTAAAATATATTGTTAAGTAAGAATGCTACCTGTTGAATTTTAGTTAGATTTTCATAAACTAATTCTATTTTAATTATTTACCGCAAGCATGTTCAACAACTTCAAGACCTCTGATAACATCACCCTTAGCATCAGGGAGAGTCTTACCATTTTCAGCAGTGATGAGAGCAGCAAGCTTATCGATGTTACTTCTAATTTTATCTTGATAAGCGAACATATATCTTTATCTGACCAAAAGAGGAACCTTTTTGATAGTTATGAAAAAACGTGAATTAAGAGATAGAGAGTATGCTTGAGTTTAGGTGCCACTAAAAATTCAACTATGCTCAAATTCTAAAATAAAATTAATAGAAAATAATTGCATACTTAAGACCAGGATTTGTAAGCTTCAGCAGCAACTGAAACTGCTTGGTTGAATTCAGCTTCAGTAGTTTAAGGAACCTTGGAGATAAGTTCTTGAGTGGCAGGATTTCTAATTTCGAAGAATTAGGTAGCCTTGGATTGAACGAATTCACCATTGATAAAGTTAGGGAGAACCTATTTTGAATAGATAATATAAAGTAAGCAATTTGTTTAAGTTTGTTTTGAAGTATTTAATGGAGTTGGCATTATTTTAGAAATTCTGATCATTTTCTACCTAAAATAAAACCTGACCACAAACCATAACCACCATAATAATACAAAAATATAAATTAAAAATACCTTGGAGAAATGGAACATGTTCTTGTTGTAAAGAGCACTAACGGCCTAAAGATTATATGGAGATAAAAGTTAATAATATGTAGGTATTAGGTAGTTGATAAATTATATACCTTCTTGTTTCTGTAGAGATGAGACATAAGCATTTTATTAATAGGTGGTAGATGGATATATGAATATCTTTTTTATTTTTTTCCTTTTGAAATTTGATATATTTTTTAATAATTTATTATTATACACGAATTATCTATATCTTAAAGTTTTTAATTTAAAAATTTATATCTCTCATCACCACCTCACAAAAATTAAACAAAAATGATGAAAATCAATTAATTAAGATTTTTATTTAGGATAAAAAAAGTTGTATCATTACTTTAATTTTGATTTCTAGTTGATTAATAGATCTTAATCATCATCAATTTTCTCATTTCTCTTTCGAGATTTTCCTTTCATCAAACTTTCTTAGATTCTATCACTTACTTTATTATCTTTACAATTTCACACCAGGTGTATTTAATTTTTTACACTTTACACCATGACCTTATTTTTATTATCTGTATAGGCAAAAATGAGCATATTATGTACCAGTGCAATCATATTAGAGAAATTTATCATCAATTGGACCAGTATTTGAATTAAACATTTAAATTTGTTATTTCTAAGTTCTATGCATTGCTTAACTCCTTAAAATTTTGGTAAATCTTTCGTTTCTTTTATCCAAAAAATTAAGGATAAAAATATTCAGTAATTTAAGATACAGTATACTAAAGTGACGAATTATCAAGTCAAAGTACTTAATATACCCAAAAGATTTTAACTAACATTTATTGGTTCATTTTTCCTCTATTTAGTAATAATTATCAAGAATTCTTAATCCTAAATAGAAAATATGATATAATAGTTAATTATAAACGAATCATTAATTTTTATTTTACTTACATATTTTTAATTACTATCTCCACCACCTTTCATCTAATTTTCTATATCAGCTATGATTTAAAAGTTAAGCTTTAATTTATAAACCTATAATTACATGTATTATCAACTATAAAACATCTTTCATTATACATTAATCTTTTATTCAAAAACAGAAAATTTATATTCTAAGATTTCAACTATTCAATTTAAGATTTGGAGGTCAAATTTATGATTTAGATCAATCAACTTTTTTATACGTCAAATTTATGTATAATTTGAATTTTACATGTGTTTTTTCCTGATAAAATCATCAAAAAAATTAATTTTCTAAGTTTCTAAATTTATTCTTTTACATTTAATAGCAAATAATTAAAATATCTTTTAAAAATAATATATCGAATTTCTGTTACTTAGAATAAATATTATTTTTTAATAATTTAGTAAATATTTATAATATTTTATTAGTGTACAAACTTTTGAAATTAATTTTTATTTAATATTATCTAATTTTTGTTTGCACTAAACAAAATATAGTTATAAATACTTGTTAATCATTAATATTGATTAATTCTAATCCAAAATTCTACACTATTTTATTAATTAAATTGCATTTAAGTTTTTAAATAATTAAAATATTTTTTAGTTAATATAAAAAGAAATTTTCTTAAATGGGAAATTAAATTTTAATTCTATCAATAAATTATTCATTTTTTTTTCTTTTATCTTTTCTATTTAAGACAATAAAATAGGAAAATTAGTAATTAAATAAATATTTTTATTTTAGTATTATTATCCTTTATTACTTTTTTTTACTTTTCTCTCATAAAATAGCATGAAGTTAAATGATATTTATCATCTTTTAAAAAAATTGTATCATATAAAGATTAATAAAAAGAAGGAGTCAAAATTTATTTTTGATTGAATAGAAATTTGAAGATCTTATTGAAAAAAGTTATATTCTTTAAAAATGAATAGTTTCGTTCACAATGAGAAATGTATTATAAGTCATTTATTTATTGATTGAATGAATGAATGAAAATTAAAAACACTATTATTGATCAAATTACATCAAAAAAAGTCAATAATACTGTTTAAGATTGAATTAAATAAAAAATAAATATAACCAATAGCGGTAGACTATCAATAAAAAAGATAATAATTTTAAATAAAAAGTGAATATTTAGCTAGACTTTCATTTACAAATTCAGAAGATTATTTAAATCAAAAATAGCTTAATTTATAAAAAAATATTTTGAATTTAGTTAAATGCATTCCTCAGTTCATACTGTAGATTCTATATAATCTTAAAGAATTGTGCATGATTAGATTAATTCTTCTCATTCTAAGTAGTAATTCTCCTTCCCTAAATAAGAAAGATTTTTAAATAGCAAAAAAAGTTACTGCAAATCTGCATCATATCAATTAGGTAGTTAATTAAATAAAAGGTCAACAGGGCTTGGATTTGGCTATAAAAGTGATTTTACTAAAGGTGATTTAGAAAAACCAGGTCCTGATAGATACTCAGTGGTCAGTATTTTTGAAGTAGAAAATTCAAAGAAAAAAGGGTTCACATTTAGTCTTGGTAGAGAAGTAAATAAAAAATGACTTATTTTGTGAGATAATTTAAAAATAGTAGAATATATTAAATGGATTTTTTTTATTTTAAATTCAATTATTAATTATTGAAATCAAAATCTCTCATATTTAAAAATAGAATATTTATTCTTTTTAAATACCCAAATAATTTATGAGCAATAATCAAAAGAAAGTATACCTTTTAAATAAATAAAAAAATAATTGGAAGTATTAAATGGAGATTTTATAAAATATTTTTTAATAAAAAGAAAATAAAATTTAGATAAGTATTACCTAAGAAACTCACTCCTGGTCCTGGATACTATAATATTGACGACTCAACAAAATCAAGAAAATATTTATATTCCATGGGACAAAGGACAGTTTATCCATGTAAAATAAATATGAAAAATGTTTATTTTTAATAAGAATAAATAAAATTTTATTAGTTTCTATCTCTACTTCAAAGCATGTTCCTGGGCCAGATGCTTATGATATTGAGGGAATGAACAAGACAGGAAGCTATTTTGTTTCTAAGTATTCTGGTAGCAAGGCTTCAGTTTTTGCTCCTCCAACTAGTACTAGGTTTTCTTACATGAATAGAAGTACATCTTTAATTATAAATTCACAGAAATAAAATAATTTTTTACTTAAATAGATAAATATATTCCAGGACCTGGTGCTTATAATTTTGAAGCATTTACTTAAATAGGAAAATATCAAAATTCTAAATTACGTTCAGTTGCTGGAGGAAGATTTTCTTAGGAAGGAAGATAAAACTATGTGAACAAAGATGCAGTTCTGAGTAAAAATTTATTTTTTTAGATTTTTTAGAGATGTTTTGGATTTATTTAAGGTATTTTATCAAATAATATTCTAAAATGAAAAGGATAAAATCAAGATTAATTCTCATTAAATGTAAAAAAGAAAATATGGGAAAGTAATAAGGTTTTTTTTCAAAATTTAGAAATATTGCTTTCTACTTAAATCAATAAATAATAGTAGTTTATTTTAATATTCAATATTTCATTTAAAGGCCCTGGACCTGGAGCTTACAGAGTTCTTTCAGAGTTTGGAGATACAGATTTTCCTCCCATTAATGGTAGTCCTAAAGCGATGAATAAAACATCTAAGACTTAATCACTTTCCTCTTTTAAACATTCTTCTTCAACAAAAGCTAATCCTTAGTTTTCAGAGTAAAAGGGATCTTAAAAAAATTTGAAAACTTAGGCATCGAACTAGAGTGGACCATATAAATAAAAGAGCTAAGAAAATCAGGCTTGATCATTAATTTGAAATGCATGACATAAATGAAAAAACAATATGAGAATAAAATAAAAATGCAAGAAATAGGAATGATATTTGTATTTCTTTACCAAAATAGATTATAAAATCAAGTTTCAAAAAAGCAATTATTTATTTATTAGTAATTATTACATCTGATTGTCTTCATTTTATTCAATTCTTCTTCTCTTATTTACAATTCTTAATAATAAATTTTTCAAATTTGTGGTTGTTATTTTATAGATGACAATGGAAGGGATTTTATCCAAAAAAATAGAAACATTATTAGAAATCAGTTTAAATTGAGTTATGAATATCTAAGATCTAAATTGTTTACAAATTTAACATAATTGTTTAAAAAGCTAAAAAATGCTTTGAAAGATTCTTCAAAAATTCAAAATAAAATTAATTTTTTTTCACTGTTTCTATTTTATTTTGAGTAATTATAATATTTTAAATAATCATTCACAAGGTTTATTTTTGAAATAGAGATTATTATCCATTTTCGTACCTTGATATTTGAAAATTTTTACAAAAAAGTTGTTAAAATCCTTATTAGTAATTGTTAATACTATATTTGACCTATTTAAAAATAATCCTTGAAAATAAATAAATAAATGGGGTTTGAGAATTAAAATTAGTTTATTGAAAACTATCAAACATGTATCTGCCTAATTTACTTTAATGTTGAGGAAGAAGTGTTTTCTTTTTTCTTAGCGCAGGTTGCGTTTCAGTAAAAAGTAAAAAAATTTGAATTTTTAATTGAAGAGAAAAAATTTTTAAAAAAGATACCATAATAGATACTAAGTTCCGATTAAAAGGGAAATTTAAAAAATAGTTGAAATTATGTTATAAATAATTACAAAATTGAAGATACTGTATCTATCTTTCTTAAATTCATATTTTTTATTATTTTTTGATAACAAATAAAGAAATCTGATGAACTAATCTTTTTGATTTACATAATTATTATAATCAAAAAAATATTAAAAAGTTTGCTAAAACCTTAGCGATTACAAAATAATAACACATAGAACATAAAAATGGACGCTGAGTTTGATTTTAAAGATCAACAACCATTCCCCTACTTTCCCTATGCAAGTAATTAACTAAGCTATTTTAATAGCTCACCTTTTGGAAAATTTAATTATTACCCACGAAGTCCTGCCTACTTCATGAATAATACTGCTAATTCTTATCGCTAAAAGAAGAGTCTTGGAAGTCATAACGGTAATGCCTTACACTAAAACAATCAATCCATATAAAACCCCTATCAAAATGGGAGCAACATTTCTCAATTCATTCATAAAGACAATAAATTTGATGACCCTAATAAGGCCATCTCCAATTTTGAAAATTGCATCTAAGAAGACTAAGACAGACCTATGAACGAAAATAATTTTGGTTATCAGTTACAGAACTATACTCCTTACAATAAGAAAAGTTTCAGTGAATTTAATAATGATTACTCGTACCATGAAATATAAAATAAAAATATTATTTTAAATAACAATAACAACAGTAGTTATAATAATGCTAGTAATAGCAGTAATAACAATAATAACTATAACATTTATAACCATAATAGTAACTTTATGTAAAGCATGAGCAGTAATAATAATAATAAACTATAAAACTCAATTCCAGATAAAATTACTAAAAATGAAATTAATTTTATTTCAAATTAACAACCATAAAAGACAACTCGTGGAAGAGGGCGTCCTAAAAAGAATTCACAGTTACCTTAAACTGTAAAAAAAATAAAAGCTAGAGGCTGTATTATTAAAAAAAGAAAGCAGATTGTCAGTAGCTCTTCTGATATTGAAGATGAAATATAAGAAGAGTATTTAAAAGAAGTGTAAGAAGATAGCAGTGATTTAAAAAACTCTGAAAAATATAAGAGCTCAATTGACTCAATGAAAGCTGAAGAGGAATCTCTTGTTTCAAGTTATTAATCTAAATCTAAATCAAAAACAAAACAAAATTAATAATATTAGATTACAACTAGAAAATCTAGTAAAACCAACAAAAATGAATAATAGCTTACTAAAATAACTAAAAATGAAAATAAAGAGAAAAGTAGCAAAAGATTAGATTCTAGAGAAAGAGAATTCAATAGAGATGGGTCTCAAAGTAAATTATAAAATATATAATAAATAAGTAATATGATAATTTAAGGAGGTAAATAATTTGGATCGCCCGGAAGTGTAAAATAAATAAAAGAAAAATTTATTTAGTAAAGAAACAAGCAGATGTTTCCTAACCTAGCAGAAGATAACATAAACTTCTTCCCTCTTCTGCTAAGACCAAATTAGCTTTAATAAAAATATTAAAATAAAAAAAAATTTATAAAAAGAGAAAATAAAAATATGAATTAGTAAATTGTAAGTTCATCTGAGATTACATATTTGAATGAATCTAATTAAAATCAAAAAAATACATCAAAGAAATTATCAGAATAAAATAATAAATTAAAGCAAAA
Source organism: Tetrahymena elliotti 4EA (assembly GCA_000231825.2). Classification (NCBI taxonomy): domain Eukaryota; phylum Ciliophora; class Oligohymenophorea; order Hymenostomatida; family Tetrahymenidae; genus Tetrahymena; species Tetrahymena elliotti. Next base: position 3,394,698 of record JH720293.1, read on the forward strand.
TAGTAAATCAAATTCACATGAAAACAATATCCAACAGAAACTTTCTGAGTAATAAAATTAAGATTAGGAGCAAAAGTAGTAACACAAATCAGACATTCAATAAGAAAAAAGCGAAAATGAAGGGTTGTAAGAAAAAACAACAAATTCTCACTCAAGTTCAACTCAGAATGAAGCTAGAGATATATCGCTAGACAGAAAGGAGTCTCCTAAATAATAAAATTTTGATCCCTAACTTGATAACATAAGCTAAAATGATGAATTGGCGAACAGGAGCACTACATTAAATTCAATAATCCAAAGCTCCTCTTTGAAGAATTTAAATAAAAAATACCTTCATTCTACAAAAATCTCCTAAAAGATGAATAGATACTCCAACATTAATAAGAAAGGAGCAAAAAACTCCCAGATAGTTCTGAAAAAAAAACTTATCAAAAAATACAATAATAGAAATCAATTTAAACAAAATTAATAACACTTGAATTCATAAAAAATGCCTCTAAATGGTTTTCCTTTTAATGCAAATTTCTAATTTTTAATTAATCAAATTAGAACTTTAAATTAGAATTCCAAGTTACAGCCAATAAATTTTGGAGAATAAGAGGAGTACGAAAAAAAATATGAAAATGAAATTAATATTATTGAAAAATAAAGTTTTCTTTATTTAAGTATTGGCAAACAGCTCTAGCAATTAGCTTCCGTCTTAAAATAAAAATACCATAATTATTTTTTCTAAAGACAGATAAGTATGTCATAGAAGTTAGTTAGAGAGGAAAGAGGAATTTCTCATAAGCCACAAAGCATAAATAATAACAAAAATTTTGTTCATCCTAATAATTTTTATCAAATCTTACCATCTCATCTAATAAATGGATCTTTTGTAAAATAAGAATGAAAAGCTCTGAATAAAGCCACAACATATATACATATACACAAAAACAAAAAAATACTTTTTCTTAAACTTAAAATCACCTATAAACTTAAATCGAGTTAAATTACTCAACAATAATGCTGTCTGTCAACATAAAATTAAAAAATAATAACCAAAATTTTCATTAACTGTAATCAAAATATGATATATTCTGTTATTTATCTAATAATAATATAAAATATTATTTAGCTGCTAAACTTTATCTTTTTGTGTTAAATTTTCCCTATTTTACTATTACACACCAAAATACAATTTACAATTCTAATATTTAATAATAGCATTTCACCTAATTGGAAACGGTAATTAAATTATCAAAAAATAAATCTAAATAAACTATTCATCTTTGAATAACTTAAGATTAACGTTTGTGAAATTCAAAATAAAGTTTTTTGAAAAACTGATTAGGAAATTTTACATCTAATTCAACTACACATTTAGAAAAAAATTTTATAATCTAAAATATTTCTAAAATTTATTATGATATTAAAAATAACTCTTATGTAAAATATATTTAAATTACCTAATAATCACATTATTAAAATTATGGTAAAAATTTTAACTACCTGTTTAAAAAAACTTAAAGATTTTATCATACATAATTAATATTTATGGTCATGTAGAAAATATTTAACAATATCAAATATATTCTTATTTATTAATTAAAGTTTATTGTTTAATTTAATAATTTAATTTTTGAAGTTTTTTAACAACCATTACTTATTTTAAGAGAGATATTTACATTAGAAAATAAATTTTCATTAATTTTAAAAAGGAGATTTATTTATCAAGAAAATTATGGTGCAGGAGTTGTAGGTAGAGACCCATTTTTTTTGATTGTATAATTTTAAGATTTAATTTGAGTTAGAATTTCTTTTTATCTTTATTAGATTTCTTTCTATGTTTTGGATGAGCCTTAAATTGGTGTTTTAGAGAATTTTTCATTTATTTAGCCTAACTCATTATTAGTTTCAATATAAATATCATATGGAAGATCATAGTTATTTGTTTATGCTGGGTTATTATATAAATGATCTTCAGAGATATTTTATTCTAAAAAAGATTACTATAGATCACTAGTATTATATAATGCATATTAATTACTTAATTATTCATATTCTTAAATTTTTTTTTTGTAAAACTTTTTATATTTCCTAAGATTATTTTTCACAGCAGTAGAATTCTAGACTTAATACGGTCTAATTTAGTCTTATGAACTAGCTTTTGCTTGGTTTTTACTATAGAGAATTTCATTCTTATGGACATGCTTTAATTTTCTTTTAATGTAATTATAAAACAGCATTAGAGATGTTTAAGAATTATGCTCAAACTTTGTATTGAAAAGATAAGGATTTAAATCCTTTCCTTCCTCTAATTTATTCATTTATAATTTGATTTTCTAATCAGCTTCTCTTGCGAATTCATCTTCTGGATAAATATACTTTTAAACATATGATTTTCTTAGCTCAGATTATGAAATTTCTTTACCTTAAGAAGCTTTATTAGAAAACTATTGTAAATGATTTAAGATATTTTTTTTTGCAAATATTTGATTTTCAATATATTCATCACCATCCAATATTCCCTCTTCTTCTTAAACACATTTTTTTATGAAATGAAAATTATTGCTTAATTTAAACTAAGGATTAACTATTAAATTTTCAAACTCTTATTTCATTTTCATTTCACTCAAGGATTTCTCATTTTTAGAATTAAAATTTGAATGAGTATTATTCCCAAATGGTAATTAAGGCTTTCTTGTTTAGCTTCCTTTTGTTGTAGGTCTTTTGCTTAAACTAGTGCTTACTTATGAAACATTCATGTTATATGAGTCCATGTTTTTCATAGTTAAGTAAGATTAAGCTGTTGTATTCATTTATTTTAAATTTCTACAATTCTCTGTATTATATTTTTTTTCATTCAAAAATTCTCTTTAATGGTGAGGTGATAATCTTGATTAATTTCTGCTGTTTTTAGTATCTTAAGCTTCATTCATGTTTATTGTTTTTACAGTTTATGATTAAAATATTTAGTTTTACTGTTGTCTATTTTAATATCTACTTAATACTTTTATTCTTGCATGAGCTTGACTAGATTATGATCTCTCTTATCCTTTTAGAAATTCTGTAGAATTTTATTCAAACATACTTAAGTTATTTATATTATCTTGATTATGCTTTGAAATTTCTTGTTTTTATTCTTAATTTTTTAATTTATTCTGCTAAATTCTAAAAGATCTCTCATTAGGAGCAGACATTCTATTTTAGGCTGATGTTTTTAAGGTTCTCTGTGGCTTTGAAGCAGTAGATAGGGCAGTTCTAGCTTATAAAATATTTTCATTCATTTGATTGATCTACATTGATGTGTTTTAAGAAATATCTTAATCTTAAACTTTTGGTGCAGGTACGTTAGATGAATACTAAAAAGATTTACTTTTATCTTTTTATTTATATCTATGATTACTCTTTTAGGTTTATAAGTTTATTTATCCAAAATCTTATTTAGATTTATTTTAAGTGCTTTTAATAGGTATTTTTAATTAAATGTATTAATTTGTTATAGAATTAAGTTTTTCATCAACTAAAGAACCTCCACTTTTTTATCTTAGATTTTTTATTGGAATATTATTGTTTCTTTGAAGATCACTTTTATTAACAGGATACTTAAATTCATCACCAAGCTTTTTTTGTTGAGAATTCTTATTTGAATGCTAAACACTTAGATTGCTAATAATTAAATTATTGGAAAATGAAACTGTATCATTACTTTCATTTGGATTAATCTAAATATCTCTCTTGGCTTAATTAACATTTAAATGATCAGAGTATTTAGATGACTATACTGTGACTGCTTTTTAATTATTAATGCTTGTTTAAGAAGGTATTTAAATTTTTAAATGACTGTATTCAGTATTTGACATGATAATGTCTTTTTTCCAAATAATATCTTCTTCTTTTATATCTTTAGGATCTAAAGTAGTTGCTTATTTTTTTGGATTTTTAACTTAGTTATCAGCTGCGATATTATTTGCGATTTCAGTTTAATCATTGTTTTCCCCCTCTATAAAGCATGACAAAGATCTTCTTTTCATCTTTAAAGATTTAGCATCCTAAATTTATTTTTAATTGTAATACTGAATGAGATCATTAGTTTTTTCTTAACTATCAACTATTTCTTCCTTCTATGTTTATTTGATTTATTGTGTATTGTTTGGAGTACTTCCATTAACAGTAATGCTTATATTTGTTTTTAAAAGCTAGCTGATATCTTAATTATTATTTGGCCTTTTTCTCTTAATTGATTTTTGAGAATTCATAGTTTTCAAAGATTTATTTTATTCATTAGCAGCACTTTATTCAGATGCTAAAAACATATTATTTACCATAATGTCTACTTACTATTTTTTAGGTGTAGCTTTTTATTAATATGGATACCTTTATAACATATCATCTAGCTTTGCTACTTTAGAGAATCTAGGTGGTACTTAAATGTTAGAGCTGTTACCCTCTTTGTGAGTATTACTCATCTTTTGATTTAAAATTGAATGACCATTACTTGTTTAAATATTTTAGCTATTTTTTAATGGGGTTTACTGTAACTTAGGAGATAAACTTCTATTAGTTTATCTATTATTGTTAACAGAACTTGCGTTTTCTTAGTTAACTTAATGATTAAAGCTTTACTGAGTTAGAAAATACTTACTATTGTTTAAATCATTTGTAACTTTGTTTACTGTAACAATTTAAGTAGACGACATTTGATTGCTGGCTAGAAATGAATTATTACTTATTGCCCTTGCTTTTCTTTATTCTATAATTTCCTAAGCATTTAAGAGGATATTGTATTTTTCTTCATCATCTAAATATGTGAATATATCTGAAGAATCTAATGGCATATAGATTATTTCAGTTTCTTTTCCATTTACTTAAATAGTTGATGACCTATTTTATCCAAGCACTAAATCTTCTAACCCAAAAAAATTTCCTTCATCCAAAATACCGACTTCCTTTCTGTGTTACTCATTAAATTTTAGCTATGAACTTTAAAATTTATTCTTATTTTTATGAATGAAGAGCTCATGTGTTTACTCCTCTGCTTATTGCTAAATATCTGCTATTGGATTTTATATTGCTTTATGAATCAATTTCCCTTACTACTTAAACGAAATTAATGTCTTTCTACTATTTTCTTCTTACTTTAGCTCATTATTATTGTCTTCATCTTAAATATCTATTAGAACTTTAACTTCTCCTTTTACTATTAGGTAGAGCCCTTTCGATTTATCATTTTAACTATATATAATTTCATTTTTATATGGCTCTATTTTCCTTGACATCAAAGTTAAATTATTAATTTATCTGAATGAACATCCTTTAAATAAGTGTTATTTGTTTATAAGATTTTAAATAAATTTTATTTTAGGATCTGATTCATTCAAGCCATAAATTAGATCTTCAAAATCTTTCATCTCAAAGCTAATTAAAACACATTTATCTGAGGCTGTTATAATCCTTTGAATTTTCGATCTCCCATATTTTAACTTATGCCCAAATGTGGCTACTCCACTTAAAACTTTAAATCTTTCAATTAATTAAGTCTACTAAGTCTTCCTCTACTTTTTTTAAGAGCTTTATGGTAAATTTGATATTTTAAGCAATGATTTTTATGAGCCATGTTGATTATTTAATAATTGTGATGCATTCATGCTATTATTATTAGATTATTTTGCTGAATTTAGAAAACTAGACCTTTTTTTCATAATTGAAGATTAATTAGATTTTTAATTATTTTAAGCAAATAAACTGTTTCCATATTTTTAGTTCTATGATCTTTAGCTGTCAATTTGACTTGAGATTATGTTTTTAGATCCACTATTACTATATTTGCTTTAACTGCAATTACTAACATTAGAGCCTCTCCTTTTTGAAGCTTACGAATTGCTTCTTATTTTATTTTACTTTTCAGGATTGGGTATAGAAATTGCTCTTTAGCTTTATATCTTCTTATTTGAACCTATATCTAAAAATTGCTTAAAGTTATCAGCTTATAAATCACTTTATTGAAATTCTAAATCTTTCTAACTACTTCTCCTTGAATTATGGCTTAATTCACATCTAACACTCTAGTTTTAAGGAGTGTTATCAAGAGGTTTGCTCACTTAGATGACATAGTTGTTTTATTTTTATTAATTTTAATTATCATCATACTCATTCATTTAATCATCTTAACTTTAAGAGTAATTGTGACTCTAGTTATATGAAGAATTGCCCCTTCCTCTTATTTCACTATGATGAAAATGTACTTATATATTTCCTTTCTGTGCTGAGACTGAATTTTTTTAGATTTAGAAATTATTGAATTTGCTTGGTAGAAATCCTTCATTTTCATATTGCTAACGAGGAGAAAAAGATTTTTTAGAATTAGTTCCAAAACTTGAAATTGATATACAATCTTCATCTTAATCTGTATCAGAATTTCTTGTATCTAATCTAAATAAAGCACTTTTAGTATCATCAAAATCAATATCATATTCTGATTCTTAACTATTTAATCTGAAAGCTGCATTTTATAATTAAAACTTTTATTGATTATTATCATCCTGATTAGAAGTTACAAAAACCTAAGATTAGTTTTATGATGACTTGATATTATACTTACTTAACAGATTTTGTTTATTTCTTTTCTTGATAGTACCTTCAAATGCAACTGATCCTTTAATAAGTAAAAAGAAGCGCTGCTTATAATTTTCTTTATTTTCAAAAATGATTGTATTATTTTCATTAATTTCCATAATTTTCCCAGTTTTTAGAAATTATGTGATGAATGATAGTCCTTTGATAGAATAAACATATTCAAAAATAGGAAGTTTAGTTAAAATATAGGCAGCATCTTAATAGCTTTATTAGGTAATTTATTCTTTGCTTTGCTTTAAGAGTTTTAACAATTATAAGCTCTCTGAGGGGTTTATTTGCTTTTTAGGTTTCTAAGTTTATTTGAATTCATCTATTTCTAAAATTTCATCTATTTATGTATTTTAAGTTTCATTAGCTTAGCTCATTTCTAATTTACTTAAATTGAATTTAGTTAATCTATCATCATACATCAGAGCTATTATTTTTGTCAAATTTTATATCTTTAATCGTTCAAAATTTTTAGTTTTTAGACTAAATATAAAGCTGATTAAGAGGATTAATTCCGATCTTCACTTAAAATAATTTTAAGACTGTTCAATAAAATGATTGAGTTTCTTCTTATTTACAAAAAAGATTTAAAAAAAATATTAAGCTTATTTATTCTTAGATAATTAATATAAATCATAAATAGTAAAGAAATATAATAATATTAATTAACAATTAATTTCTGTTTATAATTACTTTAGAGTTTCTGATGCATAAATAAAGTTAACAAAATACTTTCTTTTTTATATCAAATATATCTGACTTATTAAAATTTCGATAATATATTCGTTAAATAATTTTTCACTCAAAACTTCTAACTTTAATTTATGATCATTACTTTGTCTATAAAAATTCATTAAAAAGAGATAATGAGTCTAAAAATATCAACAAATTATTTCCAATTTTAATTTATTAATAGGATAAAATATTTTTTTTAATTAGCTTCAAAATAATTAACTTATTTTATTTAAAGAAATATTTGATAGTTCTCGTATGAACTAGTGTATTTCAGAAAAATTGAAAAAAACACAATTTTTAAAATTTTCAATCATAAAAAACAAAATAAATATTAAAACCAAAAATTAATCTCTTAATTTATTTTTTGATTCTTTAATCTTACTTCTTAATTGATTTTTTGATTCTTTAATCTTATTGTAATGTAATAGGAATATATTTTTGTCTTTTAAATCTTTTTTAGCAGATTTGACTAAAATATTAAATACTTAAGTTATTTTTATTTTAGTTGTAAAAATCTTTAAATAAAAGTAATATTTTTCAATTCTTCATTAAATTCTTTCTACATCTCCAATAATTCAACAAATGTCCACAATCACCTATTAAATAAATCACATTTAAAGTTAAATTATTTAAAAATCTTTTATTACTCTTTAATTTGATGGTAAATCATACATTATTTTAGTATTTATATTTATCTCCAATCAAATAAGATATTTTTTTATATGAATTTTAATATTAAAAGAGTAAATTTGATTCTTTAAAAATTAATCTTCATTTTTTTGTAAATTGTTTAGAATTTATCCAAATATATTTCTAATTATTTATGTTAATTTTTTTAGGTTTATTTTTTTAACTAATTAATGAAGACAAAATATGATTGTACAGATTATTAAGACTTGATTTTAAGAATAAAACATTGATTTGAATAAAATATATGAATACATGAATTTAATAGTTTAATAAAAGAGTTTTATTTAATATTTAAAAAATCAAATAAATAAATTGAAATTTACTAATTATTTGGTTTTAATTTATTAAAATTAAAATACATTTTCTATTTATTTTAAAATAGATTTTAGATTGTGAATTTTAAATTTAAGTATTTTAGACTATTCACATAATGTTAAAAGTTTAATTAAAAGCTTAGGCTATTTTAAGTTAGCTAACAGGCTTAGAAATGATTCCATCTGCCCCATTTAATATGAAGTCATCGTAATCAGATTTTTAGTCATATCCTGAAACCATAAAAATGAATATTTGTTATGTTATTATGTTATCTTTTTACAATTATCTTATTTTTTGTATAGTTTATACTCCATCCATTAGAGGCATGCTATAATCCATGAATATAAAATTAAATTATTAATAATTAGGTTTTAATTTATTAATTTTAAACTAGCTTGGTTACTTTGTATTATTCTTTGGAGACTCTGTATTTATCAAATTGTCATAATTTTTATTATTTTGATTGATTTATTTCATATTAAATAAATTGAATTCATATTTTTTATTAGCAATTTAGTTGATATTTTAATTATCATTCATTTTTTCATCTGGAATGTATTTGCATTCTTTGTCTGTGGAATTTATACTATTGCTTAGACTACTACTTTCTAGTGAGCTTAAGTTAATATTGTAATTCTCTTTATTTTTTTTTTCTTCATCAAAGTTACTTTAATAAAATTAGGATTTCTTATTTTAAACAGACTCTACCTAATCAAAATTTTCTAGGTTTTAGTATATATATTGATCATCACCTTCAGTGCTTTTCTATTCTTTTATTAATTTTTCGTTTTATAATATTTTGCTTATTGCTTCATCGCCATTATAAGCACTGTGAATTTTTACAGAAGAAAACTATTTAAATTAATGCTAAAAAACTTTGTGGCTTATTTCTTCATCATCAACAACAAGAATATGAGTTTCTTTAGAAAAAACAGAACTCAAAACAGAGTTAGAAAATTCATTTGTATGAATATAAGACATATCAGATACTTCTAAATTAGCTTATTTAAGTTCTTTTAGTATTTAATTATTCACTGATTGCTGCTCTGTGAAGATATTTTAATTTTGGACTGCTGGATTTAGGCACTCAAATGTTATTCTATGAGAAAAATATTTTTATTTATCTATCTCATTCTCATTTATTTTATTCTACATGGTACTGTTTGTACTAGTATCTTTTGAAAATACTGACCTTGATATATTATCTGTTGGTGAGTATGAATGCTAAGATTAAATAGCCTCCAATCCTCCAACAAATTTATCTTTTAAATTCTCAATGTTATTTTAATTTTCTTTATTTAGAATCTACTAGCCACTTAAATCAGGAGTTTTAGTTAATGTTAAGATATTCTGACTTTCAACAAAAGAATTTTCTATATCTCTATCAATGTTAGAAAACAGAATATTTTTTGTTTTTAATTTATACTATGAGTGATATTATGGCGAAAACTGTAGTGATGACATATTTAAAACATTATTGCTATTGTTGAATTTCAGTTATGAGTAAGCCATATTCTTTAAATTTTGATTCAGCTAATTCAAAAATTTTTATATAATTCAAGAATTATAAAATTATTTAAAATAAATATAAATTATAAAAATTAATCTTAATTTAATTTGAAATTTCTTACATTTAATCGTGAACATTCAAAAGAGCCTGACTAGTTTAAATTTTTAATGGTAGTGCTTTGAGGACTAAGGTTTATTAGTTATTCGCAATCAACTAAATTATTTTTCTCACAATAATTAAAATTAGGAGAATTCTTGAAACCTTTCACTTCGCTGCTAGTGTTGAGGTAGGATTTCACAAAGGTATTATTTGTAGATGTTTAAAAATATCTTTAATTTTTAAAAAATTTTTGGCTGTTTTAAATATTATCTGCTTGAGATAGCTGGATAAATGTAGGAGACTTACTAAGATTGGTTAAACTAAATTTGCTTTTTTAGAATAGATGTTGAAAATTGTACTAATTAAATTCTGATATCATGGAAGATTATTACTAACTCTACTCATCTGATATATCTTCTTCACCAAATAGGTTTGTTTACTCTTTATTTTCACTTAAAACATTTAAATTGATGTTATTTGTTGTTGTTTATAAAGAAAGTTCATGTCTAGCTCTCTCTTTCAGTTTTTCTTGCAAATTTCTATAAATTATAAAAGAAAATGAAGAACCCTCACCTTCTTTGCTTACTAGTTTAATATTTTCAGCTGGTCCCAATAATCCTGCTAGCTTTTTGCTCATATACAAACCCAAGCCTACTCCATTTTTATTTAAACCCTTTTTAAAAAGAAATAACCAATAAATTTGAATAACATACTATAAAATATTTATTTATTTACAGACGGTGTATCAAATGTTTTATATTCTTTAAATAATTTTTGTTGTATTTCTTGAGGAATACCAATACCTGTATCTGTTACTGTGATTTCTATTGTATCTTAGTCTAGACTAATTTCAAAATATATTTTAATAAATCCTTTCATAGTGAACTTAATAGCATTTCCAATCAAATTAAGAAGAATTTATTTCAATCTTTGCGAATCACTATGTATTTAGTATAATTCTGAGTTGGCTAAGGATTAACTATTGACTTTAGGTTAGAAATCAAGTACAAGCTCAATACCTTTCCTCTTTTTAACCTCAAATATATCCTATTAATTAATTTTAATAAAAATTTGATTCAGTAAAATGTAAAAAACGTTTATGATAAAAAGAGCATTAATTTATCTGAATAAACGTAGTAAAATCAAAAAATTATTTGAAATTAGCAATTAATAAATTTGCTTTCGAAAAAACTGAGCTAAATAAAATATTAATTTTAAAATGAATAAAATTCTTTTTACCAGAATTTCTTTCAGGCAGTCTTTGATGTTAAATTTGTTAAGTTACAGCTTCAAAGAGCAATTGTAAATTTATCCATAATCTTGGATATCATTAATTAAATGAGATAATAAATCAGATACTTTAAGAGTATCATTCAATATTCTTTTTATTTCTTCGTCTTATCTGTTTTAGTGATAAAAACATTTAGATTAATAAAAAGTGAAGTAAGTAAGCATTAATTGTTATTATTATTCTTTAAAGTAGATTAAAGGAAATTATTTTCTATTACATGCTGTTAATGCAGCTTTCGACAAGAGATATCATGGCACTAAGCGGTGTTTTTAAATCATGAGAAACAGTAGCTAATAATTTATCTTTGTAGTTGTTCATTTCATAGAGTCTTTTATTATCGTACTAATTTTAATTAAATATTAAATTTTTTCTTGTGTATCCAAAAAATAAATTACTTTCATAGAAATATCATTTAAGACAATCATAATATTGACTTGATTATCTTCATAGCAATCGACTAAATGTACATCTAAATGCTTTTCTTCTGGTTCATTACTGTAGCTTTTCTAAATATTTTATTTATTTTATGAGTCTTTTTGGATAGGATAGTATATGCAATTTGGATACATCAAATCTTCTTACTATTTAATTAATGTAGAATTTTTTTAATATTTTCTATCTTTAACAAATAATATCAGCTAGATATATAGATTAATATTGATTCATTAACTTTTAGCAATTTTAAATGCTTTTTGAAATTTTGAAAAAAGCATTTTTGAAAAAAATCAAAATTAATGAAATTTATTTAAAAAAACAAATTTGTGTAAACTTAAATTAATGTTATTTAAGTGCATTTAAATTAAAAAAACAGCCCAAATAAAAAATTATCAAGCGATTTTTTATTTTACAAAAAATAGATAAAAATCTTGGAATTGAATGAAAGAAAATAATCCAACTAAAGGGTTAATTTAAATCAAATAATTTACATCACTATTTTATTAAATCTATGTAATCCTTTTCTAGCAATCCTTGATAAATAGGACTATAAGCTCCAAAAGAGTTATTTACAATTATTTATTTTCAAATTAATTTCCCTTTGGAGAATTAGGAAGCATATTTTAACTAAAAATCAAACTTTAAGGAGGATTTTTTTCATTTATTGATGGGGTTTATTAATTTGTTTATATTACATGTATCTCTTTTTTGTTTTTCCTGAAGTCCTCTTTTTTTAAGCTATATGCTTATGAAGTTATTGACTTTTAATTAATTGCTTCATTGCTTTTTGCCACAGCCTTAGCTAATTCTACTTTACGAAATATCTTTTCTTATATTTAAGCTTTAAATTTCTAAATATACGTACCTCCTCCTTGTTGTGACTTTATTTAGGTTGTAAATGATTCATTAAATTATTGAGCATTTATAGGTACTAATACTGACTGTAAAATACTCTATATAGATTATTAGTAATTTATATAGCTGCTAGACTTATCGCTCTATTTATTCAAATTAATAGGATAAATATTTTCTTCGGCTAAATTAAAGCATGATTTAAATTGATCATTAACAAAACTAACTTTAAAGTCATTTCGTGAATCTTAATCTGCCGTAAGGACGATTGTTGGGAATGGGAGATGATGTTGAAAAATCTAAAGCCATCTCTACCATTTTTTTTAGGTTCTAAAATTTGTATAGAAGTCTATTTTTTTATATAGTTCATAATAGTAAATTGAAATAAGAGAGATTAAAAGCATTATTGAACTTATCGATATATCGACTACTTAGAATTTTTGGTATTAATTTATTAGCAAGCTACAAAATAAAGCCGCAAACAACGCGCACCTTAATATCCAATAGCTTTGAGCAAATATATTTAAAAAGACTAGAATAATTAATGCCAAATCAACGCACACACCTGACTCTGAAGTAGCTGAACATTGGTTAATGTTGTTATCAACACTAAAAACCAATTAGCAGCAGTGATATAATTATTATATGAAGATGTAGACATTCAATTAAAAAGGACTTAATTTAAGCACAAAGATAAAACTCAAACTATTCAAAAAAATCAAAATACCTAAAACAGTGATTATATATATCTACTAGGAACTCAAATTTGAGAGAGACAATTCATTTATAGTTTAATTTTAGCTATTGGAGTTGTCTGATTTATCCCTTATCACCAGAAAGCGAAATATAATAAATAGGTAAATTATGCTGTTTAAAAAAAATAAAAAGCGATAGTAGCGTAGCTGCTCTTTAAAATGGCATCTAATCTGATACATTTAATCTAAAATCTTGGAATTAAATTGCAACAAAAGTCTCTAAGCTAAAGTTCTAAAAATCTTCTTTTCCTTAAAACTTGATAAGCCCTATTGGTCATCCAAAAAATCTGTTTGGATATTCTCTTTTATATTAAACATTGAGCCAAAATCTCTTGATAAAACTAAATTTTCAGATTCTTTAAAAAGCAATAATTTATATAATAATAAAAACTCAATTTCTTATTTCTTTTGATTAAATCTTTGATCACATTCCTAACTTTTGCAAAAAATATATTTCTAGTTTAACCAAACCTAAACAGTAAAGTGTTAGTTATTTAACTTGATTATGACTAAGGTTATTTATTCATTTGCACCCTTCATTCATTCTTTATTAGTTAAATTATTTATTATTTCATAAGAAATTTTCTTTTTCCATTCATTCTAATATAATATCAAAATTTACTCATTTCCTTATCAATAAGAATTTTTTCTTCCTCATAACAAAGTAAAAAGTAATCATCAATCGGTTTTTGAATGATAATCACTAAATTATTTATGCAAATTTATGCTAAAAAAATTTATATTAAGTGCCACCTTTCTGATAAGTATCATACAATTGATTTACAATCAAATCAAATATTTTTGTTTTTATCTAGAAGATAATTTACATTTACTGTTCTGATACTATATATAATATTTAATTTTTAAATTTATGACACACTATTTTTTATCTATTATTTTTTTTAATCTTCAAATTTTTTAAAGGATTCAAACACATTTACTAGTTTATTCATATTTACAATTCATTACAAAAAGTTTTAATTATTTTATGAAAAATTTACTTAATGAATATTTTAAAAAAAATTAATGAATAATAATTAGATTTCATTACAAATAAAGTTTTTAAATATTTTAAAATAATAGCAAGTCTCCTTTTTTGTTTCAAGCAATACACATAACCAAAGATAAATTTAAAATAAAATCAAATAATATTTATTCATTCTGAATTAAATAAAAATTGTTTTAAATTTTACATTAAAATTCTGATAAAAACTCTTTATTTTTTTAGGATAAGTTTTAAAAAATTATTGTCTTTATTAAATGCTTATAGATGTTTATTTATTATAGTTGTGATGAATAAATAGTGTTTATAATAAGAAATAAAATAAAAGTAAATACGTTATTATGTAATTAATTTGAACAGACATGTAATTAGAAATAACAAAAGTTATATTAGCATATTTAATTTACAAAAATAATAAAATTCAAATCAAGCATTTAGAAATTTAGTTTAATCTGCACTTCTTTGTATATTTAGTTTTGGTGAGCTTTCTAAACTATTCTTACTAGAAAGTCCATCTTTGATAAAAGGATTTTTTGGGTTTATAAATGAGGAAATGAAGCTTTACTTTTCTTGCCTACTTTACTATATGCTATTATAGCGAGAAAGAGCTTCTTGTTCATCTTTTTCAAGTTGATTTATTTCTTCTTAAATCCAACTCTACTCTGTTTTATATTGTTTTCTCTTCTCTTAATTTACTATCTACCAATTAAGTTTCTTTTGCTCAAAGAATTTGCATTTTGTTTGATGAGATAACTATTTTTCATTTCTCACTTTGTTACTTTATTATTTTTTTTAGTCTATTATATTTTCTTAGAATTGCTTTATAATTTGTTCATTTTCTTATCTTTATTTTTAGACTTCCACTCTGTCTTACTTTTTAGCCTGAATCAGATTTTCTTTTGATTTTTTTATTTCTACTGATATCTAATCTCTCAAATTTTTTACTGACTCAGTCATTTGCTACTGCCTTTCATAGTATTCCTACTTTAGCCTTTATAGCTTAAATAAAACAATTTTCATATTTTTTTAAGTAAATAAAAATTAATTAAGTTCAAAACAAGCTTTTTATGATTGTATTAAATTATTTATTTTAAACTTCTACTTATTAACTATTTCATAAAATGTAGTATATTTCATTTATTTTTCCAAATAGAAAAATTTATATTCTATTTCTTTCATGATAAAATATATTTCTTTAAAAGCTAAAGCAAAATTAATTTATTACCATCTCTTAATCTTTTGTCTTTTTGACCTTTATTTTATCCATAAATTTTATTTGATTCTCTAAGAGCTTTTGTTTACCTTATTGATATCCTTCTTCAATGAGTATTTTTCTTACTTTTTTTTTCATTTATTCACATCTATCTTTAGCTTCTTCTGTAACTCTTCTTACACTTCCCAACGAATCATATTCTTCTTATTATCCTTATGAATAAAAATTTTTTTTATACTGTAAACTCGTACTATATCTGTTCTATGGAGATCTATTTGAAAATCTGCTATTATCGAGCTCTAAAAGTTATTTTTCAGTCAATTTTGTATACTTAAAATTAATAGGCATCATCTTGCTGATTTGGGTGTTTATAACTCAAATACTTTGATAATTGAAATGAGTAATTTTAAATAATTGTAATTGTAGAATAGGATTATATCAAAAAATTAGTAAGAAGTTTTTATTTCTACCTTGATAATTTAGAAAGTTTGATATATTATTTTTTAATTTATTGTTTTAACTAAAAACAAACACTACATTAGCCTTGCAAAAAATAAAATAAAAACTAATCAACCAGCCTCTTAATTATCTGAAAAGTGAATCATGAAAATAAAAGCAGTCATAAAATAATAAAATAAAAATAAGACCATAGATATACATACAGTAATAAATATAAACAGTAGATTACTTTAAATTTCAATTTATTGGTAAATAAAATAGTTTAAATTTTAAATTTTAAATTTTGAATTTTCTTTTTTAACTATTTGAGTAATATTTTATTTTTCAAAATATTAATATAACAATAAATTTATCTAAAAAAAGCAATCAGTAAACAACTTCTACTAACTCAGAATCTATATCATAAATAACTTCTGAGCATTTAAAATCTTCTCCATCTATTTCCATATCAATCGCTTCATTTTCATGGCAAATAATTCTTATTTCTCTACCTCTAAAATATTAGCATTCTTTCTCATAAATATGAAGTCCATCTTTTTCAGCTGCTTATAAAACACTTATCATTCTGCTAGTTTTATCTGAGTACATTAATACTAAATCTAAAAGACCATCATTAACCTATAAATTTTATAAAATAATTTAAAAATATATTCCCTCAAAATTTAATTTCATAAAAATATTTTGTTTTGATTTTATTAGCTTTATTTTAATATTAAATTCTTTTTTAAAATTTAGATCTAATAAATTGCATCAAAATTTATTTTTTGCTTGGAAATATTTAAAATGTGATTTATTTATTTCAAAAGAATTTAAATATTACCTAAGCAATAGGACATGCACGAAAACCGCCTCCTGTTCTTGGTACATTATTAACTTCTACAAATTTGACTTTTCCTTTATCAAGTACAGTTTTTCCATCAATTATGACTGTCATAATATCAGTTTTAGCAGAGGCTACTTCTAAAAATGCAGCAACTTTATATTTTAATCTGAAAAAAATTCCTAATTTTTTTGCTCTTTAGTCAACTCTTCCTGCAAAGCCTACACCACTTTGGCAGCTAAAATAATAAGTTTTCCATTTTCCATTTTCGTCTTTAAGTCTGCATCTTCCTATATCAACTTTTCTCACCTTGGGGCGTAAAATATATTTTTCTATAATAAATAAATTGATTTAACTTAAGAGTAAAGTTTAAAAATTAAGTTATTTTAAAGATATTTTGACTCAAATAACTGAAAAATTTAAATTTGAGGAAAGGAATTATTATTAAAATCTATTTACCTACATAATTATTAACTTAAATATGATTAAATCCGATAGAAGAGCAAAAATCATTTCCTGTTCCTCCTGGAACTACAGCAATAGGATAAGGTTTAACTGGCTTTTCATTTAATTTTCTTTCTATAGCTTATCTTTTAGCAAGACTATTTAATGTCATAAAAATGGAACCATCGCCACCACAGACCATGAGGAGATCTTCCCCATCAAAGTCGAATGTCTCAATAAAATCGTAGAAGTTTAATATAGAAGCACTATAATTAGCAACAAAGGGTACATTAAATTTTGTGAGTTATTTTATTATATTATTTGCTATTTTTTTACCATTGCCACCACCACTTGTAGGATTAATTAGCATTTATACTCTTTTGAATGGCCTAGCTCTAACTTCATCTAATTTATTTTAAAATGATGGAAAGACAGGTGCTCCTACTTTCTTTTTACAACAGCAACAAGAAGTCCCAATCACTACATCTTAAACTTAGAAGATCATTTCTCCTAATTAATTTTCATATCTTTATGTTACTGAATTAGGATCTGGATGTGTGCTATTTTTTTAAGTATCTTATTATTGGGTTTAAGGCTAGTTATTCTACTTTTTTATATCCAAATTCACTTCTTCCTCATTGACCTCGTTTTTTTAAACTTTATTTCCTGGGCTATAAACTTCCTATTGCATTTTTTTGAAATTATAATTTTTTTGCTATTTTAAAAGTTGTTAATTAAATTAGATTAAATTTGTTGCTCTTAAAGAGTGCAAAAGGTCTTTTTGGGTTAAAGTCATAAATTACAGATAAATAGATTTAAGCGTTGTAATATTTATTTTTCAGATTATTTTTAAAGCTTATCTAAAAAAAAAAATTTATGGTGAAATTCTCAAATCTCTTAAGATTTTTCTCAATTTTATCTTGTTAAAGCTTATCTTCTATCCATAAATTATTTTTGTAAAAATTTCTTTCAAAATTTCATATTATTTTTAAGGATGACTGTAACTAAAATTAATAGATAAACATCAAGCATAATATATCATTAATTTATAAATTTGATGCTAAATTCATCATATTATTTATTCTTAAGTTAAAAAAGTTTACATAATTTAAAAAGTAATAACAAACTCAAATGTGTATCTTAACATCAATTAATTGTCTATTATCAATTTATTTTTTTCTAATATTTTTATCTTTTAAGTACTAAATAATCTCTCTATTTAAAGATTTTTTCAAAAAATATATTAATTTATTGATTTTTATTCCTAAACTCTTTAAATAATATTTTACGTAATGTAAAATAAATTATTTCCATTAATTAATTTAGAGAGATACTATTAGTAAAAACAATCAAAGCATATTTAAGATTAAGATTAACTAACAAAAAAAGGGAGTATAAATAATAATGAAAATAAGAAATTATTTTAATCAGTAAATCTTAAAAAGCTTAATTAAATTTAAAAATTAAATCTTTTAATTTAAAAACTAATAAAATAATTAATTATAAAATTCATAAAAACTTCTAAGCAAAAAAGCTTAATTTTTTAAATAGTTTTATAATAAGAAAAATAAATGATTTTTTGTTATTTTGTTTACATTCACTTAAAAATAAATTAAATTTTTATTAATCTTCAAAACTCAATTTGAGTAAATACGTTATAAGAAATTTGTATTTAATATACACTAGAAATACGTTAATATGTAAAAAATTAAAAACAACAATTTTTAATAATCATAAATATTTGAGAATAGAATATTGAATGTCTGAATCCAAATTTGAATCTTTTTCTATTATTACAATCAAAATAAAAAGATTTTTACTATTTTCTTTCACTTTAATAAAATTTGATATTACAAAATGATTGGAAAATTAATATGTTAATGTTATTTTTGAAATATCTGAAAAAATCCTAATAGTACAATATAATTTTGATTTTGGAAGATATCTGATTTAAGAGAAATTTAATACTATTTTAGAATGGCACAGATTAATTCAAAGCAGTTAAATCTTTGTAGAATTTACAAAAGCTTTAATATTTTGCAGGTTAAGGATTAAAAGCCTTTAATAACAAATTTACTCTTAATTATTTATTATAATATTTTTTAGACATAAATTAATTTAAATAAATTAATCAACTTGATTTACAAAATATCAATCAATTTCTTTAGTTTTAGCATTTATGAATTAGCAAAGCAAATTATAAGAAGGAATAACTCATTAAAGTAATTTTAACATTCTTCTTTTTCAGAGAGATTCTACAAATTACTTCTGCAAGCTTTAGTAAACTCATTCAGAGGTTTAGTAATTATATTTAAAATAAAATCCATTAATAGTTGAAATCGAAGAGTAGAATAATCAAAGTTCTTAATAGCAAAATAAACTTCGAGAATAAGAGGAAGAAGATGATTGGGATCCCTTACCTCCAAAAAAAGAAAATAGTATTCTCAACAAGCTGAAAGTCAACTTTACAAGTAAATTAATTTATTTAAAAATGACAAATATATTTTGACATTTTATCATTTTATCTAGATAAAGAAATAAAGTTTTAAGGAGAGACATAATTTAGAGATGTAGTATTTGATTTAGGGGAGTTTGCAGAATTTGATGAAGAGGAACTTAATGACTATTACGCAGAAGAACATAAAGATTCAAATAATTAGGAAACATAAAATAATAATAGGGAAAAGATAGATTTCGATGATGAAGAAGTTTAAGTTGATGATAAAAATAAACTTTTTTAAGATAGCAAGGAAGCAATTAAAAAATTGAGAAAATAAATTTAAATGGAAGATGTATTTTTTAATCCAATTTAAGATGAAGAAGATGATGTTTGGGTCAAATAAAATTTAAGTAAAAAAAAAATATTTATATTTTTTGTATATTAATTATTTTTACTTAAAATAGAAACTGATATCTCTTAGAAGACAGGAACAATATTGAGTTGTCCTTGCTGCTTTGTTTAACTTTCTTATGACTCTTAGAGACATGAGTTTTATGACAACTAGTATAGATCAATTTGTGTTAAGAATATAAAAATAAATACTAGCAAAATAATTCAACCAATAGAAGAAGATAGTGAGGAAGCAACAAAGGCTCAAATGAGACAAAAGTTTAGAAAAAATAGAAGAAAACAGTAAAAAACTAAGAAAGAACAAGTGCAAAGTACTCTAGTTATCAATGAAAATGATGATTTAGCAAATTAAAATTTAGAGGAGTTAGAATAGTAAATAAATAAGTAAAAAGATTCTTTCTTAATTTATTTTAGTGCAGAATGTGTGCATTGTTCAACTGAAGTAGCTGCCTATGAATTGAATGAAAAAGTTTACCACTTTTTCAATGTGATCCCTAGTTTAGGTTGAAAATATTAAAGGTTGATCAAATGATTCTTTGAATTTTCTAAAGACTTTTTATAAAAGAAAAATTGAATATATCTAAAAATTATAAAATTAATGTAGAATTTTATTTAATAAGTTTGTAAAATACTTGTCTATAATTTTTGTTTTCAAATATCTAAATAGTTTCCAAAAAAATATTCGAAATTTCAATCAAAATAATAATAATTTACAAAAGATATGTCATTTTGTTTTTCAAAAATGAATGACTAAGTAATATTTGTGTTTTTTTAGACAAAAGAAAAGAAAATAAAATAAAAAATTTGGAAAAGGTAGAGCTAAATTGTTTAATATAATTTCATAAAACTTCCAAAGTTGAGTAACAGATACTACTTTAATATAATTTTACAAGACGAAAATCCCTCTTATTTTATCAAAATTTATTAACTTTTTTATTTGTTTTGTTTTAGAAACTTAAAATTTAACTATTTAGTTTTTAGTTACTTAAATATCTTTTCAATCTATGTTGTAAATAATAGTAAATTTCAATTTAAACAAAAATTTTATAAAGGATTTTAATGGCTTGAATGTTTATGTTTTTTAAGCTTGTTTGATTTGTTTGCTTTTGATATAATTTTAGAAAACTTTATACATTATATAAAGTTTTTTGCTGACAGCAAAGTGAAAATTTATGGTAAATATCCTTTAAAGTATTTCATTGATATATTTAATACGTCAGAATTTGTACTCTATTACAAATTACATTCGTTTTTAAACTGTAAAATTTAATGAATTTGGATGATACTAGTTAAAATCTAAAATCAAATTATTCATTGCAAAAATATTATTAATTTCAAAAAAAACAAACAATTCAATTAGATAATTTATTTTAGAAATGGAAGGTAAAAATTGTGCTTCTCATTTTAAGGATGCTAAATGGAGAGAAGCATATATTGAGGAAGTAATGAAACAAGAATAAAGTGAGAAGTATAGAGGACCAGTACCTGGTGAAGGAGTTACATATCCAGTTGAGAATTGGTTTGATTTTGAAGTTTAAGATAGTAGTAAAAAGCCATTAAAACTTCATACTTACAGATATCCAGCTGAAGGAAAAAGAGTTGCTGTATTTGTTATTTTCCATGGTCTTAATTCTCATTTAGGAAGATCTGCTCATATTGCTAAAGCTTTAAGCTAAAGTGGAATAGAATCTGTTGGTTTTGATTATAGGTAATCATTTTTATTTTAATTGTTTAACTAACTGAATTGTACAAAATCTTAATAGAGGATTTGGGAAAAGTGAAGGAGCTAGAGGAGTAAATTCATCTCATGATATTTTGATTGATGACGTTGAGAAGTTTCTTAAACATGTAGAAAATGTATACAAGGGAGAAAAAATATTTATAGGTGGTTAAAGTTGGGGTGGATAAATTTGTTACACATTGACATTAAATAATCCTAATCGTTTTGCAGGAGTAGTTTTTTATGCTCCAGCTATTAAAGATAACAAAAAAAATAGTCCTTTTGGTAAAATGTTTGCTTGTGCTCTAGGTGCTCTCTTTCCATCTATGAAAACAATTGGTAAATAAAAAAAATTAATTTATATATAATATCTAAATTTATAAAATAAAAAAGAATAAAAGCATGGATTTGCAAATAAAAATCCTGCAGTATCTGAAAGTTTTCCTAAGGATCCTTATTCTTATACTGATAAAATAATACCAGGCACCATTAGAAATGTTATCAACTAGTAAGAAGTATTAAGCACAACATATAAATAGTATAAAGCACCTTTCTTAATTTTTACTGCTGGTGTTGATAAGCTTGTGGATCCTTTATTAGGATTTGATCTGATGGATGAGTCTCCTTCTCAAGATAAAACTCATGTCTTTTATGAAAATTGCTGGCATAATATGTGGGGAGAGATTGAAGTATACAGTGCAATCGAAAAAACTAAAGATTGGATTTTAAAAAGAATTTGACTAAAACTTTGGTTTTTATAATTTGTGTTATCTTTTTGTAAAAAATAATAGATGAAAACTAAAATCACATTCATGGAATATTACCTAACTAGTTAGAAAAATAAAATCATATAATTGAAATCTTTTTTACGAGCTAGTTCCATTCAAAAATAATTTTTTATAGGCTAACTAATAATTTTCATTCAAAATCAATATTTTACACATTTTCATATAAAATTAAAACTGCATTCAAAAGTCAAAAAATTACTAATAATTTTAATTGAAATGGGGTTGATAAATTAACTTGATAATAACAAAAATACAATTTACATTTTATCATAAAAACTTTAGAGAACATCAATTATTAATTTTGTTACTAAATTTTACTTCTTGATGAACATAAACTTTGAAGTTTATTTTTTTCTCTTAATTTGTTAAAAGCTATCCAAAGTAGAGTAATATAGGTTTAAAATAATGATTTTTTAATAGAGAGAGAACTTAACAAAAACTAAATATTCCCATTTTTAAGTTTTAATTTACACTTTTTATTTTCATTTAAATTTATTTAAAATTTTAAAAAGAAAAATAAAACATATTTGAATGAATAAAATAATACTTAGACAATATTATTTATTAATACTAAATAGATATTAAATATTTCCATAAATCTCAGTTTTAAAATAACTACTACCCTTTTTACTAAAATCTAAATTATTTCAAATTTAAAAAGTAAAATAAAATAAATTTTAATCTATAAAATAATACTTAATATTTTTAATATTATTTGAGCACATATTATATATTAAGTATTTACACATTATTAATTTAACTACACACTAAATTGTATCAGTGGTTTTGGAAATCACCTTGCTAGGTAGCTGCCTTTTTATCTTTACCATATAAAAATTCATTGAAACTTAAACCGAAGAGTTAGTAAAAGAATCCAGTTCTATCTTCTCTTAATTTTTTATCAAATGTTGGAAGATTTTTTACTTCCATATTTAATCTTTATGCATTTTCACCTTAATATCTAGTTTCTAATTTATCTACATACTATTTAAAAAAGGATTAATGATTATTTAATATTATTGATAAATACTGAATCATATATTTTTTCGCATTCATTTATACATTCTGCCTTGGATTCTTCAGTCAAATTTGAACATTTTTCCATGCATTAATTGTACTCTAATAATTTTTAAAAAATGATAATTATTAATAATAATTGTAATTATATAATCTAGAACCTTCAGTTAACTAAAAATAAACTTTCATTCTCTCTTGCTTCTCACTTGAATAAACCTATTGGACATTAAGAGCTAAATTAAGAAGATGTATGACTAAAATCTATTTTTACTTACAGTGTAGACATCTTTTCTTAAAAATACATCCTTTTTCAACATTTTTTCTTCAGACTTTTTCTATTTTACAATTACCTAAAAATTATCAAAATTAATTATGATTATTAATTAATCTGCAAATCTATCTAGAATTTAATCAGAATATTAAAAATAGAAAATTTGTTTATTTTAAATTTGTTATTTTTAGTTGTAAACAGTTAATTTTTTAATATTATTTAAAAATATAAAATTTTATATTAAAATCATGTAAAAAATGTATTAAAGTATTTAATAGAATGAATTGTTTGTTATCAGTAAAAAGTCAGAGATGATAAATTATTTGGAGAATATTAATTTAATAGGATATGGTATGTACAAATAAATAGATAAAGTGAATATTTTATATTAGTTTAACAATTCAATAATTGATTAGAATAAGTTTAAGTGATAGTAATTTAGTAGTTGGTAATCTAGAATTTTCTTAATTTAAATATTTTAAGTTATTATTTTTAGATTGGTTCATTTATTCAAAATATTAAATTGATTATTATTTTCTAAATCTCAGTATTTATCGAGAGAGCATCTTGTTCTTTATACAGTAGTAAAAGATTCTTCAATGTAATCACAATTTTATCTATGCCTATTTTAAAGTAATAAAGATATTTAGTTTTTTGTTTTTAGAAAAAACTTGTAAAAATATGTATTTGGTTGGAAAAGAAGGTTTATTAAAATATATTTAATACTCCCGTTAAACCAAAATTCAATTTAAGCATCCTGCATGGATTACATAGTCATTAAGAATCTAGTAATCAAACCATAGGTGCTCATTCATTTTTAATCATCTAGTGAATTTATTAGATCTGAATAGTTATATTACAGATCCTTAATCCATTAGATTTTAAGCAAAATTACCTTTATGATTAATAAAACTGTAGAATGTGCATAATTGTCTCCATTTAGGAGAATGTGGCTAATCGTGCAACAAACTATGCTGAAAAAGTAGATCTTTAGAGATTCTCTTCTCTAAGTTTCTGCTTTTTAATCTCTGACTTTGAATACTTGATTTTAGATTTAGTAATTTATTTGATTATTATTTTTTAATATTTCAAATGAAATAAAGATATTTTTAAATTAAAAATATATGCAATTTAGTTCTATCTAATTTATCCTGCTAAACATGCATTATTTATTAATCTAATAAATTCAATAAATTTTAATACAAGATGGACAGATTTTTCTTAAAAATACAAATTTAAAATAAATTTATGAAGAAAATAATAAATGTTGTACAATAGAAATTAATTGGCAATTTTATTAGTCTTTTTTTTTTCAATAATTTTAAAATAAATTATGATAAAGAAAGCATAGAAGTACCTGAGTATTTAAATATTTATACAATTACACATAATTAATTTAATAAAAAAAATAGATTGTTCTCTCAACAAATTTATTTTTAAAATAAAAATTACAAAATAATCAATCACCTCATTTTTTTGTTAAATTTTTTAGCATAAATTTGTTTTTTCATCACTAAACATAATAAAGATTTATTTTTTAAAAAAACATGAGTGTTTATAATATTTTAATTAAAAATAAATTAAGTTGAATATTTAAATAGAAATAATAAAATTATTTAAAGAATTAATTTACAAAATAATTTATTTAATACTTTTGAGCATTGACACATTTGTTTATTCGTTTAATTCTTTTTGATATTTAAATTCAAATAATTAACGATAACAAAGAAAAATGTGTTTGATAGATAGTTCTTAATTAGATTTTGCTAACAAAAGATTAATTAATTTACTTCAGAAAAAATATTCAAAATAATAGCTTTTTAATTGATTAAATTTTTAAGTAATTATCGAGTGTACATGAAGTAATTTTAGAATAAAATCAAAGATTTTATAAACAAGACTTAAATATTTAGCTAAAATAATTAAGATGAAGAAATAATTGTTGAAAAAGGATCTGAAAATTACAAGATCCTTCATTCATTAACAAATAAGTTATTTTAGAATTCTATTTTGACTATAAAGATATATGACCTAAATTAATAGTAAGTAGAATGTAATTTTAGTTGGAATTGTAATAATGTGAACAACCCTAACACATTTAATTCAACTTCAAGAAATTCTCATGTTTAAGAATAAGATGATTTTAAGAATTACACAAACATGTATGAATTCAGTGCACAAGATATTAATTCATATGTACGTGTCTTTATACATCCAAAAAAGGATCCTTCTACTGAGTAATTTATCTAAATATCTTTTATATTTTGAAAATAATATTTTGTGTTTAAAATACTAAATATGCTCAAAAATTTAAGGAAAAGCTTAGTCATATATTTAGAAATTTTTTATTTTTGTTTTTAAAGATGATTTATCAAAAATAAATATTAATAATAGGATAATTTTGAAAGTAGGACCTATATAAATGGATCCTGATACTAAGTATACTGTCTAGAGTGTATTATATAGTGGTATAGTAAATATTCCAGTGAAAGTAGGAAAAGATCTTGAATAGGCTAATATGATTATCAGTCCCTAAAATATTATTATTAGAATATCTTCTTAACCTTAAAGTGACTGTCTTAAAATATTAAATCATTTAACTGATATTCGAATAGCATATAGTGAAAAAAAAGGACCAATAAGTGAAAAAAACTTTAAGATAATATTTCCAAAGAGATCTGTACTTTAAAATAATTCACTTTTACCTTGCATTCAATTAGAAAATGCCTTAGATATACAAGCAGAATCTAGATATTTTAGGGATTACATTTATATAGTTTTACGTTCTTTAGCAGCCAAATAGACATTTATTGATGAGAAAATTATTTCAAATCTAAATATAGATCCTAAATAATATATTAAAGATTTCAGTTAGTTTACAGAAGCTATTTTAAAATATATCCATCATTCAAAGATATAAAATCATTACTAACATTTAATGTCAAAATTGAAGGAAGAAAACAAATGCTTGCTTGTAATAAAATCTTTACTTAAAACTAAATTCATTTTATATTTTCTAAATTATTTATTGAAGAAATTTAATTTTTAAAAGAGTGAAGTAGATAGCATGGAAGAAGAATGTCATTTGGTAATTCAGACATTTAAGCAAATCTTGCAATAATAGGGTATCTCTTGTGGAGAAGAATTAGAATACTAAACAAGAAAAGACTATAGAATGAGTAGGAGAGATATTTAAGAAGAAAATCTTATATTAAAAGAGAGGATATAGTAGTTAGAAGGGGAGTTATAATTTTTGTAGAATTTTCACTCTACTTCTAATAATAATGTCAATTCAAATAACTCGCGTCACAAAGGCAGCAGCTCTAGACTCAGCAACAGTGAAAAAGATGAGTTAATTAGTTAAAAAGAATCCGATAGTATAATTAAATAAGTTGAAAAAAAATATCAAATGAAATTGTAGAAATCTTACATGGAAATGGAAGAAATTAAAGATTAGATGAATTCTAAAATTTAAGAATAACTTTTAATTATCAACAATCTAGAAAACAAAAATCATGATCTTCGAAGTTAGATATAAATTTTAGAGAAATCTTAAAACTATTTTAGTGTTGAAAGAAGAAGCTTCACATAAAACGTTCACTAAGGAAATAACAATATAAACAGGGAGTTAGATGGTTTAAAAAAATAACTTTTATAGTTTTAGATAGAGATGAATTAGAAGTAGATCCAAAATGAAGAAATTTTAAAATTATAATTACAGAATTAATAACTCAAGTATGAAGTTGATAAAATGAAATAAAATATAAATGAGAATCAAAATTTTAATAACTCTACTCTTACTACTACAAGAGCAAAAATATTTGATAACACTCCAGTTAGAAGTAGAAATAACACAATATATAATGATGAAGGCAATTAAAATAACTAAAATTAGACAAGAACATTCAGATCTAGCAGCTATAATAATATTCCATCATAGAGAAATGCAACATCATCTTCTTTAACAAGACCATACTTACCCATTTAAGAAATTAGTAACCAAACGAATAGATATCAAGCAAATAGTATTAGACAAAGAGTTCCTAGTGTAAACAATAGCTACAATTTTGTCACAGAACCAAATGAATTACATGTTAAGAGTGTACAATAAAATGCTAATGGATTTAACTAAAATAGCTGTAAGACACTCCAATATATCAATATGAATAACAAAGAAAACTAAAATTATGGAAATCATTTAAATAATTTTTAAGAGATGAACTCAAATTATCAATTAAATAAAGTCAGTTAACAATAAAATTCTTTCAATCAAAATAATAATTAAAAGCCTAATTACTAATACTAGATGCAGTAGTAAGATTAACCATTTAAAGAAAATGTGGCTTTTATTAATCAAATAAATAAATAAAATTTCAAAAACTATTGTACACAAACAACAGTCAATACAAATTTAAATTCTAAAAATTAAAGATATTAAAATTATTGAGTAGCTAGTTTCTTTATAAATGTTAATTTGTAAAATAATTTTTAGAGAGAGATATACTGTTCCAAAATAATATTCTTAATGCTTGTTTAATTTTCTATCTAATTATTTTTTATTATCAATTGTTATTCTATGATCATTTAAGGAATACACAGCTTTTATTAATCAAATAAATAAAATTTCCAAAACAAAAGTCCATAAATAACACTCAATAAAAATTTATTCTCTAGTCATCAAAATTTTTAATTATTGAACAATCTCTTTAAAATTTTAATTTTTTACATATTCTTTGTCGATATTCTGTTAGAAATTATCATTTTTAATTTAATTTCAAATTATTTTTTTCAAATCAATTGTTATTATATGCTCAATTAATACTTTACTTTTTTCCCTTTCTAAAATATAGAGTTTTAAATTCAATGTATTTTTGTAAACTTCTACTTTTATGATCCAAGTAATTACTAGTTTGCAAACCAAGAGTTTTAATTCCAAAATTAAAAATTAATTTAGTAGAAATAAAAGTAAAGAAGTAGCTTTATTAATGATAGATGATAAATTAGCTAAAAGATAATATAGTGAACCAAATTAATATGAGTTCTATAATAATGGCTCAACTTTGCAACGAAATTTGAAGATTGAAACAAAAAGATAGATGTTTTCTAGTAGAATAAAGAATAAGGATTTTGTTAAGCTTGCTTTATAAAGGCAAAACTAATAAACCCAATCTTTTCATAATAGTGGAACACAAACAGAAAAGATAAACTCAGATGTGCTAAACTATTAAATTGAAAAAAATTGTCATACTTAAGAACAAGAAGATTTATGTCAAAATATCATTTAGTAAAAGAGATACTAAAGTTTAAACAGAAATAAGAAATCTTTATCCATATTTTAAAATAATATAATATATGGTGCTTTAATAAATCCTTAATGTAGTATAAATAGAGTCGTGGAATTCAAATTACCTAAACTCGACCATTAAATGAATAATAATTGTTAAAAAGTTAAAGAATTATAGCAACTAAGTAAAGTAAAAAAAAATTAAATTTAAAAAACTCTCTAGTATGCTAGATAAAGCTAATAATCTCAATTCAGTTAATTAATTCTCCCTCCAATTTAATCTGTAGATTAAACTACAAATTTAAAAAGTAAGGTATTTTCAGAAATGAAAAAGGAAAGATTTTAGAAATTTAACTCTGATTTAAAAGAAAGAATTTTTAAAATACAAGATACCTACATAAATAAAATACCATTTAGTCATTATGTGCCAACAGAGATATACTGACTTAAAATAAAATTTATTGAATTATAAAAAATTAAAAATAAACAGCTAAACATCATCTAAACAAATTGGTTTGAATTAAAATAAATTTTGTTTTTTTTGTTTCGAATGGTCTTAGTTCATCCAGACTAATTTGTTTGTTATTTAAGTAGATCTAATTTATGTGTGTATTCGTGCCTTATATAAATAAAATGAATCTAATATGATTTTTTTAAAGAAAAAAAATGAAAATTTTCTTTGAGGCAATGAATGATTGTTTATTAATCCTATTAAAGAACATTTACTAAAAAACAGAAAGGCATAAATTAATTAATACTTTCATTAATCTTTTATCTTTTCTTATTTCTTAACAACTTAATAGTCATTTTAGAATTTTAATTTATTTATTAATTTAATAAAAAATGAGTTTTGTCCATCAATCTAAGAGAAGGCTACAAAAGACACAATATAAGCTGAGACAATTCCTATTAAAAAACCAATAGCTATTTAAAATATATTGTGGTAATTTAGATATAGTCTGCTGTAAAGAACTAATGGACATGTGAAAAATACAAAGATTTATTGCAAGCGGTAGTGCCACCTAATTTAATTTTAAGCAAATTGTAAAGTAAATTCGTTATTAAAAAATTACTTTGTGGAGAATACCCTCGAATTGGATATTGTAATGAGTATCTCAATAAAGAATAGAGTTGATAAAAATCCAGCCATTGCTGCATGAGAAGAAGGGAATCCAAATCCTGCAGAGCAGCTTCCTTCAGGTCTAGGCTACTTAAATAATGCTTTAAGAATTTCACAACCAATTGTACTTAAAATAAACATGGCATTTAGTATCATATTTCTAGCAGTTCTCTTAAAAATAGGGATAATTAAGAAATAAAATCCTAGTATATAAGGATAAACTGAACAAAAAACTAATAAGAGTTCAAATGAGACTTCAATAATATTTTACTATTCAAAATTAGAATTCAAAAAGCATGAATTCATCTTTCTCAATACAAAAGGGCATCTTTCGCAGTTTTCGTAAGCCATTTTTTTTTTTGTTAATTTAAAAACTAATATCTTAAATGAATAATTAAATAATTAATAAATTTGATCCAAAATAAAGACGTGTTAATTTGATGAATATTTCCTTTATTGTGGTCAATTAAATGAACTTATTGATAAACTAATAATTTGTATAAAATTATTTTTTTATTGATTTAGTTAAAGTGTTTGTTTTTTATATTTTGATAGATTAAAATATCATAAATTAATAATATGCCTTTTAAAAATGTTGTGATAAACGCACACACCATTTTCTTTGAAATAAATTTTTTGAAAATTGATATTTAATATTAACAAAAGAAATTCCTTAAATTATTAAGATTTAATTGTGCTGAATTTTTTTATTTAAATGTATTGAATAAATAAATAATTGGAAAAACAAAATAATAAATTAAAATAATTATTTATTGAAAAAAAGACATTTTATTTATTAGATTTAAATCAATAGTTTTAATCAGTATTTTTATTATTATTCTTTTTGCTTTAATCTCTTTTTTCTGACATCATCTAAATTTTGTCTTCAATTGTATGTACTAGATTCTATTTAATATTATTTTATTTTATAAATATTATAGTTTAATTAAGAAAAATATATTACAATATGGGTTTTATGTAAGTTAAGATTTTCTTTTGATTCCAAGATTTCCTAATTATAATAATTAATATTTAAATGTATTTTTAGTTAAAAGCAAATAATGTTTACATGCATTTACTACCAGTTTTATGTAATTTATTTTTCTGATAAAGCTTTAGATAAGTTTTCATCTGGAATTGTTTCTTTTGAAACATTTAGTTCTTCTTCTTTAATATTAATTTATTTTTTATCTATTTATTTTATATCCTCATTAGAATCGTTTTTATCATCCTTTGTTTCTCTCTTACTCACAGAATAAACTGAAAAAATTTATTGAATATCCTGGATAGGTGTTAATTTTAATTAAATATTCTGATTTGATCTTAATGTGTTTTGGAAAATGTTTTGATGGGAATAGATTTCGGAATTATTTTCTATATTATTTTATTTTAGTTTATATTTATCAATTCTTTTATCTTTAGCATCATTCAATTAGGTGTTTTTGGTAGACTTAAAGTAGCTATCAAAATTCATTTAACTTTTCATCTTTTTGTTTTATTAATCTTTACCTTTTACGTACGCTTTATCTCTTAATTCCCCTCCATCTTTATCTTTTATGATTATAATATAACAATATATTGTAAAAGATAATTCATTAACTACTCTTATTAAAATTTCTGGCTCATCTTTAGCCTTAGGTATTCCCCAAATGTTTATAACCCCATCTATAATTTCACAATTAAGCCATTTTGGAAGTGGATCATTCAATGAAAGTCCTATAGGCTTGTAATCTTCTTTCATTAGTTTTCTTAAGCACAAACAGCATCCTTACTATAAATAAAATATTAAAATTTTGTAAAAAATAAAATAATAAAACTTACATCATCCTTTTTGTAAGCAGATATATTGCTAATCTAGTGAGATTGAAGAATCAGTGATTCACCTTTATTGGGGTTTATGGTAAATAAACTCTACCCTATCCCTGATGCTTCTATAATTATAGCTTCTGTCAATAAGTAATTATCACACTATTTTTTGTAGAATTTATTAACATCCTCAGATATAATGTGGTCTAGAACTTAAAATAGAGGGAATGGATTAAGATTTTTGTATTCTTAAATTTCATCTGATTTTTCTTCATTTTTTAATTTGTAAATATTGTTATTTGTTTCTGTGTTTTATTGTTCTTAATCATTGATAATGTTATTTTTTTCAATGTCATCATTATAAATTGGATTAATCAATTAATTCGTATTATCTTGTCTTAAAAGTTAAGTTTATGAATTATATAATTTAGATTAATTTTTGTTCGTTATTTTAAATTATTCTGCTTCAAAAGTTGGTACAATATTCACATATTTTTTATACCAATCGTTTCTTGAATATTACTTTTTACCTTCTTTCATTAAACAATACAACACTTATTTTGTTTCTTTATCTTTTTTCAATAAAATTTTGATGACTTCTCCCTTAATTACTCTAAAAAGTCGACTCTCATCAAAATCAAATTCTCTGAGGTCTAAACTACGTAAATTTTTTTAGTTTTTTTCAAAAGTTTAAAACATTTTTTTCATTATTTCATTGATATTTATTTTCTTTTCTTTCTAATACATCTCATATATTTCTTTTTGATAGTTTTAGTTTTCTTTTTTGTACAGTTTCCATAATTTTTAAGCATTCTTTTTGACATCATCAAATAACACAATTTATTTTCTGTACAATTATCCGACTGTAGCATGATCTGGAGAGTACATATAACTTGATTCCATCAATATTCTAAATTTGTAAATGAATTAAAATAAACAATTATGAGTTATATTTTCAAAAAATTACAAATAAATGCTAGATCTGTATCTCCATATACCTAAGATTCCTAGAAGTGGACCAACAATTTAAAATACTAATTACATTGTAAACATAAAAGGAAGTTAATTAAAGTAAAGTGTAAACTAATCAGAAACTTCAGTAAATCCATCACTGGCAACAATCTTAATTCTCTCAACAGTCAAAAATGAACTTATTGATTTAGTTCCTGTAAAAGTCTAAGTTTTTTAAGAGAATATTTTTAAAATTAATAAATTTAATGAGTTTATTTATACAAGAAATTGAGGATTAAATTCTATCCATTGAGATGACCCTTAAACTATTTCAACTGGTTCGTCACTTGAATCAGTAACTATATAAGCTTTATATGTAATTTATTATCCATCCTCATCTTAAAATGTATTTTGATCAAAAGTAAACTAAAACTTAGCTTCAACACTGACATTACTTTCATCATAGAATTTACTAAATTAACTCTGCAAAGCTAAATTTTAATTTAGAGTAACAGCTCTATTCAGCTTAATAAAATTTTAAAAGACATCATAGGTTTCAGAGAATTCTAGATCATAGTTAGATGAGTCAGAAATTCTTCCTGTTATAACAATATCTTTAAAATTGCTAGTGAAATTAGCTAATTATAAACTATTTGATACTATCTCATTAACTTTTGTAGATGGACCTTCTATTTTGACACTTGTTAAATCATCAGAAAAAGAGCTTAAAACACCTTCAAATGTCTTCCTCATAAACTTACCATTAGATTTAATATTAAAGTATGCAATAATTTAATAGGATGGGGTCTAAAGTAAAACTTTTTCTTCTCTTAAGTATGTTTTATAATTGAATTCAAGAGAACTTTCTATATAAAACCTTATAGGATAATCGACCTTAGAAAAAGTTAACACTTATTTAATGTAGGCTTAAATTTAACCATCAGTTGAAGAATTTTTAGGAATTGAATTTGAGTAAAAATCAAGTTAAGCAAATTTATTTGGATCAAAAGTTGCATCAAGATAATTATAAGTTGATATTATACCTTAATTCTGAAGAGATGAATAAATAGCTGTTGCCATAGTTTAAGTTATGTTATCATTTACAAAATCATAATCAAATATTTCTTTCATCACTTCCAAAATTATTATATTTTCACCTTTCTATTCATTTGAAAATGTATTGAAAGCCCCTTCTTTGTCTACTGTCATTTGAATCATTTGCTAGCTACTATAGAAGGTCATCCAAACAGGTAAACTCTTTTTCTCATAATTTCTGTAATAATATACTGAAGAAAATTTTATCTTTCTTTTCATTTCTAGAGGAACAAAGACCATTTAAACTGTCTAGCCTACTTATAGCTTTTAACCCATTGATAAAATTTCATAGTAAACTTTACCACTAGAACTAACTGATGATTTACTAATCTAAGTATGAATTTTAATTTCTGACTCAAGAGGTATAAATCTCATGCCAATATTTCCTTAATAAAAAAATTATTTTAAAATATTTATTTAAAGCTCAATAAATTCAAAGTAAGATTACCTATGAAATATATGCTTTTGTTGTCTGGAGTTATACAAAAACTAGATGAGCTCTCATTTGGGAAGTTTACTATAGAGAAAATATATGGATTCGTTAAATCTTACACATCTATAATAGTTAATTACCCTTTTTCTAATTATGATATTATTATGTATTTATTTTCAAACATTGGCATAAAATGAACAGTTTAAGCCCAGCCATCAATTGGAAGAGTGCTGACTATTTTTGGGTTTAATTTATCTTCAATATTAACTACTATCAACCCTTAAAAACCAACAGCAATAAATAAGTGAGTTTCATCTGGAGAAAGAATAGGGTATTCAGTACCTACTCTTTTTATAATGGATATTGGTTTCAATATGTTATCTTTAAAGTTAAAGATAACAACTCCTTCCTCTCTGCAAGCCCCAAAAAGATACTCATTAGACTTAGTAATAGCGCATTTCTCAAATGTGCACAAAAATTATCCTTTATTAATAAACTCAGCTATCAAAATGGGATTCCACATATCAGTTTTAATATCATATATAGAAATACCTATGCTTCCATTAGAAATAACCAACAAAGAATTGTCATAATTAACTTAAACTCTATATATTTAAATTATTTTTTAATATTATTTTACAATTTTTAAATATTATTTCATACATCTCAAAATACAATACATACCCTAACTTTTTGATTCTACTTATAAATTTATCACAGCAAGAGTTTTTTTTTTTTAAGTTTATGTAATAAAATTCAATAACTTTATCTTGAAAAATACTGGTAATTATCTAAAAGTGGGGTAAAGTATTTTGAAATATATGATGTTCTTAGTTTTTTTTCAAGCTTTATATTTTCTAATAATAAAATTGAAATGTAATTTTTATTTGAATTACCCATCAGAATCATTCATAATACTGCTAGGGATAATGTGTCTTTTTTCTTTCGGAGATTTTAAGTTGCTGATATCATAAACAAAGAATCCCTATTCACTTGATCCAAGATATAAAATATTTTAAGGATCATTAGTTTTAAGTAGAGTAAGGCTATCATATGCAGTTCCTTAAACAGGAGGTATTTTTGAAATTAGTACAGGTTGATAAGGATTTTATATAGAAAAAATCTAAGTTGAATCACTACCAGCGGCAACTATAATATGTTTATTATCATTAAGGCAGGTAATTTCCCATGCCCAAGGATCTTTATACTCTTGAACTAAAGATGATTAGAATGTATTAAATAAATTAGGAAAGTCTTTATTTATTTAGGGTTGATCAGATTAATATATTACAAGAGAATGCCCATTAGAAGCAAAAGCATACTTTTCATCATGTGATAAAAGTATCTTATTACATAAATAACTACCATCAATGTCTTATATATAATTTAGAGAAAAATAATTTGAATCTTTTATTTTAAATAGTTTCAAACCTATGCTTCTTAATCCTAGAATCAAATAATCTCCTAATTAAGTCATCTAGATACTCATTGTTAGCTAGGGAGATAAAAAAACATTTTATAATTTTAATGTAAACATATCATCTTTTTCTTTGGGGATATCTAAAATACCACTTAAAGACGCAGCCGAAAGTCCAAAATAGGCATCAGCTGCATATATAACTGAAGAATCTGGAGTGAATTGTGTATCCCAAGTAGCAGATCCAGTGGATACAGAAGCTCTTAATTTGATATTATTTCTATCTCTTACATCTATTATCTACAATCCACTTATGTGGTTACCTATAGAAAGTAGTTTCTCAGTTTTATCCAGTTTTACTTTATAAGTATTAGGTGCAGAAATACCTTGTTAAATATTGTAATTAAATTCATATAGTTTGAAAATTTTAATGTAAGGTAGAGAAAAATTTCCTTAAGTGTTTATAAAATTAAATTACAATTAAAGTGAGTAAT
This sequence comes from Tetrahymena elliotti 4EA, assembly GCA_000231825.2. Taxonomy (NCBI): domain Eukaryota; phylum Ciliophora; class Oligohymenophorea; order Hymenostomatida; family Tetrahymenidae; genus Tetrahymena; species Tetrahymena elliotti. Next base: position 3,431,172 of record JH720293.1, read on the forward strand.
TGGTAAAAATTATTTAATATGAATAGAAAAATTTATTAGTTTAATTCAATCTTTTTAAAGCAATTTATTTCTTTGGAAGATTTTCAGAAATAACTTATTTTTTGTTGTCATAAATTGATTGAAATTTCAAGCAAAATAAAAAAATTGTTTTTTAAAAATCAACAATACCTGCTTTCGATAAAAACTATGGACTATATATATTGCTTATGTCATAACAGTATGCAATTCCACCAGCAACTAAAAATAATGTTTTCATATCGTTTGTGACAGCTATTGCTTAAGCAGTTACTGGATTAGCTAAAGTATATATTTTTTGAGGATTAGATGGATCAGTTATATCAAAGATAACCAGTCCTTCTACTAGATCTGATATAAATAGGTAGTTACTTTTTACTTTTATTTCATAGGCACCTTTTGTCTCTACAATTTTAACTAGTCTAGGTTATTATATATCTTCTAGAGATATTACACAAAAGCCCCCTTCAATTCTAGTTAAAAATGCCCATTTATAATCTTCAGTTATTTCTTAATAAAAAGATGTATAATTATCAATATCACTAACTCTTATACTAGAAATTGGTTTAGGATTAAAAATAATTTCTCTTGATACTGAATTGACTATTTGAAATACCAAAATAACTAAGCAAATATAAATACTTAAATGCGGCATTTTAACTTACTTTCTATAAATTAAATTTTTTTTCTTCTTCAATTTTTAATTGACAAATTAATTAATAGTTAAGCAATCTTTAAATTTAACACTTATTCTTTAGAGCTTAAATTATTTATTTCAAAATTTTCATCAAAACTGACTAACTTTAATTACAAATTAACAAACTAATTATTAATTGTTCTTATTTTACATGAGGAAAATAGAACAAATAATTAATTTTGCTATGACTATAAATTAATAGGTATGCTTTTACTTTTCCTAAATAAATCCCTACAAATTTTCTAGTTATATTAATTACAGCTTTTCAACAAAAAGAACAAATATTTAAATAAAATATACAGAATAGATACTAGTAAGATGATAGTAACTCAAAAAAAGTTCGAATAATAATTAAAAATTTTATAATCTAATATTTGTTCTTCAAAATATGCAATTTATTTAAAAATGAAATATCATATCACCAAATACCGTATAAAATAAATAAATTTTGAAACAATCAAATTCAATATTTACCTTAAATTTTTTTAAAAATTCATGAATTAGAAAATAGTATTTTTTAATTAGTCAGTAGTAACATAAAAAAAAATTTAATAGTTATTCAAAGCATGGCATCTCTCTCTAAGATAATAATGATATTTATTATGCTTAATTAGTTTCTGAATCATTAGTATGTTTAGTAAAAGTTTATTTATTAAAAAATATAAAAAACAATCATTTTTAATTTTTATAATTCATTTAATTAGTTTCTTTACTATTTAATTCATTTATTATTCTATTGCTCCAAAACAAGCAATATCAAACAGGGTAAAAATTTAAATTTTACTATATTAATTATATTAATTATATTTCACTTTTGAATGGCGTTTTAGCAAAATAAAAATAATTTTTTTTGAGATTACTACAATTTAAAAGATTATATTAAGTTAGCAATTAATTATTTAAAAAAATAAGAATACGTCTAAAATGATAATTTTTTTGATTCATTAATTTCTATTTTATGATACAAATTTATTTGCTAGTCAATCTTCTGATTTTTTCGAATAAATTTTTGATAAAATACAAGTAATATTTAAAATTTAGATGAGATCCTCTTAATCTTCACACATAAATTTACATTTTTATCTTTTTAAAATTACAAAAATTTATCAAAATTACATTAGTAAATTACTGATAAAAATTGATTATTAACTAAAAGTAAATTTTAGTAATTCATTTAAATTTTCTATTTTTAAATCTTATCAAAGCTTTTTTTTGGAGGGATAATAAATACAATCTGTCTAATAGATAATTATTTATAAATTTACAAACACTATCATAGATAAATCAAATAAAATATTGTTAAATTAAAATTTTTTATATGAATCAGTGGAACTTCATTCAAACAACTGTAATTTTTGAATGAAGTAGTTATGAAAGCATAGTTCCTAAATTCATTAATATTTGTTTGTCTACTTCTAATTTAACCAATCTTTTATCATATAATCTATATTATTTAGTAAAAATAGCATTAATTTATATTGAACTTAATTCATTTTGTAGCAATTTCATGTATTTAAATATATTTGAATTGGATTATTTTACAATTAGATTCAAAACTCTAATGTTTTTGCAGTCAATTATTTCAGTTGATTAAAAAAACCATCAAAATCACTATTTTTAATAAAGTAAAAGAAAATATTTTTTAATTAAACAAAAATTATCTAATTACTCCAAACATATTAAAAAGTTAAGAACAATTAATTACTAAGATGAGATGCAAAATCTGATGTATCTCTATTTGTTAATAAGTTTCTCCTAAAAATTAATATAATAAGTAAAAAAAATAAATTTCAGTGAGTGAATATCAATTAAATATAAATAAAAAAGTTACCAAAGCTTTAACTTAAATCTATCTAAAGTGCTGCTAGAATTCAATCCTGTATCAATCTACTAAACTCTTTTATTGGTTATTTAATTTTCTCTTTTTCTACAAATAAATTATAAATGAATAAATAAGATTAAATTAATAGAATAAAACAAAATTTTTTTTTATGTTTATTTTGATGAGATAAGAAATATTATGCTACTTCAATAACTAGATCAAAAAGTTATGTATATTTACTCTGACGATTTCCAAAACTTCATATACCACTATTTTCTATATAATTTTCCCTTTAGATTAAAAAAATTATATTTTCATAGTTGAATAGACCTTAAACCTTGAGGATGTTACCACAGTTTTTTTTTTGTTTTAGAAAATGAGAAAATACAATAGATACAAAAACATTAAATAAAAGTAAAAAATTATTTAAATACATTTTTAAGTAGATTAATATGCACAATTACATTTATGTATATGTATATGCATGTATTTATTTATTTGGTTTCCACTTTGATTTTTAAATTAATGTACATATGCTTTCTCTCTTTACCAACTTCAAATTGAAATTAAACTTATTTTTTTGAGCCATAAACAAATTAATTGGTTAAAAATATTACAAAACATCAAACACATCAAGTAATTATGTTTATTAAATAAAAATTGATGCAATCTGAATTACCTTAGTTCCAAGGCTAACTTTTCAAGTTTTAAACACTCACTTAATCTATCATTATTCATTAAATATCATTATTGTTAATTCTTTTTTTTCTTTTTGTTATTCTTAAGATTTTAAAATAAAAATAAATATTTAAAAACAGTTTAATATATTTATTTTTATAATTTAAAAATTTTAATTAAAAAATATATTTGAAATATTAATCAAAGAAACTAAACCCTAAAATTTTACATTAACTTTAAAGAGATTGTCACCTAAATTAGATGAGATAAATTATTTACACAATAAAATATTAATCTCTCTGAATAGAAAGATTTTGTAATTTATAGGTCTTTAAGATTTTTAAAATAGTATTTCATTTAATCCATCAATTTTTTACTACTTTTCCTTTTTCTATTTTCATTTATTTTTTTATATGATTATTTAACCTTACTTTCTCTCACTACATTAATTTATTTTTAAATTTTTAAATAAACATAAATTCTCTTATCCATAAATATATGCACGCATTTACTTACGGTCACATAAATATTCTCATTCTGAAATATTTAAATATTTGTAAAGTAAAGTATATATATAAATTTTATTAATTTTTACTTATCCTTCTACTAAAAACAAATAGAATCTATGAATAAATTAAAACTCTGATTTGTAAAAGGTTCTAGCTTAAAATTAAGCTTTATTAGCAACACAACAGCACTTGAGATTCAATAACTTGCAGATGTTATTGAATCCATTTATAAATAAACAAAGACCATAAACATAGAGGATGAACAAGGATATGCACAAAAAAAAAATAAACAGATAAATAAAAAATTTGAATGAAAATTTAATCATATTCAATCAAATAAATTAAATTCTTCAATTTAATTTTTAAATATATTATGTTTATTAAAAAATCTATTCAAAAAATAAAGTCTCAAATCAAATATTTTTTTACAATAAAGCTTTTGATATAAAATAAAAAAATGAACAAGAAAAATATTGTTTTATTAATTACAAAAATATCATAAATCACTTAAATATAAGGAAATAATATTCCATTTTATAATATTTAATTCTAAGTTAATTAATTATCATAAAAAGAATAAATTTAAATGTAATATATTTCTTCATTTTAAAATTAAAAAAATAAATCATTCAAATAAATATTTTATATCATTTCTTTTGTTAAAGAAAAATAACATTAAAAATTTAATATTATTTTAACATCAATTAATAAAAAAATTAAATTGTTAAGAGAAAAAAAATAGGGATTTAAAATAATATAAATTAATAATTGGAATAAATTGAATTTTTAATATTTTATTCATTTATTTTTTATAGTCGAATTAATTTATTTCAAATTTAAAAAAATTTTAATTTATTTCATAAAAGAAATTCAATAAAATTTTTAAAGAAATTTCAATAAATTTTTTTTGAAAAATATTTTTGTTTCTCTCAGTTTTTCTCTGCATCATTAAAACCTTTTAAAATTTTATAATATTGATTTATTTTTGATAAAGGTGGATCTGTTAAAATAACTAAATAACAAATATTTATCTTTTCATTTGCTATTAGAAAAAATTGATGTAATGGAAGTACATATTGAGGAAGTAATCTTTTAAATAATCACCTTTTATTAAATTTGAAATTGGTGTTTTTACTTTGAGAATCTTTTTAATATTTTAAGGGAATAGAAAAAAATTAATTTTGGTTTGTGGAATAAAGATAATTAAAAATATGAATGATCGATCTAAAGAGTAGAAAAATTATGTAGATAGTCTTTTTCAAAAATAAAATATAACATTATTTTAGCCTAAATTAGAGTAATAATATCACAGAAGCTTAACTAATTTTTAAACCTTTTAGAATCAATCAATAATTCATTAAAAATTTAGAATATTGAATAATTTTGAATTGGAATGATCAAAAAACTAATAAAAGAGTCAAATTTTTAGGGGGAAGAATTTATATGAATGAAAACCAAATGAAAAGTCATATAATTAATTATTTTAGAAAAAAAAAAAAAAGTTAATTTTTAGAAAAAGATAATGAAATTAATTCTTGCTTTATTTGGCTTGATCGCTACTGTAACCGCTTGGGAATCAGTAGTCAGCAACTTCCTTACTAGAGTGATCAGTAAAGATTCAACCTTGAATTTTGATAACCCAGCTTTAGCCTTCTGCGGTTTACCGTAATTTATAAATTTCCATTTTTACAGAAATTCCTTTTGTATCTCATCTCATAAAGAGTTTTACATTAAATTTTTGAATAATAAAAATAATAATATACCTTTTTAGATTGACTATTTTTTCGTCTTCTAAATAATTAACATTCAAAATTTGATAGAATTGTATGTAATCTTTAAAATTGTGTAATTCTTTTCTGCTCACCACCAAAAAATTTTTTATTCCGTGAATAGTGAGTAGCAAAAGGACCTCTCACTGACCAGAAAAATTATTTAAAGGGCTATATAAAAACTTAACATTAAATTTATCAAATAGAAAGGACCAATGTGATACCGCTCCTTATTGTAAATGGGATAACAAATTATAATTTTGCACAAGAGTATTCTCTCCTGTCCTTGAATAGAATGCCAGCTCTAACTTTACTTCTTTCAATTCAACAAATTACAACAATGCCACTTCAAACTCTACAAATTCAACTGCTGGATATAACTAAACTTTCACACTTGAATATGCTGCTGTCAATTGTACCAACTAAACCTACTACAACTGTAACAGAACTTATGGATGTGTCTGGAATAACACCAGAAATCTATGCTAATAGAACAACACTAGATAATTTACACTTGAATGGAGTAACTCTACTTCTAACAGCACTAACTCCACTACTGGATACAACTACACCTTCTTCCTTGAAGCTGCTGCTGTTAACTGCACCAACTAAACCTTCTCAAATTGTAGCAGAATATCCGGATGTGCTTGGAACTATACCTTAAACAGTTGCTAATTGAATAACACCAGAAAATTCTTCCTTGAATCTGAATTTGCCGCTGTTAATTGCACCAACTAAACCTACTATAACTGTAGCAGAACCTACGGATGTCTTTGGAATAATACTAGAAATGTTTGTTAACAAAACAACACAAGATAATTTGTTCTTGAATGGAGTAACTCTACTTCTAACAGCACTAA
>JH720293.1:3440825-3576756 GCA_000231825.2 Tetrahymena elliotti 4EA
AATTATTGATTAAGGGTTGTTGGTCTAGTGGCATGATTCTCGTTTAGGGTACGAGAGGTCCCGGGTTCGATTCTCGGACGACCCCAATTTTTTTAAATTAAAAATTATTATAATAAATAGAAAGGTGATGAGTAAAATTAGTGAATTTATCATTTAATTTAATTTAATTATTTTTTTATAGATCAAATTTGACATATTTTTAAAATAGTTAAGTATTTTTTAATTAATTTTTAAACATATAATTTATAATTTCAAATCATTATTCATCTTCTATTTCTTCTTCCTCTTCCTCTTCTTCCTCTATAATTATATCTTCTTTATATTTAGGTTAAAAAAAATTATAAACAGCTCATTTAAATTAGTTTTTACATTATTGCTCATTAAATTATGCAAAAAGTGCTTGTAGAGAAGGACCATCAAAAGCTTCATCAAAAATTAATTCAAATTTATTATTTTCCATGATTGAATCTGGGATGAAAGTTTTTTTCGCAGATGTTGACCAGTCATTAATAGGAGGGAATCCAAAAATTGGATCTATTGCAATTCTATTTATTTTTAATAAGTTAATATATGGAAATAATCAAATTAAAACTATACCTAAAAGCATTTTCTATCATTGCAGGAATTATACGAGCTAAAAGAGGTGAGGAAAGTTCAAGACATGGATTAGTATTAACTTCTATTAACCAAGTTTTAAATTCTTCATCTATCATGTAATCTAATCCGAAAACCTTATATTGTAAAATTTATTTAATTTGCCAATTAAATTGTTAAAAAATAATTACTTCAAAAGTAATCTCCCTTCTTTGTGGATCCATTTTAAGAAAAGTAGATTTAATACAATCTAAAGCTAATTACTTTTATTTAAAAAATAAACAATCAGAATAACATTTAAAAGAACATATTTAATTACTCTCATTCTAGGATAAACTACAGTTTAGAAATTTATTTTTTATTCTGTATGATTTTGGTCAAGATATCTTTAAAGATCGTTATAAGAAAGCTTATTTCCTGGTTCGTATTTTCCATAATCTTCACATTTTTTTTAGACAGCATCATTTGTTAAATGAATCATCTTTGTATTTTTAAAAATTTTATACAAATTTAATTTAAATAAAAATCTTACTTTATTTGTTAAACTTTTGCAATTATATTCTTTGCAGCTAGTTCTAATATAGCCATCTTAATACCAGTATGCTTTCATTCTTCCTTTTATAACTGTGACTAAAACATAGCATCTTATATCAAATTTACGCTTTTCATATCCAAAAATTTTTAAATTTCATGAATCCAAAATTTTATAGAAAAAATTAGCAATAATTTCCAATTATTATTTCAGAAATATTTCGCTATGGAGAATTAAATAATGATTATATTATTTAAGTTAATAGCTTTAAAATTTAATTTGGCTGGAAATTTAAATGTTTATATTTATTTGAGGTAATTAAAATTGTTTATTGAATTGTGTTTGTAAAAATTACTAAATAATACAACTTAAAAATCATTTACTTTATTATAGAGTAGAGGATTATCCAAATACTTCTGAACAATATAAGTCTTAGGTTTACCATTTGGGTGCAAATCCTAGTATTATTAAGATAGTTTTAAATTGGTTACTTAAAAATTGATATGAAAAGATACATTTTTAGTTAAAAGTTAGGTGATTTAATCTATTTCGTTAAGGACTGTAATTCCTGTACCTCTGTTAGTTATTTCACCAGGCTTAATAATCCAAATATTTCTTGGTTTTTTCATGTTGCTTCCAATTGATTGCTTAGCTTTATCAGAAGAATACTTGTATTCTAATCTAATTTTTTCTTTTTAGTTGCATTCTTCCTCTTTTTATTTCCAATGCTCAATAAACTTTGTATATTCAGGATCGTTAATTCCATCTTTAATATGAAAAGTTAATGGTATATTTTCAAAAGGGTTTTGCTTTATAGTTGTGTAGTAGTTTCTTAAATTGTAAAAAAGTGCTTTTTTATTTGAAAGATTCCAATTATTTTCTAAATGATTGTGCATTTTTAATTAGTTAGGATCTTAGTAAGTATCAAATTCCTAATTATTTAAAATTTCTCTTTTATTTTTGCATTTAAAACAAGAAAAACCTTACTTTTTAGAATTATTAAAATTAATCAGTTAATGTCTGAGAAAAGAAATATCTTAAATCATAATCTTTGCTTGGTTAAATTTCCATAATCTTTTTAAAATCATTTGGATGGAATAGACGTTTAGCATTCACATTATATGTAGCTTGGATTTTTAATTAGTTTTATGGAGCTGTTCCTCTAGTGCTTGGTGTTAATGAACGGGCTTCCTATATAAAAAATAATTGCTAGAAAATGAATATTTAGTAAAATTAAATGCTTTACTTTATTCTATTGGGAAGAGTTTGCTGTTCCTGGGTTAGGAGATCCCTTTTTTAGTTCTGTTTTCAAGCTTGAAAGAGAGTTATTTAAAGAGTTCGATTTCTTCACAGTGGGACGAGCAGTCAAGGATCTTAACTTTTCTGTCTCTGAATCACTCGAATCAATTGCATTTGTTAAATCCCCTTGTAACTAACTTTAGGAATCTAAATCTTTGTTTATTGAAGAATTCAATTTTTGGTCTTAGAGTGGTGAATTTTCTATTTGTTAAAAAAAATCATAAATTTTTAGTTATTATTTATTTAACATTATTCACAAAATTTAATCAAGAAAAGAAAGAAATAAACTTACCAAAATTAGTGGAAATATCGTTATTATTATTTGTGTCTGCAAATGAGTCATTGGTTTTGCTATTTATCTTTTATTCAGAGCCAATACTTAAAGTATCCGTTGTTATTCTTGTTCCAGCGAAAGGCTTGAGGTTGTTAAGGAACTCATTAAATCTTAACTGTGTCCAAACGATATGACATTAATCTATTTTATCTTTATTTGTTTCTAATTAAAGCCACCACCTTTATTTGACACTAGATTTAATTAAGTAAGAGTTATTGCCTTTACCTACATACATCTTGAAGCATGGTTTTTATATTGGTAGGACATCTATATTATTAGAGAAATTAACTGCTCTTATAAAGTCTTAATATTAGTTGATTCTCTATACTTCCTTTGGAAGGTTATCATATTTTCCTACCAATTAGCCATTCTTCATTTAGCCTTAGTTTAATGGTAAACCATTATTTTAGCCACCCTAAGGACCAATCAATGTGTTTCTTTTCTTTTTCTTTTTCTATTTTTTTTTATTGGAGGCATTAAGGTCATTATTATTTTAAATAGCTTATTCTGATGGCTTATAATCTTTTTCTTTTGTTGTCTTAACATTCAAAGGAGCTTTTGAGATGCTATCATTTAAAATATTATCTAATTCACCATTTTATTTATTCTAGTTATTACCTGCATTCAGATTTAATTTTTATTAATAAGTTTTCTTTCTCATCTACGGGGTTTTTTCAAAAGATGACTGGTCATTCATAATTATTGCTCCTTTAATATTACTGCTAGCTCTTTCATTCTAATTGTGCTGATTTTCTTTAGGATTAACCTTGAAAAATTCTGTTCCTTTATTATTTTATTTGGTTTAATTAGAAAGATTTGAAGATCCTTTATAATCTTCATCATCACCTTAATAATCTTCTTCTTAATTTATGTTAGCACCCTAAGCTTCTTCTTTTGAATACTTCTTAGCACTATCTTTTATGCTTTATTAGGGAGTTTGCTATAAATCAATATTAGATGAACGAATGCTTGCTGTTTCAGCATTTTGATTTTCAGACTATTCCCCATCTAACTATTTTTTTTACATTTTAATTGGCTTCAAACTTGTGTTTGCCTGTACAGCTCCTGTTATTGGTTTCTTTACAATTGCTGCTTGTCCACTGTGAGAATACTTTTTCTAAGTAAGTGGATTTAGTTGAGGATGATCACTTTCTCTATCAGAATCCTCAAATCTATTTAAGTTTACTTTTGATTTTTCTTTCTTTTGAATTGTGACAATATTTCTAGAAGCATTATTTCCTAATGCCGTATTAATTTTTTAAGTTTAAAGTTTTTCATAGCGATTATTTTGCTATTGATCATTCTCATTACCACTACCTTCTATCGTATTATGGTGCTTAATTTTTTCAAGACGCTTATTTGCCTCCTTCTTTAAAAGCATGGGAGTACTAGATGATCTATTAATATCATTACCATTTGAATCTTCTAAACCAATTTAATAATTTTCAATAAATTTATTTTCTCTGCCCTCTCCTTACCCAGCAGTTGAAGGATAGTTCTAACGATTTTATTCAATTTATGAAGATATAAAGTTATGATTTTCATTTGTGCCCTTAGAATTTACTATTTCTAAATATATATTATCTCCATTATCTTTAGCACTATTTAAGTGGAAATCTTTAGATAACTTTTAATTAGGATTAGCTCTTTTAACTTTATAAGAAGGGTAATAATGAGGATTTTCTTAAGGAGTGATTCCTTTTATATCCATATCTAGTTGATTCAAAGAGCTTCCAACAGCTAGTATGCCATTACTCTCCTATACAGCTTTACTAAAATTAATTTTTGTATAATTGAATTTTCTTTTAATTTTTTAAAAACAAATACTTGAATTAATTATAGTAGCTTCCTTATTGCTAACCTTGTTTCACAATTTTAAATGTATTATTCCCTAGTACTCCAACATGACTTAACCCTGTGAACTAATCCATTCCTTTATCAAATAAAAATGAAGAAAATTAATGAAATTATCTAAGTCAAAAATAAATAATACTACTAGAAATAGAATCAAGAGCGACCATATTTTTTCTTACTTCTTTATCTAAAATTTTTACTTTTTATAGTTTATAATTACTTGTATTTTAACTGCTTTGTGCACTTGAGCCCTTTGTAATAGGTGGAAACTTTGTTTCTAGATAAATATTCTATGTAAAAATTCAATATAAAATAACAAATTTACATTATTTGAATTTTGGCGATTTATCTAATCCTGAGCAGTTACCAGATTAATCAATCCCTTAGCCACCTGACTCTTCCATTTCTATATGATTCATACTCTTTTTTTGAGGGTTTGAACTGATTCCTATGTTCTAACCAGATAAGTTATTTTATTGTATTTAACCCTAAAAAGTGTTTTATCCATTTAGGTACTTTTATAATAAAAATTAGTAAAATTATTAAAGTTTTCTAACCATTTTATTGATAAAAATAATTTTCTACATGCATTGAGATTTGTCTTTAGCCTGAAGGTGAGTGAACATCTTCTGCTTCGTTTGTTTTTTCTTTTTAAGAAAAGATTATGAATCAAATATTATGGTAAAAAGATAAATTCTATTTGTTGTTTTAAAGATTTAATTTTTCATTTTTGGCAAATTTTCAAAGTCATTATTGGCTTATTTTTCTTTTTGTTTTGATGATTGAAAATTGAATTTTTGAAGATCCTGTTAGTTAGTTAGTTCGTTTGAAGATTTTGATTGAAAATACTTTGATTAGAAATAAATTAGATTTATAAAATAAAATTTGAATACCTATACTTGCGTTTGTTACTTGCTATTACTATTATTGAATATTTCCTATTGACTGTGTTTTTTTTTACTACCCATTTTGTAAAGGCTTTTAATTTTGAACAAATCTTCTTGTAGGTGAATTCATTTATCCTTTTTAAGAATTACTATTTAGAAAATAAATTTTAGATTTCTCAGTATTTAATATATTTACTAAGATAATAACATGTTATTTTGGAGCTAACTATTCAGTTATTATTGTTACTAATGATTTAGGATTTGTTATTACAGTTGTTATGTTTATGAAGGATTTTGTTAATATGGCACAATTCTAGTTACAGTAAGTATAACATTTTAAGTGCCATTTGGTCCTTAGCCGTTGGTTGTTTGATTTGAAATCCCACTATTTTAAGATAAGCCCATATAAGAAGGTATATTAGTCTATGTACCTCCTGCACTGTAGTATGAAGAAGCATTTCCAATCTTAATTTACTCAACTCCTAAGTTATTCATCAAGTTTCCCAAGTTCTAATACAAACGAGAACTATTTTCCTTTTCGTTGGGCCTTCGATTATTGCCTAAGTCAATATCATCTAAGTTTCTAGGAGCCCCTTATTGCTTTGTAATCTTGCTAATTTATGTTAATGAAAATCATTAGAAATTTATTGAGATATCTCTATTTAATGATTAAAAAAATAGTAGTCAAAGAATCTTGAATAAGACTAAATCAAGCCTTTTTTGCTATTTAACTTGATAGAAAAGAAAAAAAATGAAAAACCTTTTGCGAGCATATAGGTTAGATTCATTATTCATTTATTATTATAAGATAAAACAAATAAAAGTGAGGTGTATTTGATTTGTAGCTTTTACCCTATTTTAATATTGTTTTAGTAGTTATTTGTTTGATTCTTCTTTCTTTAGTATTTAATATTTTAAAGAAATTTGTTAATTAACAAACTATAATGTTTATAAAAGCTAAATGCAAAAATTCAACAGAGAGTGTGTCATGCATACAAATAATACAATTTGTAAATTTTAATATTACAAATTAAATCAATTGGACTCATACTTCTTTCTTTCTTTACATCAAACAGATATATATTACTTTTTAAATTTCTATGCATGTTGTTTTCTTTTAACTAATAAATTTAATATTTTAGATGATCTAAAATCAATCATGATTCTCTTTTAGTATTGTTTTTATTCAATCAAACTCAAAAAAAATCTAAAAACTATCTTCAATAACTATTTATGAAATTATATGACCATGCAATTATTATAATAATTCATTTTATAAATTTTGAATAACTATCTGTTACTCTCACAATATTTCATAAATATTTATTATAAATCTTAATAATAAAAAATATTACCATTTTTCGAATTGATTTCATATTAAATTAGGAAATTCTAATTAAATCTAACAAATAATACAAAAATAAATTGATTTTTGGTTTAAATTATTTCACATAAAATCGATTTTTTTTAAAACTTGTTTGTTTGCATAATTTTAAATGAGAATTTACACTAAAAAAATAAGCAACTTAAGAAATGCAATTTAAATGAATAAAATAGATGGTCAAAATATTTTTTTTCATAAATATAATAATATTAAAGTAGATGATGGTTATTAGATTAAATTTATTGATTGGATTTATTGAATTATTTTTTGTTTTATTAGAATTGTTATTATTATTATTTTTATTATAAAGAGGGTCTAAGAATATATGTGAGAAGAGCTTTTGCCAACTTTTATAAACAGTTCCTTTTCACTTGGTCATCTGAGGTCTTTTTCTCATATTATCCATAAACTTACTGTTCAATTTTTTAGCAGAAAGACTGAAGATTTTACTTTCTAAGTCTTTGATATTTATTTCAAACTTTCCTCTGGGAATAATATCTTAGAAAAGTGCTTCTCTTACTATGGTTAAATCACGATATCTAGAGGGTGTGGCAGCTCCAACAAGTTGGTCATCTCTGAAATAGTATACCATGTAATTGTTTGATTGTTACTCTCCAACAATTTCAGTTCTATTACTTACTTCAGGGAAACCTAATTAATTTAATAAAAATCAGCAATTAATAAGATAAAATACTAATATTTAAATTATTTAATAATTTTAGTGTAATTAAAATTACCTATCTTATTGAGTTAAGCATTTCCTACTTTAATCTTATCAAAAGGAATAGTTCTTAAAGCTAATCTTTTTTCAATTAAGTTCAAGGCTGTAGTGTGGGCTTGTAATAAGACATCTCCTGAGTTTCTATAGGACAAGCGAGAAGCAATGAAAGGAGCTATGATGGAAGCAGTGGGACCTACAGTCCACATATTTTGGCTGACAGTTCTTTAGTAAGAATCAGTGTAAAGAGCACCATCACTGCAAAGTCTCATACTAGATTCCAAAGGATCAATGTTAGGGAATTCTTCTCTCATCAAAAAGAGGGCATCGCATTTTAGCTTATCCTTTGATAATTCTACTTGTTCTACTACTTTAGTTCCTTCTATTGCTATTTTATTATAAAATTAATTAAGTTCAGTGAGTACTTTTAATTTATTGAAATTAAGTAAAGTCTAATATGCATTTGACTCAATATTTAATTAAAGCTTATATTTTTCGAGTTACACTTTTCAAGTAAATTTTTTTTTTAATTACAAAAATCCTTTAAATTTTTTATTAAAAATTAAATTGTTTATTCATTCATATCTTCGTATCTTCTTAATTTTTTAAAGAATTAGCATATTATTATTTAACTTGTCTGTTTGATTTTGCATTTAAAATAAATAATTTATTTACATTTTAATTATTGAGATTTGATAACTTTAACTCCATTGTTCTTGAGCTCTGAAAGTAAAGTTGCTGAAACGTCATCACCTAAATTTTCTTTGGTAAGTAGATTGCTTGTTTCAGTGACTAAAGTGATGTTTGCTTTTGTGTTTTTCTTTAAATTGCAAGCTAAACGAATGCTATTAGCAGTATCACCGACTATCACAATGTTCTTGAAATTTGCACTATCCTTTTTGATCTACTTGAATTCAGTTAAGGTACATGGTTAGTAAATACCTTGTAAACCAAGTCCACTAACACCATGGAAACGAGGACGTATTCCTAAAGCATAAACTAATTTTTAATAGGGGACAGGATCTTCTTTACCCTAAACAGTTTTGATGACTTGTTCATCAATGTTGATATATTTAACTTTTTCTTTATTTTTGGCTAATTTAACTTAGAATTATTCATAAAATTCCTTTTCCCTAATTGGAGGTCTATTAATATTTTCTAAGTCTTCAAATAATAGATTAAGATCATAAGGACCATCGATATCTTCACCAAACATAAGAGTGATAAGACCTCTGTATTTGGCTTGACGAAGAGTTCTAATTATGTTGATGCTTTCAATACCACTACCTAAAATAACCAAGTTAGTGAAGTCTGGAACCCAACCTCTCATGTTAACTGTATCGAAGAAAGGCTTATCATTATTATAACGAACAGATATAAGTTAATCATCACTGACAGTAACCTTTAAAACCTTGAGTTGTTCTAAATTAGGAGAATATTCAGTGATACCTTTTGATATAAAATAGAAGTATAAATATAATCTACCAAAATTAATTTTCATTCTAACCCAGGATTCATTTTAAATTTTTGGATACTTAATATTAAGTTAAAATATTTATTGAATAATGATTAATTACCATCCTTGATAGAGAAGATAGCACCATTGACTATATCATAAATTTTATCACCAATGAGCAAAGTAGAATCAAGAAGTGTTTTATTATCTACTGGTGAAACAGCATCACAAGCATAATATTAACCACCTATTTTAGCTAGAAGAATTTTCTTATCTCCTACTGTAAATAATTTCAATTCACCATCTTAAAGATCACTTTTGTGACAAAGTTAAATAGCTCCTGTGGAGTCAATTTTAGGAGTTACTGAGCTTTTTCCATTTGAACTAACATCATCAGCAGCTTCTTATTAAACTTAAGGCTCTTGAGCCATGTATCTTTGAGATGCCTATTGAGAAAACATAAAGATAGGTAAAGCTGCAATAGCAATACGTTTTTAATTTCTATGCAAGGCTCTAAATAATCCTTTACCAAAGGCTTGTGCAGTTCTATAAAACATGATGCAAGTATTTTTTGTTAAGTCTAGTTTTTAAATTTATCAGGAATTAAGATACTTGAAAAAGATCTATAATGAATGAAAATATGAACTAAATTGCTCTCTAAACAATTTATTTACTATTAATTGACTGCAAGAAAGAAATTTAATAGTGAGTAGTAATAAATGAATGCTGTCTGACTTATAAATGGGGCAGGTATTGTAAAAGTATGAAATAAAAAAAGTAAAGAATATTAAGTTAATATACCTCTTCTTTTTGTTTGATTCGGATGATTCTTTTTTATTTAATATTTATTTATTTACAAGAATAAAGGAGAGTTCTATTAATTTATTTTTAAAAAAACTATATTATGAATTCATAAAAGTTGTAATTAGATACATATACATTTCACTTAAATCTTCTTTATCAAAAAAGAATGAAAAGATATTCTTAAAAGCTTAATATAAATTGTCATTATTAATAAAAACCCAATCCAGTTCTGGATTATTCTGGTC
Source organism: Tetrahymena elliotti 4EA (assembly GCA_000231825.2). NCBI lineage: Eukaryota > Ciliophora > Oligohymenophorea > Hymenostomatida > Tetrahymenidae > Tetrahymena > Tetrahymena elliotti. Next base: position 3,450,933 of record JH720293.1, read on the forward strand.
ATAAACGTTATACACACTCTTTTACTATTTTTATTAAATTTATTTTCTTTTTTGCTATGTGAAGCCATCTTTTGTCAATATTTCATAACATTTTACATAAAATTACTACTTTGAACAATTTAAAAGTAAGTATACATCCTTTTCATTCTATAAAAACATACATTTTATTTCAACAAGTTGCCTATCTTCTACTTACAATTTTATACCTTTGTTTTCTTTTTTAAGAGTCTTGAATTATTTTTATCAATTTACTTTTTTTTATTAAATTTCCTAAAATATTCTTTTAATTTTCTTTTTGACAAATAAATTCAAAATATAATTACATATACCTTTATTTTATTAATTTACCAATGACCAAATCATTTAATCTATTTCTTAATCTTATTCAATTAATCAAATTATATAAAAATAAGAAATTTCATTGTTTTTTCTCCTGTAATAAATATTTTAAAAATCAAGTAAATCTTAAGAATTAAATAAAATAATAATTTAAAAAATAAAAGAATATAGATATTTCAAGGAGTATATTTTATTTAAAATAAATAGCCCTAATTTTTTGTAAATTATTGTTAAATATTTAGTAAAACTAATAAAAAAATTTAGAATACATTTGATAATTCAGATTTTTAAATATTACTAATTTAATATTTTTTTATTCTTAAATTATCTGCTCTAAAATAAAGATATAGATTTATTGAAGAAAACAAATATGAATATTTGAAACTTTAGTATTTACCATTTTAAATTAAAAACTTGGTTTGAAAAAAATTTTTTTTTTATCAATAAATGAAAATAGAAATTTAGAAAAATAATAAAATAATAATAATACATTTAATAAACGCTCAGAGAATTTTGAGGTTAATGAATTCAAAAATAATGAAATTTTATCTCATAAAAGTAAATCAACTTAAAATATTTTAAGCTCTTCATTTTTGATTTAAAAAATTTTCAGAAAAATCTTGATATTTTGTGTAATAAAATGTATAAATCCCTACTATAATATCTTGAATTAACTCAAGGAATTTTAAGAAACATACTTTTAATTAAGTTTTTAAAAATGTAATCACATATAATAAATATATGTTTATTGAAATGATTGAATGATTACTAGAACTTTTTAATTTAATAGCAATAAAAGAAAAAATGCTTATTAATTATATTTTTAGTGTTAATTTTTTATCCATTAAAATTAAATTCATAAGGTATTTAAATACTTAAAAATTAAAATTGGAATTTAATCTAACTATTTAATGTTTTGGGAAAGATAACTAGCTTTAATAAGCTCAGATTCAAATATTTCTAAGATTAGTTTTACTTTTCTAATCTCTTTTGCATTAAATATGAAGGAAATAATATTTTTAAAATCTTAATTTTTTGAGAATAAGTGTAGTTTAAAATTATTTTTCTCATTAAATTTCCTGTTTTATCAAATTGAAAACAATAAAATAAAACGAAATAAAATTTTCTCACTCATTGGTGTTACAAATAAGAATATTAATAAAATTGAATGAATTTTAATCATATTAAAAATAAGAATAAATTAAATTAATTTACAATATTTTTAAGAAGTTTTAGTGGTTAAAAGTGTAAATTATGATCAAATATGATAGAACATAGAAGTTATATTTATCTTTTATCTAATTAATTTTAATTAATAAATTTTTCATAGCCATCAAAAATTCTAAATTAATTTTGATTATTCAATGAATTATTTTTAGCTTTAACAAAGATCTGATTTCATATTTTTCAAAGAAATATTTGGGAAACAATGTATTAAATTTATTTAATATTTTATATAGATCCTTTTTTTAACTTTAGATTCAGTAGAATTAAAATATAATAACAAATTACGTGAGAAATAATATGTTATACCATTTTTATATTCAACATTTAAGCAATAATTATTTATTTTAATAGGTTTTATAATATTAAAAAATCATAAGTTGCTCTACAAACATGATTTATTTTGTATCTGCTAAGAAGGAATCTTGAATAATTCTTTTAGATTAGTAGTTCTCCTGCTTTTCAAATACTTAAATAGTGAGTGCAAATTTAATAGATTATAATTTGGTGGGTGCTATCAAATTATTTACCTATTTTAATTATCGCCCAATATTTAATTAAAATATTACACCTTTAAAATTTATTTAAAAGGAATTGGAAATAGTTCGAAATACAATTTATACTTTTGATGATAAATTAATAAATTTTTCAAAGAATTTCATTTATCATAGGTATTTTTGAAACTGATATTATCTCGAAATTAGTATTTATAATTATTCTTTTATATTTTGTGGATTGTTCATAATTATTATTGAATTAATGCGAATATAGATTTTATGGGAAATATAGAGACATCTAAATATAGTACTTCAATATCAATCGTAGAACTCCCTAATTACAACTTGAAAATGGAAATAAGTTTTTTATGGTTTTTGTGTTCGAAATTTGAAATAAATCAAAAAAGCCGAAATAATACTCCACTTTTTATTAGGATTATTAATTTCTTCTGATTTATTACTTCATTTCTAAATAAATTTTTGGAGTATTACAATTTAGAATAATATTATTTGAAACAAAATGGGCTAAGATAAAATATTTCAAAGTAGTTTAAATCTAAAGAGATGTCAATTCATAATATCCTTAGCATTTTAATTTTAGGATAATATTGTTTCTGTGATAAAATAAAAAATATGTTTAATTTATACACACCAAGCAGATTTTGAAAGCTTCTGAGAAAAAATTAATACTTAACATAATAAATTTATGTTTCGCTTTAATTAAATGATGGTCTATCAATCACCCAGTCAGTTTTTGCTTATGTTTTTGATAAAAAAAATATTGCAAACAAAATTTTGTATCGAATTTAAAATAAATTGAATAGTAGTTTTTCTTTTTGTATCATTTTCTTCAATTTTGTATTTTTTAGTTTTTTAGATAGCTTTTTTATCGCATTTAACAAAAGAATCAGAAAGAATCAATAAAATATATTCTTAGCGTTCTTATGTAATTCTATGAGGTTGATACAATTTAAATAAAAAATTCATCTTAATTAGATAAAAGTAAATGAATGACTAATGCAAATAAAACAATCCTCATAAATATTTTTGTTATTTTTGTTAAAATAATACTAAATTTAGCTATCTGTTTTATTTTTTATCTGCTTAACCTTTTTAAAGATAAGCATCAATTAAAATGATAATTTGTTTATGTATTTTTTCTTTAGATAGCGCTTTTCACCAATATGAATAAAAGTTTAACAATTTTTTTTCAGTTTCAATAAACTATTTGTCAATTTAGAATGAAAAAATTTAATGGTTTCAAAATTATTTTTCACCTTAAATAAGAGTAAGAAAAAAAAATTAATGTTTAAAGCTAATAAATTTTTTAACGCTATCTTTCTTTTAGATAATGCTTAACAAGAATATAAAAATACAAATTCGAGTGAAGTATGGTCTATATTTCTAATCAAAAATGTTTGTTTGTTAATTAAGATTGGTTTTGATATGAACAAATTCGAAAACAAGCAGTTTCCTATTAAATTAATAAGGAGAAAGATAAGGAGCTTTTGTAAATTAAAACTAAAACTTATTAAGAACTGAAGTTGTTTATATTCATTAATTAACTTTTAGTTTGAGTTAAATTGATCATAGTACTTTGATAAAATTGATAATTAATTAAATAATTATAAAATCTGAAATAATAAATAACAGCAGCTCAATTCTGATATTTCACTCAACATAACATAATAGATAATATGGACATTAAGAAAATAGGTACCATTGCTTACATTATTGTGATGGTCTTCTATGGGTTATTCACATTAATCATGAGGTACTTTTTTTTCTTCTATCTTTCAAATCAATTTCAAATAATATGAACCAAAACTAAATTACTCTATGTTTATATTCAATAAATGTAAAACTCTTATTTATAATAATATAGTATCTAAGCCTATAGCAAGTTCACTGATACAAGTTAGCTTTATGACAATATTGTTGCCAACTTAAAAGAAATCCCTATTGTTGATCTTGTAAATAAATAAACAGCTAACTGTGATTCTGGATACACATCTTTATTCAATTGGTAGTGGGGTGGTATGTCCAACGGTTGTGATTGCACAAAAGCTACTAGTTCTTCTATTTAAAAGAGAATGTATCGTGGAACATGCTCTGCTAACTATACTTAATACAATTGCTAAAATGTCGCTGGAATAAATGCAACACCGTTCAACTATTTTGAAGGTAAATAGTAGATTTTAATTATTGCTAAGTTTTATTGTGATTCTATTAAAATCTATATGAAGATTTTGTAAATTAAAATTTAATATTCAATTAGGACCTGCAAATACTAAAATGAATGTCTGCATTAAGAGAGGTTCAAGCAGCTATGCTTATTACAAGGTTGCAGATTAGCAAAAAGGTACTTCATGTGTAGGCAAAAAATTATGTGGTAATATATAATTTCCTAAAAGTGTTTTTTGTGTAGCCTCAAGTGATCCTTGTCCAATTTATGATATTTAAGTTTCTAATATCAATCCTAATTCTCAATATGTTGGCTATAAAGTAATGAACCTTCCTGATGGAAAATTTCTTTATTATGATAACACTGGTCTTACTGCTACTAAAGAACCTTTAAGTGAACTTAGACTTACTTAAGGTGATGGAGTTTGTCAAATAATAAACACTTAAAGTAAATTAAAATTTATATAATGTCTATTAAAAAATTAAATTCATTTGTAACTAAATAGAAAATCTTCCCAGTGGTTCATCTGACTATGTTTTAACTATTTCAAATAGAACATCATGTAATAAATATGATCCTTCATTTACTGCTAATGGTTTCTCAGTAAAAATATAATTAAAAAAAATATTGATTTTAGAAATTTATTTTTTTATTATTTAGATTCCTGAAAATAGATACTACATCACCAATTTGTCTCCAACTGACTACTCAACTCTCAGCAAGTATCCTGGAATAGATATACCCACATCAACCGCACCATTCAAAACATACCAAAGAACCTATATTTCATGGAATATTGCTGACAGAAATTTAGTAAAAAATATTTAGCTCTCAATAGACAAATTTTTAAAATTAAAATTTTAATTAAAAGATGAAAGATTTTGTTGATGCATCCTCCTCCTTAAAAGATTTAAAAAGTGCTTAATTAACTGTTATGATTATCAACATCTTTGTAGTTATTTTGGTATCAATCACTCTTAACATTTCTGAAGTATATAATCTTATGGGTAAAGATGTTCCTTGTATTGATGGCCAAGGAGAAGAAGAAAAAGCTAGAATTAAAAAAATTAAAACCATCTTGTCATATGGAGGAAAACTTCTACAAGCACCTGTAAATAAATCATTATTTTCTTTTTCTTTTAGATTTTTTGGTAATTAAAATATTTATCTATTCCTTAAAATAAATTAGTTCCTTCTTTGGGCATTTATTGTTTCAGCATAGAAGAAAGGTATTATTGGTGATGTGGCTGATGCTGCTCCCTTGGAACCTGTGTTCAACTTGTAAGTCAAAAATTTCTCAACTCAATTAGAAGATTAAGTCTTCAAAAAGAATCTTGCTGCCTTGATAGTTCTTGGTCTCACAGTCTTATTGGATATACTTTTGTGTTTGAAGTCTAAGTACTGCTCTAAAAAGACTTAGGCTACAGTTGAACCTGCTAAACTTCATGTTGATGATGAATAAAAGCCTGTCAATAATAGTTAATATCCTATGTAATAATAACCATAATACTAAAATATACAAATGTCAAGTGTTTAACCTGGAGTAACTTCTGGTTAATTTGGAAATGGTTATCCTACTTCCTAACCATAAACAGCTTAACCTGTATATGCTCAATAAGCAGTTTATGTTTAACCTGTATAACAATAGCCTATATACGTTTAGCCTGTATAATAATAGTAAGTTATTGTATAGCCTGTCTAATATGTCTAACCTGCTCAACAAGTAGTTTTCGTTCCTGGATAATAAACATAAAACTACTATTGAAAAAGTAAATTTTATAATAAAATTTTACCTACAATATTTTGAAATTATTCAATAAATAATAATACTAACACAAAGAGTTTTTCTAAAATTTCAAGCAAATTAATATACTGTAAATATAATTATTTTTATGTTTATTTTTATTTTATTACTAAATGTCTACCTACCATGTCTCTTAAAATATTTCTCTTTATTTTTTAAATTATTTTTTCAAAATTATTCTATATATTAGAATTACGAAATGAATTCAGGAAATATTTCCATTGTTTTAAGAAAGATTAAATATTTGACAATACAATTATTTTATTTATGTTTGAATTCTATTCAGTAGCTTTATAAATCTAAATATTAAAATCCATCACTATTCATTTATAATTTTTTGGATCAGATCTACATTTGCTTTATTCTACTGAAAATTTAGATTATTTAAAGATCAAAAAGCCTTTAATTTTTATACAGTAATGAGATTTGTTACTATATTTATTTTTTTTATTGAATTTTTATTACTAAATTTTGGTAAATGATAGTTAAAATTATTATTTTGATAGCCCTAATATTAAAATTATCTCTGAAATTTCTTGTGGGTTAAATTCATAACTTAATAATTAGGTGAAAATTTTATAAACCAACAAATCCTCAAATTAATAAATTAAATTTTTTTCTGAATTTTTTTAAAATGAATGCTAAAATTTAAAGGAAAAATAACAAAATAATAATCTTATTTGTTGTATTAGATTTTGATCTTATTACATTTATACTTTGGCTCTATCTAAAAAATTTAGGTACATTTAAAAATGAGTAAAAGTTAAATCTATCTTATGGAGGAAAAATTCTGCAAATTCCTGTAATTATTTATTTTAAAATCAACTTTCATTTATCTAATAAATTCTGTTTAATTAATTATATAGTTCTTACTTTGGCATTTATTCTTTCAGCTTAAAAGAAAGATATCATCTCTGATGTTGCAAATGCAACTCCTATGGATCCCGAATTCAATTTTTAAATAAACAATTTCTCTACTTAAATGGAAGATTAAGTTTATAAAAAGAATCTCTCTGCACTAATTGTTCTTGGAATCACTCTTTCATTAGATTTATGCTTAATTTTAAGACAATTTTACTGCTTTAAGTACACGCCTAAACCCTAAGAAGAAGTTAAGCCTACTATTGATGAAGAATAGAAACCTGTAAATTAAAATTAATATATAGTACAGCCTTTGCCAGTACCTGAAGGTTAATATGCATGCAAATATCTAATAGTAAAATTTATAAACTGGAGTAGGTTCTGATTAATTTTAAGGTGGTACTTATTAAAACTTACCAAGTTATGGCTACCCAGTAACTCAAACAGTTATTCCCTAACCTGGTTATGTATAGTAAATAAATTAATAACCCATGTACCCATAACCTCCTTACTTATAACCAATTGGATAACAAGTACAATAAGATTAAGCATACACCTATCCAGTCTAATAATATGCTTAACCTATTTAAGAATAAAGAATATAACCTGGATTTTAATTATTAGTCATAATTAAATAAAAATAAAAAAGGCTTTAAATTCTGAATAGAATTCATAAAATAACAAGGTAAAAGTATATAATTTATTGTACTTCATTATTTGTATGTAAATGGATATTTAATAAAAATAAAAATTGTTAAATAAATTCATGTTTATTTACTTTTACGTTATGGAATCTTATATTCTATAAATTAACCATTATTTTATTTTATTTTTGCTATTTATTTAATTATTTTTTAATAGACTTAAATTCTAAAAACTAAAACAATTAATAATTAATATATTTATTTTTGGTACAATTAATTTTAATTTGTTATTTTTATTCTAATTTTTTTAATAAAGAAAAAAAAGTATCTTTATTTTGTTTTTGCTGGATTATTTGATTGGTCAACTTCATAATCTTGTTAATGTAAATGGATAGTATATATAGAATTTCTTTTAAATGAAATGTATTTAAAGGATCAGTTGAAATCAAGAAGTAAATTATTTTCTACTTATTAATCTAAATCTAAAAAAATTGAAATCGGATTCTTATAAAAAAGAGCAGTTATTTCTGAAATTAATAATACTTTTCATCTGATTAAATGATTTGTTTTTTGATAAATATCAGTGAATAATAAATATCAATTATTTATTTTAATTTGTGAAGATTTCTTTCAAATTTTTAAAATTTTGTTTAATTTTGATAAGGTTTTATCTAATTCAATAATTTGATCACCAAACCAATTAGTAAGATGTCTCATAAAAAGTAAATAGAAGAAGAAGACTATATTTCTTTCCACAAAGATTTAAGCAATAAGATGTCTGAAAAGATACTACATTTTGAACCAAAATTTAGAATAAAATTATGCGCTTTATTACATCATCACAAATTAAAGTAAAGTCTTGATAAGGAATTACACAATGAGCTTTTAAAGCTGAAAAGAAATCATGAGAGAAAGAAATATGATATAATCAAACAAATGAATGTATGATTAACTTTAACAAAGAGGTTTTTATATGAATGCATTTTTCAAAAAGCAATTAATTAAAGAAGAAGGAACTATAATTTTAAATGACTTTGCTGATATTTCTGATAACTTTTAAATACCTGGTGATCATAATTTTATGGAACCTCTTTCTTATCCAAAGATATAAGATTACTGGTATAATTGTATAAAAAATTGCACAATTTTAATTCCTTAATTAGTTCACAAAGATACAGAAATCGCTAAACTCTTAGAAACTGTAAATATCAATCTATAATATCACTTAATTTAAATAAGTTTTTAATATTTATTTTAATAATATTTTACTAATTTGATAGATAGAAATTTCAAGAGAAGAAACTAAATCCTCTAAATCATTTACTTTATCTTTTTAATTTGCAGAGGATTAGAAATTTTTTACAAACCCCTTTGTGTAAGTGACTTTTTATTTGATAGATTCAGTAAATGCATACAGGTAGGAGTCCAATGCAGAATTTAAAATAAAAACAGGAGGTAAAGAATCTTCATCAACAGGCATCTTTCTACAATTATTTTAAAATATAAATTTAGAAGATGGTCTTAATAAAGTAAACTTTAAAAATATATATTTTTAAAATTAACAATTAAAATAAAATAAGATATCTGATGCTCATGATTTATGTGCAAGACTAGGAAGAAGTTATGAAATTGCTTTAATATTTAAAGATGAGTTGATACCGTATTCTTTAGAATATTTTCTAAATGCAAGAAATCCTAATTTAAAATAAGAAATGCTTGAAAAATAGCTTATGGAGTAATACCAAGAAAAGAAAAAACCTAAATCTAAATTTATTCAGCAATAGCAAGAAGAAGCAGATGATGAGTTAGCTGATGAATAATACTTAGAAGATAACTAGTGTAAATAATAATGAAGCCCAATTAGCATCAATTTTTAATTAACTTTATAAAAAAAATAAAAAGTTTTATTTTAAAATGTAAACAATTTACTTATTATTTATTTTTACTATTTTGCTGTTTTAGTAAAATATTTTTTATTTCAAAAAAAAAAACTAAGTTGTAATATTGTCTGTTTTATAAAAATTGGAATGTATTGTATTGAGGGATGGAAACTATAAGAAAAGAAAGTAAATACGTGTAGAAATTAATTAAAATTCTTGAAGGAGATGTATGTATGCAAGAGAGTAATAATATTCCTTAAACATAATTTAATTATTTAGAAAATTTTGTTAATCTATTTAATAGAAATAATCAATATCTTTCTTCAAAAAATTAAGCTTCATTCAAAAATTATTCAAATAAGCAAGTGAAAACTAAATTAGCATTAAAAAATGATGAAATAAGAAGACATGATTATCAAGGCTAAGACCTGGAAGACTGTTTATCCTCATTATCTTGACTCTACACTTTCATAGCAAGAAGGTAGAATATTTCTAACTAAAATTTCAATTTAAGGCAGTCTATTTAGCATTAATTCATTAATTTAATAGGTCGTCGTGTATCTAAAGCAGTAGGAGTTCCTAATATCACTATTATGGAAATGGCTAAAGCTTTAGAAAAGGTTAAGGTACCTGTTGTTGTTGAAGTTCATAAGGTACTTTTTTTTATTTAATTATTGCAAATAAAACTGTTAATTCTGAATTAATTTATATTAAGTCATATCCCAGAGAAACAATGATTAAAGGAAGAGTTAAAGTTATGCTTTATGATGATGATAAAAGATTAGTTAACCCAGCAGTATCCTCAAGTATGTTTATTTTATTCATTATTATAACATTAAAATGAAAGAATTGCTTTAGTATAAATAATTAAAGCGTTTTTTTAAAAAATTGATTTTTAACTCATTATTTAACATTTAAATAGAAAAGATACTTTATGCCAAGATATGCGAATATGTTAAATAATTAGATGATAGAATTAAAAATCCTAATGGAAAACCCCATCCTTTCAAATTAGATTAAATTTAAAAAATGGAAGAAGAAAAAAAAGAAGTTCCTGTTGTACAGAAATAAGAAAAGGGTAAGTCTAAAAAGGGAAAAAAATGAAATAAGTATTCTAATAACGTGCATGCATTCCTTCTATTTAATTTATATAAATTGTAAATAGATTTAGTATCTTAAAGCTTAATAGTTTTTATAATTCAACTTATCTCCTCTACTTACTTAATATTTTTAAAATACTTTTGAAGATAACTTTATTTATTTAGAAATTAAAAAAACAGCCTGATAACCTTTATTAAAACTATTTTTAAAATCTTAATGTTAAAATATAAATTTGTTGAATAGGTAATATTTATGATAATTTATCATGATACATAAACAGAAAAATCTCTCTATTTATGCTAGCTTTGTTATTTAGAAATTCTTATTTTTATAATTTATTAAAAATTTAAGTTAGAATTAATTTGTTATTAAAGTTATATCTTCTAATTTCTAGATCAATTTGAATATTTTTACAGGTTGAATTACTACTTAACATCAAGAAATTATATCAGAAAAAAAAGACTTTATTTTTTTATTCTAAATTTTTAAGATCTGATATTGAATTTGTGATAAAAAATGGGATTATTTGAAAATTGAATATTTTAAGTGATTACGTTGTTTTTTTTTTACAAATTAAACAAATGACATTTCTTGTTTACAAAAGAGCTAAAATTTCTTCTAAATTAAAAAAAATTGATGTGTAAGGCTAAGATTTAATATAAAAAATAGATTTTATTTTGATTACTTTGTATAAATTTAATTTTATAAAAAGTTTTACTAGTTATTGGGTGTAATAAATACATTTCTAACGAACCATTGAAAATAAGACAATTAAATTTTATAATTGTTTGTTTAATAATTTATTAAATATTTGTGATTAATAGTTGCTCTTGCTGAAATCAAAATTATAACTTTGTTTTATTCATTAGAAAACATGAGCATTAACGCAGGAGGGAGTAGGGAAATAAATGGGGGAAATTCAAGAAATTCTGCAGATATTGATTAATTTTAAAAAGCAAATACAATTAACTCTATTTCTAATAATGCTAATCTGAAAGATTTTAATTAGAATTTCAAAATCAGAGAATTCGAATGGTTTGAGGTAGAAACTAAAATTAGAAAGTTTGTCAATGAACTTCTCTAACCTACTATAAAAAAAATTTCAATAGATAAAAAGTTACTTGATGATATAAATGATAAAATTGATAAAAACAACGATTCTGTCAAGTGTCTTCATGATATTATTCATTATAATAATGATGGTGTAAAAGTAATAGATCACATTTACTAAAAAATAGCTACAACTAACTCAAATTTAGAAATTCTAAGTAATAAACATAATCAATAACAAGAAAGGATCCTCAATTTCGAATAGAATATACTCAAGGATTTTTAACACATAAAAGATGAAATGAAAGAAGTTCACAAATGTAAAATTTAGTTCACTTTTGTATTTAAGAAAATATTTGTTATGAAAACAAAAATCATAAAAGGATAAATAAAAAAAAATAACTTTCTTAAAATAAATTTTAAAATATTTAAAAAGCAAGAGATAAGTTTTAAGAAGATAAAAACAGTTTAATTGAATATTTTGAGAGTTTTAAAAAAAATACATAAGACATTATCAGCTCTTTGAATAAAGAAATAACTAGCTCTTCATAATGGACTAAGCAAGAGTTCTCTAAAAGCTGGGAGTAAATCACTAAAATAGATCACTAAACTAACTAAAATTAATAGGAAATATCAATTAATAACACCAAAATTATAGAAATCTTTGAGAAATTAACATAAATTAATATTGTAAATTTTAGTTTTGCTTTTTTATAAATAATTCTCAATGTTGATTTTATATAAAAATAAAGAAAAATTAAAGCTTTGATAACAGTATGGAGCAGGCTAATAAGGCTATTTAAACTATGCAAATTAATATTAACACTGCAAAGAAACTCACTAATAAAATTGAGGAGTTAATGAATAAAGTAACCTTTAAAATTTATTAAGAAAGATACTAATTTGTTTTCAATTTAAAAAGTTTAAAATGGTCGAAAACTACATAGAGAAATATAGTACTTTATATGTTCAAGGCTAAATCTCCGACACTCTTTTTAGTGTGTTAGACAAGAGCTCCAAAAGAAAGTTAATTTAATATGAAGATAAAGTAAATTTTAATTTCTTTCTTTTTCATTTTTAAAACTAATTAAAATAAAAAGGCTTTTGCAACTATGAACTAAGTGATTTTAAATGATGATGGTATTCCTAATTTAAATTAAAAAATTGAAGATAGTATCAACTATCTTGAAAGAATTGTCAAAAGGAATGCAAAATATTTACAATAAAAAACTAATACCTTTGATGATGCATATTAGTTTCAAACAAATTAAAACGAAGCTAGTATACCCTTTGGATTTGGTGACACATTTAGGAAAAATAGCAACGAGCGGGATTCTATAGATGAAGAAAATTTTAACAATGAGTAAAAATCCCTAAGCCCCTTCTCAAGCAATACAATTCAACCTCAAAATACAAATATAGAAGTTCGTGTACAAAGAAATAATAGTAGCAATAGTAATAGAAATCAGAGTAGTAGTATTAATAATAACAACAATATTTCTTCTTAAAATTAAGTTAATACACCTATAAATAGTGTTAATAATACTAATAACAATAATAATACTATAATGCAACCTTAAAATAAAGTCAATACTTAACATTCTAAAAGGTCTTCAGTTAATAGCTTAAACTCTTAGTAAAGATATGATGTTAGCAATAAATAGTTTGGATAGCTTAAATTAATGATAGATTTAGAAGTTCAGAGGATGAAGGAAGCTATTGAAAATAAAACCACAAATTTACAAAATGGCCTTTTAGAGAATGAAGAAATAATGTAAATAAATATTTCTAAAATTTAAGAAGAGATGGAGAAAGGTATAAACATACTTAAATAACAAAATAATAACGTTTTGCTTGAAACAGGTGTCTTAGATAAAAAAATCTCAGGTATATGGAATGAATTGGAAAAGATAGTTAATACATTTAACATTTTAAGTGAAACAGTTCATAAATTGATACATTTTAATACTTTAAGTAATTCTCTAGTGCTATAAGATGAGCTTGACAAATAAAGTATAGCTTTATATGGTTTTAGATGTAATTTTAGTGATGATCCTAAGTATAATTTATTTTTCAATTAATTTTATATTTATTTATACTTTTAAACAAGAATGATAAAAACATTAAGAAATCCAGCAATTATGGCATCCACATCTCCTGGAACTTCTTAAAGTGTCCCTTAAAAAACTCTTTAAAAAGGAGCTTTCCCAAATTTGATATTAGATTAAAATTGTTTAAGTTGCAGTGGGTAATCTGCTTAGATAAACCAAGCTTTTAAAGTAGCTTGTTTAGCTTATAATCCATCAACTGTTAATATCGATGGTAGAAGCTATAAAAGGGAGGAAGTTTTAGAGGTTGCCACACGTTTATTACAAGCAGCTCGTTAACAATATGGTCTCAAATAAAATGTTAATGATTTTTAGGAACTGTCACAAATTGAATCTAGCTCATAAAATGATGTTTTAGATGTTTCTTTAAATAGGAATGATTAAATTAATTAAAATAATGATTTACTCACAGAGGAAAATAAGTAAACTTTAACAAATGTAAATAATAAAGTAAATAATAATAGTGCTGTAAATACATAAAACTCTGCTTTAGACAATGTAAGAACTGCAGTTACTTAAAATAGTGCTAGCAGTTTCACTCATAATGGAAGATTTTATATAAATTCTCAGCTTTCAAATGATTAGCAGTAGTTCAGAACAAATTATGCTAATACTTCATAAAATAATGCTTCTTTTTTAAACCAACAAAATAAGATATAAAATATTCTACCTTAATTAGAGGGATTGAAACCAAGATCAAGAGCAATATCAAAAAATAAGTAAGTTTAAAATAATTAACAAAGAATAGGTTCTTCTTAAAGAAGAGAGCATACACATCATTGAAATATTTAAAAGAGTAAATTTTAGTGTCAAAATAAATATAAATCAATTATTTTTATAAGTATTAAATTCTAAATGGAGATATTTATAAATATATAAATTGTTATAAAAGCTATTAAAATATCAAAATATAGATTTAAATTTTCTTTATCTGCATTAGATTAATATATTTTTTTTTAGTCCTTAAAATTAATTTTAAAGATTATTTTAACTTTTTTATTCACCACAAAAATTAATTTTATTTTCCATCAATGATTCTTTGTTTCAAAATATCTATTAATTTATTTAAAGTAAAATAAATAATATCATAAAATATTTGTTGCTTAACTAGACTAAAAATTTACATACCAACAATAAAAGAGGAAAATAATAGATAATTGAAAAATCTTGAATAAATAAATCCTAATTTGAATTTCATTTTGATACAGTAATTTATTTTAAAATAATTTTTAGATAATAGATATATAATCTAATGTATTAATATTTTCGAAATTAAGGTAAATTACATAAATTTATTCTTAAATATCCATAAAATGCTTTTATAAAAAATAAGAAAATTATATTTATAAATTTTAGTTGAAGAAATGAAGCAATTAATTTTTATCTTAAAATAATACCATTTAAAACATTTATTACTATTTATATTAAAATTAATTATTTAATTATTTGTTTCATAATCATACAAGTCTTTCTGCTAAGTTTTAGAAGGGTTAATCTATGTTAGTATTACGTGCAGAAGAAACTTCAAAAAATTATAGATTAAGTTTCTTGGCTAAATCTTTTCCTTGTTAAGGATCAACAGTTCTTGCTCCACTTAAATCATTTTTAGTTGAAATTAAAACACCTTTTTTGTAATAAAAACGCTTTCATCATCTAATTTAATATAAATAAATTTGTAATCACCATAAAGAGATTTTGAATTCTTTTGCTTGACTTTATCATACCAAGTTTAGATTTTATTAAAACTTTCCTGACTAGTGCAGTCATAGACTAAAACTAAAAGATCTGCATCTGCTAACTTTATATAAACAATATTTTTTTTAATTTGGGGATAAACTTTATCAATTTATTACTAATTAGGTTGTGATAGATGAATAGCAGTCTTATCCGCTAATATCAAAAAAGAATAATTCTACATCTTTATCTTTTTCAGGAAATGGAATAATTTTTGATGAAATTTCTGCAGCTTAAGTCTATTTAATAAACATGAAAAGAATTTTAAAACTAAAAGGGTTATTGAATGCAAGAAGTTACCATATTATAATCTTTCAAGAAGGTTTAACCATTTGTTGTATACATTTATACTAAAGTTGTTTTTCCACATGCGGAGTCACCTAAAGTATTTTTTTTTAAATTAGGAATCTTAATTTAGATACTAATAATGTAAAGTTGAATGAATTCTAACCTACTACTAAAACTTTTGCTTTTATTTTCTTCATTTTATAATCAATTGATTGATAGATATTTTTAATGATTGAACAAACAAATATTTTTGAATTTGATTAAAATTTTAATTAATTATTTATTTATTTTAAATAATGCATGAAAATATTGACTAAAATTTCTTTTTATCATAACCAATATATTAATTTTTGATTTTTAAAATTTCGAAGAAATCTCAAACAATCCAAAATCATTATATTGGTAGAGCATAGCTTGCTTTTATTGATTTACTGAAATAACCAAGCTAACTTTTTGAAACATTTATAATCCTAATAAAATACTAAAGCCATTCTTTCTTTTTTATATATGATTTTTATAATAAAATATCATGAAATTTTAAGATAGTTGAAGGAAGATAAGGAAATTTGAATTAAATAAGGTTTTTGCTCATTACTTCATTTTTTATCAGAAAATAAATATTATCCTTATTTTCTTATTTTCATTTGTTTTCTGATAAAATGAGTATTTGCTTAAAAAAAATGACAAGCAAGCAAATCATAATAATAATTGTTAAAATGCTCTGAATAAATTTAAATCACAAATAAACTATTTTTGGGACCAACTATTTTTGGTAAAATGAAAATAGAAATATCACTCTTCAAATTTATGGTAATGGCTATTTGTTTAAAATTCATAAGGATACCTCTATTTTAATTTTTAAAATGAGTTATTTTTTATGTTCAATTTCAAAATATTTTCAAATTTTCTATCAAAATAGAATATTTTATTTGATAAATATCATATAATCAAAAAGCAACGTTTAATTAAATTATTAGTTTTATAACTAATCTGGATTTTTATTTTTAAATGGATTGAAATCTTATTATTATTTATCAACCATATAACTTGCCCATAGCTCTTTAGTTTAAGAGGATTTCTTAAAATAAATCATCAACTGTAAGTTCATCTTATCCTTTTAAGTTTTAATTAGCCCAAGTTGGAAGATAATCTGAGTCGGCTCTGAGTTTCTAATTGTATTTAGTTTTTAAATAAATTAAAATATTTAAAGTATAAATTATTTTACAGTATCTGCTAGTATAATTGTACAGTAATCTGTAGTGTGAGTATATACACTTTTTATACACTAAGTTACTTTAGTCATAGAATCAAGAGTGTAGAATTCTTCTTCTTCTAGTCCATATATTTTTTTATCATGAGAAAGAATATATTAATAGAATTCTTGTCTCTTTGGGTATCCTAGAATTAAAACAGTACGAGCACAGTGATCTTAAAATTCTAAGTGTCTACTTGCCCATCCATTTGCTACACAGAAAAAGAAAGAGCCTTACCCATTATCACAATTTGTTTTATAATAATTAAAAGCCTATTCATAACATATAAATTTAACAATTTAAGTAATAAATTTGAATTTACTTCTTTAGTTTTTTCTGGTGAAAAAGGAGACTCAAAATAAACAGGTCTCTTTGATAAAATATCTCCTACTTTTTCTTTGATGAATCTAAAGAATACAGCAATATTTGGAAGGTAAACAACAATTCCATCTGGAGTAAACTCAGATACTCTATTTATTATGTTAACGTAGTTTCTCAGTTATAGAGGAGAATTTTCGATTTTTTATGATTAAAATGTTGATTGATCATTCCACTTAGTAAAAAACATAGGCTTACAATTGAATTTAACTCTTTCTTCTAAATCAAATCTCGGAAAGAAATTTTATTTTGCTAATTTTTACAATCCTAAGATAGTTGTTGTACGCATTTGGTTTTTTTACAAAATGCAGTCTGAAGTCAGTATAAAATTTTAACATGTATCAAAAATACGTTTAGAGAAATTTTTAATTTAAGCAGGAGTACAAGTGAGAATAGGATAGTAAATAGCTTCTTTCAAATACTCAGGATGGTCTTAGAAGAAAATCTTTAAAGGGAAATCAGAAGATTGGTAATAGGTATTAAAGAAATATAAAAAGTCACAAATAATATAAAGGCTCTAAAAAGATTCATCTCTCTCTTAGTTTTCAGGGTATATATGTTTGAATAAGTAAGAAAGTAATTCGTCCACCACAAGTCTATTTATTTTATTTAAATCAAGTATTTTAAAAAGAAAAGTTTGATAAAAAGTATTTTCTTTAAATTGAAATTGTTATTTTTAAGCTTAAAATATAAATTTATTTAGTGTGTTATGATTGATTCTAAAATAAATGAATAAGCTGTTACCTCAATTTAATCTTCATTGGATATAAATTTTTAATATTTAACAAATCTTCTTATGGTATTTTATCATTTTTCAAAATGGGAGCATTAGCATGGTGTGCATTGTTGAAATCAGTTTATTTATCTAAATCGTTTCTTTTAAATAAATATTTTCTATTTAGAAAGTCAAAAAATAAAGTTAATTACTTCTTCTTAGTAAAATGATTTTCAAACAGTTGATTTAGCTCAAGTGCAACATTTTGTATAAACTCTATTAAAATAATTGGATGCTTCACATAAGCTGGGAATTATTGTGGCTTTTCTTTTTCTGGTGCCTATAATTTTCAAAATTAATTCTCAAGCTAACTTAATAAATATCATTTACTTCATTATTTTGCTTATCATTGCTAGGCTTAAGCATTTGCTTTTCTAATTTTGACATGAGTTCATTATAATCTTTCTTAAAGAAATCAGTAACTTTATTATTTTTTATCAACTCACTTTGCTTAACTAAACCTGACTTTTCATATATAATCTACTTTAACTATCTGCATTTATTTACAGCCTATTATAAGACTTACTACTCAATATTAAAGCTATTTTTATGATAATTATTTTATATAAATTGCTTCACTATTTCGAAAATAAATATTTACCTATTAAATGTTTGCACGTCCTCATAAAGATATTAAGACTGATCAATAAATAAGAAGGTTCCTTTATTTGATAAGCTTGACATAGGAATAAATTAATAAATATCTTTTTATTTATCTTCGTCATTAAAAATATTCTTATGTTCACATATAATTATATCTGCTAATTTAATAAGTGAGGTTTAAGTAAAATAAGGGCAAACTCCATTTGTTCTTCCCTCTTAAACTAATATATCTTAATCATATAAACCTTTTTTATTATTTAATGCCTAATTCTACATATTAAAATCATTTATATTTAATTAAAATTTTCTCTTGAATATTTACTTTCAAAATTTCTAAGTATCCTTCATATAATTTGCATTTATTTGTGTCAACTTTTCTTTTGTACTTGCAAAATATTTCATCATCGTACTTTTCTAATCTACTTTATTCTATACAAAGCTTTTTTTTGTTAGACACCTTTACAATAAGCAATTTTTCCTTAATTTCAGGATATTTTTCAGCCAATTCAGCCACCTTTTTAAAATACTAATTCGTATCTTAGCTTCTTTAGCAGCAAACGATAATCTATTTTATTATTATTTATTTATTTGTTTAAATACATAAGAAAACATATTTAGGGTAGAGATTTTAGTTCATTTTTAGCAAAGATATTTTAAGTAGAATTTCTAAAAATGATTGGAATAATGTCTTTTTTTATAATTTAATCTACAAATTAATACTTATTTATATTCTTCAGGCTTATTTAATTTAAAATTCAGTAAAATCTTTAAGGTGCTATCAATCTTTTCTTCAGTCCTGACTATTTCTATCATTTATGGATTCTATTTATTTTAATTATCTAATTACTAATCACTTGTGTTCAAAAAATACCTTTTTTTCTATGCAATCTTAAAGTTCTTTCATATAATTTTTCTGATTATCTGATTTATCAACATATAAATCATCTGAAAGAGATTTATTAGATTCTATTTCCATATTTAGACTACTTTCTAAATATTCTATTTATACTAGATCAATAATTTATTACAGTCTACAAAAAAATAAATATATTCACAATTTTTATTCTTTACTTAATAATTAAGTTTTTAAGAATTTAATACAAATCTTTTAAAGTATTCACTTGTTAGCTAAGCTAAGTCAATTTTTTTTATGTTAGAAAATAAAATTGTTTTATAACAGTTTTTTTTCAGATTAGTTTTATTTTTCCAAAGGTAATAATTTCATTCTAAACAGAGAGAAGAAAAATTTATTAAATTTGTGAATTTATTGCCTTCTAAATAAGACTCTAAAATAAAGTTAATAATTTTCTTTTAAATTTTTTTTGTTTTGCAACCACTTAATCATTTTTAATTATTTATTAAATAAGAGGGTATTTAGTTTAACAACAAATATATTCATGTATTTATATTTTTATTTTGCAAAATGAAATAAATATTATTTAAAAATCCCTTTTAAATTAAATTCTTTGAAATATACTATAAAAATACATATTATTTGCAATTAAAAAAACTTATAACTTTACAAAAATAAAATTTTAATGTTAAAAATAGCAAATGATAAATGATGATAGTTAAATGAAATAACCTTTATAAATTCAAATATGAATGAAAATTGTTAATTTAATGTATAAAAGGTTAACTGTAATTATTGATAAAATAGCTGATTATTTCCATAATTTCTGTGAGATATATCATGAACATCAAATCACATAATCTATGTCGTAATTAAATAGTCAAACAGTTAAATATAATTTATTTTGGAAAAAATGAATCAATTTAGGAAAAAGTAAATTTAGATACAAACATCTCCATGGTTTTGGTCTAATTTGTGTTATTTAAATAGTAATTAGAATAGATAAAGAATTTAATTTAATAAACTCTAAGGAAAGCTTTTTTTAATAATTGAGAAGAAAAAAGAAAAGAAAAAAATTTGTTTTTATTTAAATAATTTAATTTTATCAAAAAGAGAAGGAGATAAGAAGTAAGAAGTAGTTAGTAGAATTAATTAGAAAAACACAAGAAAAAATATATTTATTAAAGCAACCATTTCTTTAAATCATGAAGGTTTTTGATAAGTAACCAGCATTCAAAGAAAGGTTTTACAGTGCACTAAGCAATTTATTTTTGCTTATGTTCTTAAAAGATAATGAAAGAAATAGAACTAGAGGTTACTATATTTTCTTAGTGACCCTTTATTTTATTCAAATATGCGGTTTCATGTGTACACTATCTCAAAAAGAGGCTACAGACACTTATTCATCCTACTTTTTTGAGTTTCTTTAGAAAGCTAGATTATTTCCAATAATCAGCTCACTCTCAAGTGGGATAATATCTATTTCCATTTTATTAATCTTTTTAGCGATAGAGGCCTATGTTATCTATTGTGCGTATGTTCTTAGTCTATCTAATATAAAAGGTGAATATCAAATTTTATGTTGATGATCATGAGTTTAAATAAAAAAACTTTATATGAATATTCAATTATTTAAAATTATTAAAATAATACAACCCATTCAAAAATATTTTAGATGACTGCGATGTGATGAAAAGATAAGAAAAGAATATAAGCACACTTTAATTATATTTGGAACATCAAAAATGGATTTACTGCTTACCAAAATACGACTTTCTGTTTGCTTGCTATTTTTGCAGCTCCTCAGATGGTCCTGTTTTGAATGCTCGATGTAGTTCAATCATCTAATTTGGTGAATCAGGAATTTTATATAGAGGTATTATACTCTTATTGTTCTTTTTAGTTCTAATTTCAAGTATTATTGTGAGCTTAATAAACGTGACAATATATCATAATCCAGGTAAAAATTAAAATTAAATTAAAGAAAGTTTTAACTTAACTAATTAATAGAATTCAATGCAGTAAATCAGCTGAAATCAAGATACTCAGTTCTTAAATCAGCTGAACCATTTTTAGAAATTTGTTTAGTCATATTTTCGTATTTTGGTAGTGTTTCACTTGTTTTTGTTGTGGCTCATATTTTTGGAATATTTTTGATGGTAGAATATTTCATGCATTTTCCCTTAGTAGATAAAAATATTTCAGACATTTATGGCTGGCTAATTTCTGTCTTTGAAATATTTACAACTCTTTTTTTGATCAGAGAATACTTTACTTTGTTTTCAGATAAAAATTTTGTTTTTATGTTTCTTGTTTTAATCGCTTTGTCATACGGCCTCTTTATTGTTGTTTGGAACAAAAAATTTATTTTAGCAATGACAGTTGACCCTAACAGAATAGGAGGTATTTGTTGATTGATTTATTATTTACTTCCTTTTATTAAAATATTTTTTATTTGAATGATTTATCTAAATTAAAATTCTAATAGACTTCCCTTAAGAAACTTGCCTTTATCTAGAAAAACTCTGTGAGCTATATGAAAAAAACTAAACTTCACTTTCTTAAAAATTGTTACTATTTGGTACACTACAATTACACAAAAATTTTTGTAAAATATTGTTGTGTCCATGTAAAAATGAAGAGATTAATAAATTAGCAGGTAATGACTTTTTTAATCCCAAATTAAAATGAAATGATCATAAAATAGAAGAAATTGACTAATGTTTTATTTTTAAAAGCTGAAGAAAAACCTATTATTTCAGGAGGAATGGTTATAGACTGTGGTAGAGATATTAAAATAAAGGGAGTGGATTTTTCTAGAGTCTGTAAAAATGATGTTCTATTCGAAAGATGGATTTAGAATTTTATAGATTTTTAATTTGAAGTATTGATAGCCTTTTTAGTCAAAAAGGGAGAAGAAGTTATATGCCAAGTAAATTACAGCTTGATTATTTAAAGATTTGATTAACAATTTAAAAATATATAGGAAGTCTGTTTAAGATATTGGTTCTTCTTAATAAAATTTAAGAAAAACACAATTAAAGCACTATATCAGAACAAAGTCATGACTAATTTGATAATTCACAAAAATACCTTTTTTGCTACAGTTGAAAGAAGTTTGACTAATCTTATTGAGAATAGGCTGAAAGAAAAAGATAAAGCTCATAGCTATTCTTACAGGTAATTTTTTAATTTTTTGAACTTAACTAAAAATATTTTTTAGATAAAAAGATAGAAGTGATGCGTTTAACAATTAAAAATTTGAAAAGATGGTTTTAACCGAAACAAGGAAAGATGATCTGAAAAAATTAGTTGGATAAGTTATGAAATAAAAAATAGATTTCATAAATGAACTAATTACTGGATTTTAGAATTACAATAAAATGCAAGACTCAACTATTAGTCTTATCAAATAAGTAATAATTTATATTTATTAATTAATCAATTCTTAAAATTTCTTTTTTTTCTTCTCATAAATTTAATTAATAATTACATTTCTCTCCCAAATAAATTATTTATCTATTTTATAATCCAGAAAATTTTAATTCTTTTGAATATTTTCATTTTAAAATTCTTCAAATTTTTTCCATGCAACATGTTACAGAATATTTCAAATTTTTATTAGAAATATTGTAGCTTTATTTCAATAAAATTAATTTAAAGAATGTTTTAAATCAATAAAGATATGTAGAATAGAGAGTGGATTAATTTAAATGGTTGAAGAAAATTCTGATAATATTTATTTTTTAAAACTACTTTCTATGATTAAATCTTTCTTGATATTTGATCCTTTATACACTCGTAGGATAGAAAGTGATTTGTAGGATCTCTACAATAAAGAAAAAAGCTGCGATTCTACTGTAATAACTTCTCTTACTATTCTATCTGGAAATGTTGGAAGTATAATTGCAAGTTTTAAGACAGAGAAAGATGCTGGAAAAATATTATAATACAGTGAAAGAATACCTTAAATATTTAATTATGATAGAGGGGAGTTTATAAATAAGGTAATAGTTTATTATTCTGAAAAACAATATTCTCTCTTCTTGCCAACATATATTTAATTATTTAAACTCGTTATTTTAGTTAAATTTATTTTTTTATAAATTATTTTTTAGGACAGAGTTAAAGATTTAATTCCAGATTGTATATCCATATTGCATGATCAGTTTTTATAGAGGCTGATTTAGACAGGAATAGCAAAGACTGTGAGGAGTTATAGAACAATGTTTGCTAAGAATAAGAATGGATTTATCTTTCTTTGCAAATTATTTATTAATTACTATTTTGTGAGGCAAGATGATTTTGCTTTTTCTGCTTTGATAATTAAGATTTAGACTCATAGCCATTACATGATATTAAATGACTAAGGATATATAGAAGACTTAACAGAAGGTATCATCGAAATAATGAATGCCTAAGATATTGACATTAGCTTTTTTAAGTAGTGCCATGTCAGTATTTACATACCTTAATTCTTAGATTTCATTGAATCTTATGACCCAGAAGAGGAATATGCTTTCCTTAAATTTAAAACAGATTTTCCAAAAGGTAATTTTTTTATTTAATCAAGGTTTGGATTCACTAAAATTTATTTTTTATTCAAAAAGATCCTGCTAATTTCACAAGTTAATTCATCAATTCCCACAAAAACTATTATTCAAAATTCAATACTGATAGAGAAGGATGGAGAAAAAACTTGCTTTTATTCAACAAAACTAAAAAAGGAAACATTTTTAGCTTTGAATCAATTATTAATATCAGAGTTGAGGAGTTTGAAGGAATAGACAGAACTGTAAGGTTATTTATAGTTGAATTTGAAAAAATGCTCCCATGGGAAGATACTAATTCTCTTTTTTCTGGAAGCACAAGAAATACTGGAAAATCAAGACAATATGATTTTGGAACCAAAGATTTTAAAGGTAATTTATTTTGATTAGTGGTTACACATTTGAAATACTTAATTCTTTTAATTTTTTATTTGTAGAAGGGTATTCATAACAAGAAACATTTAATGTTAAATAAAGTGAAAGCAAAGGTAGATAAACAATCAATAAATATTTTTTTAAAAGTTGTTATTATAAAAATAGCAAGTAAAGATGTAAAATTTCCATAAGATAATCCAAATGAGAATGAATAAAAATTAAGTAAAAAAAAATCCTTGGTTTATAAAGAAAATGAGGGACAGAGCCAGACTAAGATTTTCGCTTAAAAAAATGCTTAAGAAACATTGCAAAAAGTTTAAACAATAAATTAGAGTAAATTTAATGAAATATAAAAACCAAAATTTGATGATGATATATTACATTCTGCTGTTTAAAGTGAACGTGGAGATGCAAAACTCT
This sequence comes from Tetrahymena elliotti 4EA, assembly GCA_000231825.2. Classification (NCBI taxonomy): domain Eukaryota; phylum Ciliophora; class Oligohymenophorea; order Hymenostomatida; family Tetrahymenidae; genus Tetrahymena; species Tetrahymena elliotti. The sequence goes on from JH720293.1 coordinate 3,475,855, forward strand.
TCCCAAATTAAGCTGCATATGTAAAAGATTAGTTCTTAGAAAATATTAATTAACTGACTACAGTTGTTGATGATTCAAATGCTCTCTTAAATGCAAATAGAGAACACTTTTAAGATTAGTTTGAAAAAATCAATGATATTATTCACAACCCATTAGAAGTAAGTCAACTTAAATCGCAAGCAAATGATTAGATAGTATATGAAAATTGTGATATTGAAGCAAACTATGCAGGTATCACTCTTTAAAATAATCAAGCTAATTAAGAATAATATAATGGAACAAATAATTATCAGAAGAACAAAAATTGCCCTTAAGAAATTGCTCAATAGCTAGTTGATTATTAATCAAATCTACCATATAATCCTAATGTTGATGGTTAATACACATTTTAAGATTCTGGACAAACAAAAATACTAAATGCTTCAGCTGCTGTTGAGTAGTAGTAAACTATGGAAAATAATAATCAAGCTGATTTAAAAAAGAATAATGAATCATCAGATGAAGAAGATTCTAAAAAATAATAAATTGTTTCTTTTGACACTGATATGGAGAAAAGAGAGTTAAAAGATATCAAAAATCAGTTGATAAATAATCAAAATAACCACTTACTGTAAGAGCTCCATGAAAATTAATCTTAGCAGACAAGTATTAATAGCTAGGAAACAAGTATTATAAAAAAAATAGTTATTAGTTCTGAGACCACTTAAACTCCTTTCTTTTTAATTGGACTTTACACTGTTTTTATTTTTTAATTTTTTGTTTTCATTGGAGTGGTAATTGTACTTCTTGTTACAATCTCTAAAAACTTTAAGGAGTACACAGGATGTAATATTTTTCATTTACAAGAACATAGTTTATATATTTTATTATAAAAATAGCTATGAATGAAATGGGAAGGTAAACAGAAAATCCAATTAAATATTTCACCTTGATTTTAATTTATTCAAACATAATGAATTCTTTTCATTATTTCCAGTATTAATTTTTTTTATTTTGATTAACAATTAATAGATGTTCAAAAATACTAACACCTGTTTGTCAAACTTTGCTGACAACAGATTTCTTATGTTTGTAGAATATGAACCAAATGCCTAAGCAAACAGAATTGATTAATAAATTTATGACAGATAATGTGAATGATGGTTTTTAAGATTACATTCAATCTTATTACAACTTTTTGAATGAATAAATAAGTTATAATTATTAAACTACATTCTACAAATACAAAATATAGGCTCTCATTTAAGCCAATTAATCCTCATTTATGCAAGATATGTATTTTACAGAATTCCTTAAAAAAGTTACAGAAAGTATATTCTAATTGATGATAACTCACATTTAGTGTAAATTTTTGAGATTAAATAGTTAGCCATTATAACTATAGAAATTTTTTTTATTAATTAAATTTATGAATTAGAAGCTCTTATTGTATCTAATGACTAAAGACAATTACTAACTAATAACATTAATAGTATGTATTAATTATTATATCAAACTCAATAAGAAATTGCATCAGATTTGTCTAATCTAAAAGAAAGTATTATCAAAATAAATATAGTGAGTGTTGTTCTTGGTACTTTTTTAATAGCTCTCTCATTTATTTTTATTTGTAGTCCATACTAGATGCTAAAATAAAATACTGAAAGAATTCTATCGGTTATCAGCAGAATGACTGAAAAAGAAGCTGAAATAATTATTTCAGGTCTCAATTATATGACAGTCTAGTTATTTTCTCTGAATGATGACTATCTCCATATTGATTTTTCTAACTTAGCATTAAGAGATAATTAGTACTTTGAAGGTTTTTAAGAAACCAAATAAAAAAGCAACAAAGAGAAGTCGAAGTCATCAAGGAAGAAAAATAGCAACTTAACTGATAGAATCAATGAACCTAAAATTAAATTTAATTCATTCTTCTACACTCTAGCTATTCTCTGCTTTATGTCGACCAGCTTCTTTATTACAGTAAACTAATAAGTTATCTTAGCACAATTCAAAGCCAAAATCTATTTTAAACAATTTTTTATTTTGACAATTTAATCATTTTAAGTCTAAATAAGCTTGATCTATTGATTTTAATTTTTCTAAGGAAAAAAAAATAAAAAAGTTTATTTTAAAAATTAGAATTAAATAAAAAATATGATATATATTATAAATACTTCACGAAATAAAAATATTTTTTGAAATAGCTGTGTAAATGATAATAAATATTTACTTAAAAATTAAAATTATAGGTTTTTGTTTATATGGAAACTTTCCCTTCATAATTTGACCCACCTTCAGATCGATATTAATTTTTTTTGTAAGGATCTTTAGAGTTTGCCACAATGGTAAGCTCTCATAATATACTATTGATAAACTCTCTGTTGGTGACTTAAGGATAATAGTCTATCTCTTCTTTAAAAATAGGGGAGTTATAATCACTTAGATCTAATAATTTATAGTAAGCATAAAAATTCTTTAGTACTCAGTATGATAGTTTAGTTAATTAATAAACTTCAGGAACTTTTTAGAAGCAAATGATAGAATTAAATTAAGGAAACGCATGTAATAGTACTTACTTTACAGAAAGTTAGTAAAGTCTTTGCTCTAAAGCAAAGAGTGGCTTGCTTGAGAAAGGACTATAATACTCAATAACTACTATGCTTAATCAAATATAAAATGAAGTTTCTTATGAAGATAGCTCTGAACATATACTTTAAATGATAAATTAACAAGATTATAGTGATAGCTTAATTGTTTATCAAATGATCGATCATCTATTAAAAAGTGTAATTGTCTTATTTGAAAAAGAAAATGTCAGAATTTAAGACTAATTCCTTACTATTTTTCAGTTAATACTAATTTTTGGATGCTTCGTTTATGTTATAACATTTTTCATAGTTATGGTCTTCTTCTTATCAAAAATAAGATAAAATTATTAACTTATCAAGAGAGGTATCTAACTTATTCCTTATAAAAGGCTTTGCGAAGGTAATATTAATTTTTTAATAATTTGATAATTAAAAATAACCTATTTTGAATAACAAAAGATCAAATGACTCTATTCTTACTCAAAAAAATTCTAGAATTGTGAAATTATTATTATTTTAGTTTTACTCTCATTACATAAATTAAATCTTTGAAATTTAGTAAAAAATATTTTCTGTTTGCAAATTTAAATTTATTTTTTTTTTATTTTATTCAAAACAAATTTAAAATCCTTGTATTCCTTTTCAATAAAAGAAAAATGTACCTTAATTATTTATTGTTTTTTATTTGATTATTGATTTCAAATGATGAATTTTCGCATCAAAATTGTTAACATTTTAAGTTTATGATTATTACATGAAAACCTCATTTTTTTAAAAAAAAGTGAATCTTTAAGGATTTAAATTATATTAAAACAACTTAAAAATCTTGTGGTTTGAGAGCAAAACTTTTAGATGCAATTTTAATTATTTTTACTCAAGAGTAATCTTTTGTTTTTGCCAAGTAAATTCTTATTCCATTTAAAAGTAAAAAATATTGGTTTTTTTTCATTTTAAATAGAATCTCAGATATCTTCATCTATTTATAGTTCTTTCTCACTCCTAACTACATCTCCCTCACCTAATTTTTAAATAATTTTTTACTATTATAATATTTACAATTTAAATATTTGCATAGAAATACTATTAGATTCAAATTTTTGATTTAAATATTTAGGTATTTAATTTAAAAAAGATAAATTATGGTTAATTTAGAAGTTTTTTGTTTTAAAAATAATGAGTATTCTATCAACCCATTTTATAATATTTTTTTTATTTTAATTCATGTAAAAAACTAATAAAATCTCATTTTATTTTTAAAAATATTAATTACTTCTCAAAAAATACAATTTAAGACACTTAACAACATTAAAAAATGCTAACAGAAGAAAAAGATAATATTTCTAGCTTTAAAAATTTTTCAAATTTATATATAAGATTCTAATAATATGTAAATTAACATTCTACTGAGAAGTGGGTAGCTTTAATTCTCTGAAAATTTCAAAGGTAAATTATGTTAATTTACTAAAATATGTAAATTGTAATAATTAACAGAGAAATCAGCCAGAAGAGAAGAAGACAGAAATAAATATTGATGTATGCAATAATCACTTTTTTAATAAGCTATTTCATGTTATTTAAATTTTATATTTAGTTAACAAAAAATTTTATTTTGTTGACTATTTTAATATAAGTTGGAAAACTAAAGAGTTTCTCATTAGATAAAAAGCAAAGGAAAAAAAGTAAATAATTAAGATTTATTTAAATAATTCAAGTTTATAAAAAAAAACAAGGAGATAAGTAATAAGAAGTAGTTAGTAGAATTAATTAATATTATACAAACAAAACATAATTTATATATTTAAGTGTTTCTTATAAGAATGAAAGTTTTTGATAAATAGCCTCCATTCAAAGAAAGATTTTACAGTGCCCTAAGTAATTTATTTTTGCTTATGTTCTTAAAAGATAATGAAAGGAATAGAACTAGGAATTATTATGTTTGTTTGGTTACAATCTATTTTATCTAAATTTGTGGTTTTATGTGCACTCTCTCCCAGAAAGAAACTTCAGATACTTATGCTTCATATTTTTTTGAGTTTCTATAGAAAGCTAGATTTCTTCCTATCATAAACTCAATTAAAAATGGAATCATACCTGTAATCATATTATTGATCTTTTTAATCTTAGAAATTTATATCATCTATTGTGCATACGTTCTTAGCTTAGCAAATATAAAAGGTGAATATCAAAATTTATTTTAGTTTTTGTTAACTTTAAAGTCAAAAAAATTTTCTATGCATTTAAAAATTTATATTTAACTAAAATATTTTGAAGTTTGTTTAAAATTTACCAAAAAATTGTTTTATAAAGCATATTTAAAAAAAATATTTTAGATGATTGTGATGTGATGAAAAGATAAGAAAAAAATATTAGCACACTTTAATTATATTTAGAACACTAAAAATGGATTTATTGCCTCCCAAAATATGATCTTCTGTTTGCATGCTACTTTTGCAGTTCTACCAATGGGCCTGTTACTAATACTCGCTGTGACGCAGTAATATAATTTACTGAAACAGGAATATTATACAGAGGGCTTGTTCTTTTACTCTTCTTTTTAGTCTTAATTACAAGTATTACAATTAGCTTAATAAACGTAATGATTTATCATAATCCAGGTAACATTTAAAAATTGAATATAAATAAATAAAAATCCGTGATTTAAGACAATCTTTTTGTGTTTTAGATTCAAATAATAGCACTCTATTAAATAATCAATAAATCAAATTCAGTAAAATTCAATCTAATTAACTAAACCTTTTTATTTATTTTTAGAATTCAATGCAGTGAATCAGCTGAAATCAAGGTACTCAGTTCTTAAATCAGCTGAACCATTTTTAGAAATTTGTTTGGTCATGTTTTCTTATTTTGGTAGTGTATCACTTGTTTTCGTAGTGGCTCATATTTTTGGAATCTTCTTGATGATCGAATATTTTATGCATTTCCCTTTAGTAGATAAAAATGTTTCTGACATTTATGGCTGGCTGATTTCTGTCTTTGAAATATTTACAACTCTTTTTTTGATCAGAGAATACTTTACCTTTATTTCAGACAAAAATTTTGTGTTTGTTTTTCTCATGTTAACAGCTTTGTCTTATGGTCTTTTTAAAATCATTTGGAATAAAAAATTCATTTTTGCTATGACAGTTGACCCAAATAAGTTAGGAGGTATTTAACTATTTTCTTTTATTTATTTTAAAAATGTTTGGTTCAAATTATTATTCCAGACTACCCTCAAGAAACATGTCTTTATCTTGAAAAATTATGTGAACTTTATGAATAAAACTATACCTCTCTTTCTTAAAAATTGCTTTTATTCGGAACTTTACAACTTCATAAGAACTTCTGCAAAATATTGTTGTGTCCTTGTAAAAACGAAGAAATCAATAAGTTAGCAGGTAACTCTGCTTGATAACAATTAATTTTAACATTAATTTAATAATAGGAGAAGAAAAACCTACAATTTCAGGTGGAATGATCATAGATTGTGGTAGAGACATTAGAATTAAGGGAGTTGATTTTTCTAGAGTATGCTAAAATGAAATTTTATTTGAAAGATGGCTGCAGGGTTTCATAGATTTCTAATTTGAAGTATTGATATCATATTTAGTGAAAAAGGGAGATGAAGTGATGTGCTAAGTAAATGTATTATTAATTAAAAAATTTCTTAATAAATTCAAAAATAGGAAGTATGCTTGAGATACTGGTTTTTCTTAATCAAATTTAAGAAAAATTCAATAAAAGCTTTATTTTAGAACAAAGTTATGACAACTTTAATTACACATAAAAATACATTCTTTGCAACAGTAGAAAGAAGTCTAACTAATCTCATTGAAAATAGACTCAAAGAAAGGGATAAAGCTCATAGCTATTCTTACAGGTATTAGCATTATAAAAAATAACTTCTTTTTTATTAATAAAAATTAATAAAGATAAAAAGATAGAAGTGATGCAGCAAATAATACTAAATTTGAAAAAATGGTTTTAACAGAAACAAAGAAAGATGACCTTAAAAAGCTGGTTGGATCTGTCATGAAGTAGAAAATAGATTTCATGAATAACCTTATAACTGGATTTTTAAACTACAATAAAATGTAAGAAGCAACGATTTCACTTATCAGACAGGTAATAATTACTAATTAAAATTCTTTTAAATTAGCTTCAATCATTTTTTATTTTAAATTTCAATTAAATTTTCTATTTTTCATCTACATTTTTAATAAATAATTTAAATTAAGATATGTAGAATAGAGAGCGGATTAATGTAAATGGTAGAGGAAAACCCTGATAATATTTACTTTTTGAAGCTCTTAGCTATGATAAAATCATTCTTGATATTTGATCCTTTATACACTCGTAAGATAGAAAGTGATTTATAGGATTTATACAATAAGGAAAAAAGTGTTGATATAACTACAATCACTTCTTTGACTATCCTTTCAGGAAATGTAGGCAGTATTATTGCAAGTTTTAAGACAGAAAAAGATGCAGGAAAGATATTACAATACAGTGAAAGGATACCTCAAATATTTAACTATGATAGAGGAGAATTTGTCAATAAAGTGAAATTTTATTTAATCAAAAATATAAAGAGTTTTCTCTAGATTATTCAATTTTATTTTTATAAATGTAATATTATGGAGCTAAACTTAAAAAAACATTTCCATTTTTTCTAATTTAAATTTTAAAATAAAAGGATAGAGTAAAAGATTTAATTCCAGATTGTATATCAATTTTGCATGATTAATTTTTGCAGAGATTGATTTAGACAGGAATAGCAAAAACTGTGAGAAGTTATAGGACAATGTTTGCTAAAAATAAGAATGGGTTTATCTTTCTTTGCAAATTATTTATCAACTACTACTTTGTAAGGTAGGATGATTTTGCTTTTTCTGCACTGATAATAAGAATACAAACTCACAGTAACTATATGATACTAAATGAATAAGGCTACATAGAAGATTTAACATAGGGTATTGTAGAAATCATGAATGCTGAAGAAATTGATATAAGTTATTTCAAGTAATGTCATGTCAGCATTTATATCCCTCAATTCCTAGATTTTATTGAATCCTATGATCCTGAAGAAGAGTATGCTTTCTTAAAATATAAAACAGATTTTCCAAAAGGTTAATTCATTTAAAGTTTACTATTTATTTAAATTAATTTTGTAAAAAAAGATCCAATAAATTTTACTAGTTAATTCATCAATCATCATAAAAATTACAATTTAAAATGGAATGTTGATAGAGATGGTTGGCGAAAAAATTTACTCCAATTCATTAAGGCAAGAAGAGGAAATATTTTTAGTTTTGAATCCATCATTAATATAAGAGTTGAAGAGTTTGAAGGATTAGATAAAACTGTTAGACTATTTATTATTGAAATTGAAAAAATGTTTCCTTGGGATGAAGCTAATTCTCTTTTATCTGGAAGCACAAGAAATACTGGAAAATCGAAACAGAATGATTAACCTACAAAAGATTTTTAAGGTAAAATTAATCATAATAATTTTTTATTTTTGCAATACTCATTAAGAAGCATTAAGTTTAATATGAATAAAAAAATTTTATGAAAATTTTGAGAGTTTTTTGATTGAAATTAATTAATTATTTAGAAAAATTACATTTTGCATTATGGTTTTCTTTTTCATTTATTTCAATTTTTTTATCAATATAAAATTGCAGATTACAGTCAACAAGAAACATTTTAGGTTAAATAAGGAGGTAAGTTAGAAATAAAATTATCAATTTTAATAACTAAAAAATATAAATAATAGGTGCAAATCAAGATGAACATAAAGAAAATGAAACACATGAGACATTCAATCCAAGTGAACAAAAATTAAATAAGAAAAAATCTTAGAGTTAAAAAGTTTTAGAAAATGAAGTATAAAATTAAAATTAAAAAATAGCTTAATTTACAACCCTTGAAACATTTTAAAAGCTTTAAACCAATAATTAAAGTAAATTTAATGATATCTAAGTTTTGAAGCCATAGACTGATGATGATGTATTACTTTCTGCTGTTTTAAGTGAAAATGGAGAGGCTAAGTGCTTCCCTAATTAAGCTTCATACATAAAAGAATAATTACTAGAAAATATCAATTAACTTACTACAGTTCATGATGATTCAAATGTTCTGTTAAATGCAAATAGAGAACACTACCAAGATTAGTTTGATAAAATTCAAGATATTATTCATAACCCACTAGAAGTAAGTCAACTCAAAGAGGTAACGAAAGATTAGATAGTACATGAAAATTTTGAAGCTGATGCAAACTATGCAGGAATACATCTTTAAAATAATTAAAAAAATGTAATGGACTAAGCTACTAAACAAGAGAACACTTAAGTAATGGCATAATAATTAATAGATTATTAATCTAATTTGTCTTTTAAAGATGGTCTTAAGATGAATTAAACCACAGCAAATGGAAATGTTTTGAATGCATCTGTTGCAGGATATTATGCAACTAATTAAGCCGAATAGCAAACTATTTAAGATAGTAACTAAATGGATTAAAAAAAGAATGATTCCTCTGATGATGAAGATTCTAAAAAGCAGTAAATTGCCTCTTTTGACACAGACATGGAAAAAAGAGAGTAAAATGACATAAAAAATTAGTTAATAAATAACTAAAATAATCACAATCTTCAAGAGTTTAACGAAAACCAATCATAACAGACAAGTATTAACAGCTAGGAAACAAGCATCATAAAAAAAATAGTTTTTAGCTCAGAAGCAGATAAGACTCCTTTCTTTTTAATAGGGCTTTACACTGTATTCATCTTTTAGTTTTTTGTTTTTATTGGTGTTGTAATAGTGCTCCTTGTTACAATCTCTAAAAACTTTTAGGACTACACTGGATGTAAAATAAATCTTTTAAATTTTCAAATGATTATAAATATCTTTAAATAAAAAAAGCAATGAATGAAATGGGAAGGTACACCAGCATTAGCATATTATTTTTTTATAAAGTTTATTTTAATTTATTTGCCTTAACTAATAAGCCCATTAAATATTAACAGGAAAATATTTTTATGTATCAATTATTTTATTTACTAATAATTAGATGCTCTAAGATACTGACTCCAGTTTGCTAAACACTGCTGACAACAGATTTCTTGTGCTTATAAAATATGAATTAAATGTCAAAGTAAAGTGATTAGATTAATAAATTCATGACAGATAATGTGAATGATGGCTTTAAAGATTACATATAATCATATTATAGCTTTTTGAATGAATAAATTAGCTACAATTACTAAATTACATTCTATAAATACTAAATTAAAGCTCTTATTTAAGCTAACCAAAATTCCTATGAATAAGATATGTTCTTTACTGAATATCTTAAAAAGGTTACAGAGAGTATTTTCTAGCTGATGATGACTCAAGTTTAGCGTAAATTTTTGAGATTGCATAGTTAGCCATTATAACTATAGAATTTTTTTTTTTATTAATTAAATTTATGAATTAGAAGCTCTCACCGTAACTAATGACTAGAGATAATTGCTAACTAATAATATTAATAGCATGTATTAATTATTATATCAAACATAATAAGAAATTACTGGAGATTTATTAAGTTTAAAGAATACTATCATTAAAGTCAATATTGTTAGTGTTGTATTAGGAACATTTTTAATATCTCTATCATTCATTTTTATTTGCAGTCCTTACTAAATGCTCAAATAAAATACAGAAAGAATTCTTTCTGTTATTAGTAGAATGACTGAATAAGAAGCTGAAATTATTGTTTCTGGTCTTAATTTTATGACAATCTAACTATTCTCACTTAATGATGATTATTTACACATAGATTTTTCAAATCTAGCCATAAGAGATGATTAACACTTAGATGGCCTTTAGGAAACTAAGTAAAAGAATAGAAGAGAAAAATTAGGATCTTCTCGAAAGAAAAACAGTAATTTGACTGATAGAATTAATGAAACGAAAATTAGATTTAATTCATTCTTCTACACTTTAGTCCTTCTTTGCTTTATGTCAACTAGTTTCTTTGTTACAGTAATATCAATCATCATTTTTAATTCCTTTTAAAAATCAAAAATTTTACTTTTTTATTAATTCTAAAACTTAAGATAAATTTCCAAAAAATTCAATAATAAATATTTTAATTCAATAAATAAAAATAACTACTCAATCAAATGACTTTTTTTCAGTGAGAAAAATAATATTTAAAAAAAAATTTTTAGGTATTTGTTTATATGGAAACTTTCCCATCACAGTTTGACCCGCCTTCTGACAGATATTAATTCTTCTTACAAGGTTCATTAGAATTTTCTACTATGGTAAGCTCTCATAACATACTAATGATAAACTCTTTATTAGTAACTTAAGGATAGTAGTCTATCTCTTCTTTGAAAATAGGGGAGTTATAATAACTTAGGTCGAACAATTTATAGTAAGCATACAAATTCTTTAGTACTCAGTATGATAGTTTAGTTAATCAGTAAACTTCAGGAACTTTTTAGAAGCAAATGATACTGTTAAATTAAGGAAATGCATGCAATAGTACTTACTTTACAGAAATTTAACAAGCTCTTTGCTCTAAAACAAAGAGTGGTTTACTTGAAAAAGGTCTATAATACTCTATCACTACGATGCTCAATTAAATATAAAATGAAGTTTCTTATGAAGATGACTCTCAGTATATACATTCGATGATAAATTAATAAGACTATACTGATAGTTTAATTGTTTATCAAATGATAGATCACCTCTTAAAAAGTGTAATTATTCTATTTGAGGAAGAAAATATTAGAATAAAAAATGACTTCCTAACCATATTCCAACTTATTCTTATATTGGGATGTTTTATTTATGTGGTAACATTTTTTATAGTAATGGTTTTCTTCTTATCTGGTATCAAATAAAATTATCAACTTATTAAGAGAGGTATATAACTTATACCATTTAAGAGGCTCTGTGAAGGTAAACAAATATATTTTCACTATTGCTCAAAATTTAACAATATTATTTTTTATAATAAATAGATCAAATGACTCTTTTCTTGCTTAAGAAAGTTTTAGAAATATGAAATTATTTTGCATTCCTTAATTTAATAATAAGAAAAATAATTCTTATTACAATGTTTTTTTATGACAAATAAAAATGAAATATCCACTCTTTATCAATCAATTAACTTGTCAAATTAATTATATTTATCAATAATATATTTTATCTAATAAAGATCATTAATTTAAAATATCAAAATTTATTTTATTGTTTATTTTAAATTTATTTAAGATAAAAGTTTTACAAATTTCTTAGTAAGGTTGAAGTTTTAATTTAACATATATTTTTGAATGAATGATAAATAAAAAAATTCAAGTTAAGGTATCTTTATATGGTTTTTAAATAAAATTATATTTCTCAGAAAAATAAAATTGAGAAATTTTATTAATTGACAAATATTATTGTTTTCATTTGTGAAATATAAATAACAAATTTTAAATCATTTGCTATGCTAATTAGAGTGAATAGATAACATACTTCACATTCTATCTGCTAAAATGAATAAATAATTCGTATCTTTTTTTTTGCCTGTTGGATTTACTCATTAAAAAGTAAGTATATGCTTGAACTTAAAACTAAAATGAAATTGGAAGAGACAAAATTATTTGATAGCAAAGTAAAAATTTACAATTATAATATCAAATTAGTTAAAAGATGAAATTTATTAAACACATTTTCTCATAACAAATGACAAGGATATTACCATGTAAATTCATCTCACTTTAAAACATTAAATGTATTGACAAAAAAGTAAATTAATTATATTTTGGATTTTTTTTTTTTATTATTTTAATGTAAATGAATTTTTTACCAATATTTTATAAATTTCAATATAACCATAATTAAAAAAATCAATACTTATATAACCATTCATTTGATGATTCAATGGAGATAAATTGATTATGTGTATTTTGTAAAAATTAATTAGATATTACTTTCACCAATAAATAGTCTGAATAAATCAAAATTATGGAAACTAAATAGATAAATTTATAGATTTAGTTTATCTAATTAAATCAATTCTTGAAATATTATGTAATAGTTTTTAACTCTTTTGCAGAAATATATTTTGTTTTTTGAAGAAATAATGTATTTTTTAAACAATATTATATAATTTGATATACATAAGCTTAAAAATAAAAAAGAAATATCTGAAATCAACTTGTAATTTAAATTAATTACATAATATATGGAGATTAATTACATAATTTACAAAAATCTCTTCTCAACTTTAAAAAAATAATAATAAATTATTAGTACTGCTAAAAAATCTAATAAAGGTATTGTTTTTATTATAAAAAGCTATCAGATTATAAAAATTTAAATATGTTTAAGGATTTAAAAAGTTATTGAGTATTATTTATTATTTGAGAAAATAGACAAAAGTTAAATACATCATATCAAATGTAAATCTAATAAATTGTATGGTATAAGTAATTATAAATGAGAATCTAAATTATTATGAGGAAATTAAAAAATATGAATAAATGAATGAATATGTGAATGAGTGTAATTAATTATTATATGATTTTGATGAATAGTATTTAGGCAAAATCTAATGAAAGAATTAATTTAAATTACATTAAATAAAAATTTATTTGGTATTATTTTGAAATGTAAGATACCACAAAAGATTTAAGATTCCTATTAAAAATATCTAAATTTTCACTTTTAAATAAATATCTTCTTTACATGAAAAGAAATGGACTTTTACCTATCACAACATACAAATCTAGATATAAAAATTTTAAAAATGAATTGATAAAAAATGAAGAAAATATACAAGATACATATAAACATAAATTATAAATAAAATCTTAAAGAAAACAAAGAAAATTTACTATTACATTATTATAGTTACTTACATGAGATATAATCAAAATTGCTAGAATTAAAGTTTGTTTGAAATTTATTATTATTATTATTATTATCATTAATGTTTTGCTTTAGAAAAGAATTTTTAAAGCTTATTTATTATAAGAATAAATAGATTTCTATTTTATAAATATTTTTATAATTTTTTGTTTTTGTTTATTACGATGTTAAAAAAGAGCTAAATTTTATTTAGCTCTTCTTTCTTTCTTTCTTTGCTTGTTTGTTTGTTTTGCTAGATTTTTCTTGCTAATAAATTTTATTTTTGTAATAAATATTGTAATTTGCTTTTTTTAGTTTAAACATTTATTTATTTGCTCTCCTTCTCCTTAATTCATTTCTAGACAAGAAAAATTTTATTTTGTTCTAATTTGCTTGAAAACATGAGAATAATTACTTTTTCTCTTTTTATTTTAAGGATCATCGTGGTATTTTCAAAATTTTACAACAAGTAAAATCTCTTAATTATTTGATAGTATCCAATATTCATTTGAAAAAGAGGTACTTGAAGGTATTGAGATTATATAGCTTATAAATTAATATAGTAAGAATAATTTATCTTTTTTTTTTTTGGCTGTGAAAACTGATTCAAAATTTAATTAAACAAAATTTTTGTATTGAAAAATGAATGAATGAATTTATTTATTTAGAGTGGGGTCTTCATAAATTAAATTAAAATTTATTTGATAATCTCAGACATTCATTTTTTTAAAGGCTGCATTATTTTGTTAATAGATACTCATATTTTTAAGCATGTAGCTTTTTCTCTTCACATCAGTAAAGTAGCGAACCCCATTGTTAGTTTAATAGTATTGTGGGTTCAAGTTGCCATTTTAATATTAGATGGGCTTGTTGTTTAAGTTGGTGTTAATATTTCCATTACTATTATTGTTATTTTAGGCCTTCTAAGATTACGTAATCTTTGGAGTAATGTGAGATTCTGTAACACTCGAAGAATCTATCAAAGCTGTAATTTTTTCAGTATCTTCTTTAAAAGTAGCTAAGTTGCTTCTCACTTTAGAAAGCAAGTTAGATGGGTTAAAGTTATTTACCCTATCAGGCTAAGGATTTTATTTCATCATTAAATCCTATTGGGTCAAGTTATATACAGTATTGTTGAAATTTTAGTTGAGCTTATAATGATTAAATGATGTATTATTTTAGCCTTAGTTGCTATTGTTTTCAGTATAGTTCTGAGTAAAGTCTTTATTATTACTCATAGTCATGTTAAAATTTATTGGTTTAATGCATAGAGGATAGTAAAATTAATTACTTGCTTACTTATTACTTAAGTGAAGTTTGTTGTTATTATTGTTATTGTTGTTATTTGTTGATTGGTTACTAACTTAAACTACAGGCTTACTATTTGAAAGAGTGAATTAATTTACTTTCACATCTTCTGAGTTTTGGAAGCTAGGCTTAGAGTTCACACTCTTAGGTGTTTATAGATTGTTGGGACGTTGGGTTTATGGGATTAAGTATGGGTTAGTGTTTTAAACAGGAGATTAAAGATTGATAAGGGGTACTTATATCTTAGGAACTTCAACACTACCTGTAGGATTAGAGTTCTTTGTATTATTCTATTATTTGATATCCTAAGCTATGTTATATTAATTAGCTGAAGTAGTTTACAAGTTTCCAATAGCATAGTTTTAGTTTTAATTATGGAGAGGGGGTTTGGTGATGTTTTCAACTTTATTGTTGCTTGCAAATTAAATTGTTTAGGCTGGTGCAGTAGAATTCAATTTATTTTATTATTATATTTAATTTAAGCCAAGCATACCTCCACTGCTGCTACAAGAATGATCTTGCAAGTTAGTTATGCTTTTTACAATAGGAATGTTCATTAAATTTTATTCACTTTTGAGGATAGCATTAGCTGAAGGGTTATTATTGAGCATGTTATTTTTAATTCTGAGCATATAGGGTGATATGCATTCAGCTGAGGAATCTAGCAAAGTGGTAGATCCAGAGTTGCTTAGCTATACAACTGAGGAGTCAATTGAAACACACTTATTGAATATCAAGATATCAAGTAAATTATCTTAAATAAATTATTTTTCTACTTCTGCATGACTGTTAAAAGCAATCAGCTTAGAATAATTTTCTAATTGTGTTTAATCGAGAGGGAATTTCTTGCATAAATAATCAAAAACTTTGCATTTTTTTGCGAGTTTTTTAGGTATTTGTTTATGATTAATTAATCCCATCATAAAGGAGCTGATACAAGTTTGCAAAACTTCTAGTTGACAAGACATTGATACTATTTCAAAACTGCTGTTTTTGGTAAGGAGAATAAATATATCTCTTTTATAAAGGATTTAGATGACTAAAGATGATGTGGGTTTACCAAAAGTAGTTTAATATTAGTTATTAATTAGAAGGAAACCCTTTTTTAGCTATTAAGTTTATGTTGCCTTTATTAATTAGGTTTTTTTTTACTTTTTCTACTTTTCTTAATATTTAACTTGAAAATTGTTAATTAAAATTTTACTTCTTTTTTAATTAATATATTTCAGTTGATAAAGTTTTCTGTGTGTGTATCTTATTTCACCTTAAAAATAAAACTAAATAAAGATAGAATAACAAATAGAAGTGACTGATTGACTGACTGACTGATTTATTCAATAATTAAGTGGGTCATTCATTCATTCATCCTATGCAATTAAAACACAAAAAATATAAGGAAAAATTAGATATATTTTGTTTGTATTAATTTTTACAAAGAACTAAAAAATTAAAAAATATTAATTAAAAATTTAGATTTTTTTTAATGCACTTATTTAATTTTTTGCGTAATCAATCTTCGGTCACAATCCATCAAGATATCTTATATATTTCATTATTTTAATTTATTAATAATTATTTATTTCACCTATTTATTCATTATTCTTTTGATTTCCTTATTTTTCGCTGAAAAAAAATGCATTGTTTTTGCTTCAAGCTAAACTAATTATTTTCCAGATTAATTGTCAAAAATTAATAAATTTTAAATTTACAATATTTAATTTGATTGAACATTTTCATCACTTCCAAGCTCAAATTATTCGCTTGCTCAATAATTTACAGCAAATTTGCATAAAAACAAGTCAGAAAAAATCCTAATTATAGTTTAATATTAATGATCCTTAATCTTCAAAGTGTGTAATCTATTACTGACTCTTTATAGAACTAAAGATGCACTAAATATGTCTTAAAATGAATCTTTTGAAATATTAGTGTGAAATTATTCATTTATGAATACTAGAAACTTTACTTTTAAAATTAAGGAATTTGCTTAAATAATTTGTAACCAAAAATCATTTATTAATTCTCATTTTTCACTCAAAACGCAAAGCAATAAAATATAAATTTCTTATTCTACTATCCAAATCATAAGGATATTTAGCAAACGCTATTTAATTTTTATTGCTACTTTAAATATTATTAAAAAAAGATAATTTAAAAAACTTTAAAGCCAAACCAAAATATATTTGTAAATTGCTACATATTTGTATTGTATGGTGGATAACATATTTTTGTAAGATAGAATTACAGATTCTATCTATTACGTATTTTTTGCAATATAATTTATTGTGTTATTAATATTTAAATGCATTCTATTTATTTTATATCGTTTAACCATTTGTCTTGATAATTACTTACTTATTTTTTTAATTCATGCACTTAATTTTGAGATAATAAAATTATGTATTCTATTATTTTGGGTGCTGAATAAACGTAATCAATTTCCTTCAAATTTCTTTTGTAATAATAATCAAATCGTTATTTATCCTCAATCCAATCACATTTATCTTTTAAAGCAAAAAACAAAAAATTTAAAAATTAGTTTCTAGATATTCTAGAAATGAAAAAATGTTAAGGCTTTTCCTTTCAACCATTTAAATTATTTATTTATTTCTGGAAATATTCAATAGAAATTTTAGATCTCAAAAATATGCAGCATTAATATCATAGATTTTAAAAATTATTTTATAAATATAGAACATAAATAGTATATACACATTTGTCTACCTTTTGTAAATATTAATCCAATAAAGCCAATCGAGAATAGAAAGCTTTTTATTTTTGATGGAATAAAAAATAATTTAAATATGTAATAATAATTATTTATTTTTGACACTTTTTAAAGCATTTTTACTATTCTTTTTAAAAATATTTTTTTTATTTTTATGTTAACTTTGTATAAATAAATTGGATGATATATTTAAGTCAAGATTAAAACTAATATATTTCTAAATCAATGAAGTTCTAAATAATGTTTACTGCCAAGTAAATTTTCCTGATAAATAAATTTTAATTTTTCAGGAATCAACACATTGAAATTAATTTTTAAATTAGAATTTTTTTAATAGTTTTAATGTTAATTTATTCATAAAATTCACTGATTAGCATTTGTTTCTCTCCTTTTTAAATCCATTTACTTTTTTGCCCACTCTAATAACTAAGTTGTCTCTGCCCATCTTTCTTCTAGACTCTTGGTTCCTAATAGGATAATTATTAAATTTATATTTTCATGGTTATACCAGCTTGCTAAGCAGGGCCCAGCACTTGGTGTGATCCCAGTTTTAAGACCTAAAAATCCAGTTTTTTTAAGCATTTTGTTTGTATTCTTCCATATAGTCTAAGGGTTTTTGAGAGTTTATGTATCAACCATAATATTTGCATTATATACTTACTGACCCATAATCTATTTAATCAATGGATCGTGTATAAGATAATAAGAAAGCAAGCCAACATCATATGAAGTGGAGCGATTCTTTTTATGCATAAGTCCATGAGGATTAGTAAAATAAGTGTCTTACATATTTAGCTTGTCAGCAAAATCATTCATTTCTTTGATGAAATATGTAATTGGATTCTTTACCTGTTATCATATAATTTGTATTATTAATGGGAGATAAAACAGGTTTATCTTAAAAAAATTCTAAAACAATCAATATACACTTTTTCGTAATAAAAATACTACTATGATATTAATTAAAAAGTTGGAATTCTGTCTTTAGAAAATAAATCTAGTATCTAAAAGTAGATTATTTTTATTGTTTTTTAATTTTTATTTTTGAAAGACTTACGATATAAAAAAGTTTCAAAAAAAAATTATTAAATCTAGTGATTTAAAGAAAATAGCTTGAACGAAGAGTGTTAATTATTAGTAACGGATATATATACCCAAATAATACAGTAAATAATTCCTACTAATTGCTTATTTTAATTAAATTTGATAAAAATTAAAAATTATTAATTTTATTTGGGTCTAATCAAATTTTGATTTTAAATTTTTCCTGGTAAATTATATTTTCAAAAAAAATCACTTTAATTACTTTAATTGATTTTTTTTAACAGATACTTGGTTGAATAATAATTTGGAGTGTAGGAATTTATTTATCCTTAATTAATTAATATTTTTTACTGGACTGATCAGTCAGTAGTCAGTTAACACTTATTTTAAATATTCTAAAAATAAAATTTATTCAAAAATGATTCATTACCTTTAATTTTTTATTTATTTACCCATTTCCATACTTCTCTTTAAATTTATCTGTCTACATATATAAATAAACCCCAAAATTTTCTGCCAAAACAAAAGCTGCATCATTGCCACTAGGAAGCATCATACCATATAGAAGATCCATAATGCTAACTAAATCACCTTTTTCTAATCCTGCAGATGTACCTAGTAAAAATTAATATATATTTAGAACATATTTGCAAATAAATCATTAAAATTGATCTTCAGATTTAATTTTTTTTCATTATTGAATATAATCATTATTTGATTTAAGAAATAAATAATATTTATAAATTTCTACCTGGTTAACTGGCAGCATGAGCTGAAACTTTGAAAAATGTTTTTTCAGGAATCAAATTTAATTTTCTGATGTAGTGAACAACAATGTAACAAGTCATCATTTTAGTTAAAGAGGCTATTTCCCTAACCTAATTCTCATTCTATCCAGCTATTAGCTTCTTGTTTTTTCCATTTATTATAACCCAACTTTTACTTGTTATTTTTGGAGGTTTTTATTTTAATTTGTTAAATTTTGCTATTAAAACAATTTAAAAAAAATTAATTCTAAATTAAATATTAAATGGATTGTTGGGTAAAGAATATGTGCATATTGTTAAGATTTAATCTTAATATTTTGTTAAAATGATATTTTACCTTTTATTTTATCAATGTTTGGAAGGTTCTTGCCATCTCTTGGACTTTGAAGAACTCTAAATGACTCTCCTATCTTTAAATTTAAATAATCACCTATTTAGGATCTAACTTATTTCTTTCTTAAAAGATCTAAGCTTAATTTGCTTTCACTTTTATTTAATTCGAAAGTTATAATATTCTTTTTTTTGGAAGAATTAGTAGAAACAATCGTTTTTATTGAACTAAGAGAGCTCTTTTAATATTAATCATTGTTATTACTTTTTAAGCTTTACAAATCTACTAAAGTAGAGGAATTTTTAGTACTAAGCATTGTCACGCTATTATTCAATTAGCTTCGACTTTGGCTGTATTAGCTTTATGGTTTATGTCCATTTTCGTTAGCGTTTAATCTAACTTGATTAAGTTATTCTTAATATACATTTTCTTTAATACCTTTTCTGAAATTATTATCTTTTAAAGAATCAACAATACCATCATTATGTTTATTTACTGAAGATTTAATACTATATTTTTTATTTTATTCCAAAATTATAATACTGTTTATTTGTATTTAACAATATACTTTTATGTATTCCCTTCTTCAGATTATTTACTTTCATCATTTGTAGTATCCTTAAATACTGGTTTACTTAGAAAAAAATAATTTTTGTAATTGTATAATAATCTTATAATTTTACATATTTTATATAGAGTAATTTTTTTAAGTGTTTTGCTAACTTTTATTGAGCTTTTATTCAATATTTTTTTCTTATGTAGGTGTTTATGCGATTTCTTCCTCTTCTTCATCTTCGTAATCCTAATCATCATCTGAGCAATCATCTTCATAAACATTATTGTAATCAAAAGATGCCTCAACATTGTTCTATTCTTCGTAATCAATACTACTATCTCTACTTGAAGAGCTAATAATGTCTTCCTCAATAGATTTAGAGCAATCCATTTGATTTAATTGAAAATTTAGTAATTAACAATTCTTATTTTAATATGTTCTACTAATTTAATTATAGTAATAGAATTTTAAAATTAAAATATAATAATTGAAAAATTTTAAAGTATCAACATTTGTTTTATTTTTAAAATTATGATTTTATAAAAATCTAATTTAAAATTCTCCTTAAAATATTAAAATCATTGTTTTTATTTATTCTTCTTTAAATTTCAATAAAAATACAAAAAGATGATCATTTTTTATTTATTTTTCAAAGGTTTTAATAATCCTACTTCTAATAAATTTGGTTTTTTTTTTACAGATTTATTGCAATGTAGAATATTGTAAGCATAACTTGAAAAATGATATCTTAAAATTGAAATTCAAATAAGATCTTTTATATTATTCTATTTTAAATAAATTCAAAGAACAAATTTAAATTATCTAAAAAAATAATTATAAATTTATCTTTAGAATTTTTTTGAAAAATAGACAAATAAAAATGAGTAAATTTATCACAAAACTAAATTTTAACAAATGTAAAATGAAATATAAAAGAAATAATTTATATTTAATCAAATAAGACATTCAAAGAATAGTATCAATATTCAATTTAATTGTGTAAAAATGTTACTTTTTATTCCTATGTTTTGAAAATAATCTTTTATACAAAAACTTTTATTTTTTATGGTAGAAATAATATAAAAAAGTACTTTTTGTTGAATAGCTTTATCAAATTTTAATGATTTTTAAAGCAAGGTAGGATAATGTATAATCTAATAAGATAAATACTATAAAGGTTACTATTACTTTTGTTTAAAAAATATAAATTTGTTACTAATGAATAAATCAAATTTGGTGGTAGCAAAAATCAATTATGATATCATATATTGAAAAAAAATATATGATGCAATAAAACATGTAAATAATTTACTAGATTTGTAATATTGAATAGTTAGATAAGTATTTTGTATTTTTGATAAAATTACATTTATTAGTTAATATCAATTTTAAAAGTGATTGCCTAAAAAGATGAAGGATGGGTAAATAAATTTAATTAAAAGTATGCTAAAATGAAATGATAATATCCAATGTTAAATTTATATCTATTAGATGATTTTGTCACACAAATAAATAATCAAAGAATACTAAAAAATATAAGTGTTAATTGAAATATTAAAAATAATTCAGTAGAAATAAGACTTTGTTTAAAAAATCATCAAGCAAGTTTACAATTTTATTATGGGAAGTTAAGAAAAACTAAATAATCCAGAGGAGTACGAATTATAGCAAGTTCTCAAACTCCATGATTAGGAAAGTGATTAAGAAATTATATAGATTCCACCTCCTATAAAAAAAGAGGGTGAAGGTATTTCTGAGGATTAAATGAGATATAAAATATATAATTTCTTATTTGATGAAGAGCTAACTGTTAAAAATGCTCCTTCAAAAGTCATCAATTTACTTCGTGCCTCCATCCCAAACATTTTTACTTAACTTAGTACTACATTCTTCTTGTTTGTTAACATGTATTTTATCCAAAAAACTAAAAGTCCTCTTATTGTTGGTGCTTATGGCTTAGCTACCACATGGTAAATATTACTTCTTTATTTAGTTCTAGAAGAAAATTAGAAGAATCACAGAAAATTTATGTTTTTTAGCAACGAAAATTTATTAGCATTTTCTTCACTAATTTAATATTTTAATTTACACTAATATTTAGGTTCCATTCTGCTTGTTACTCTGCGTTGCTTTCTTTAAATAATGGGTTATTTACTTAAGTAGCTTAAGCTTATGGTGCACAAAACTTCAAACTTATTGGACAGCTATTTAATAAAGTAATACTTTAAATTTGTATTATTACAGATTGCCAATAAAATTTGTAAATAAATCAATTAGGCATTATGTATAGCTTTGACTTTCTCATGTTTTGCATTAATAATGATTCTAAATACTGCTAATATTATGATATTTTTTGGTATTAAAGAAGAAACAGCTGTAATAGCATAAGAATTTGTAGTATGGTTGATTCCTTCCTTATTTTTAGTTGCAATTTCTGACTGTATAAGAAATGCTCTTTTAGGTATTTAGAAAATGGATTTAGTAATGAATTCTTACATGCTTTCATATTTAATGCATCCTATATGGCTTCTTATTTTCTTTGACCATTTTGGAATGGTTATCATCGGTATTTTATTACTAAATTTCTTTTACAAATAAATTATTTCATTGAATAATTTATCAGAATTTAATGTATTTTAAATAATTAATCAAATATTCTTTTTTTAAAAGGTATGTCACTTGCAAGATGCATTTCTGATTTAAATATTCTACTCAATCTTTTATATAATATCAACAAAGAAAACAAGCATTGCTAAATATTAAATCAAATTTATTAGCCCTTTTTCGAGGCAGAAACACTTAGAGGGTGGTTAAGTAAAGACTTTTTTCATTTATTTCTCAATTTTATTTTTCATTTTTAGAAGAGTTCATCTGAAATTTAATTCAAAGGATTTTATTTAAATGTTTTTTATTATAAAAGAATATTTGAAGGTTGCCATTCCAGTTGGATCGATTGTTTACTTAGAATGGGCTTTCTATGAAGTCACTACTATTATAGTTGGTATGCTTTAAGATGATAATTAATTAGCAGGGCATACCTCTTTCTAAAGCATGACACTGTTCTTCTATATGATGCCTCTCGGTCTTTCTATGAGTGTTAATTCCTTCTTAGGTAGCTGTGTTGGTGATGGAAAAAAGAATATTGCTATTAATTTCTATAAAATTTCGTAAAATTATTATTTTAAAATTTAATAATAGTTAATTTTTAACATTCTTAATATAAAGAATCTTAGCATGTCTTTTAGAAATTGTTACTTTCATGATAGTTGGTGTTCTTTTGCATCCTATATTTAGAAGCTTTTTAGTTACATCTGAAGAAATTGGTTACTACTATGATATTTGCTATAATATTTATATTTTTGGTTATATTATTCCTGATTATATTTAATGTATATTTGGTGCTATTCTTCGTTCTGCAGGTCTTGAGTAAAGAGCTATGATGATTTACATAATTGGTTTCTATGCCATAGGTTTCCCCGTTTCTATTTTCCTTGTTTTTACTATTGATTTAGAAGTTGCTGGTATATGGTATGGTCTTATTATTGCCTCAGGAGCATCTTCTTTAATATTTTACTATGAGATTAAGAAAATGGACTGGGATAAGTGTATTGAATGTGTCAAGGAAAGAGTAGACCATGAAAAATTAGAATAGGAAAATTTAAAATAAGTCAGTCGCAGAATGTCTTAAATCAAGGAACATCATGATTTATAGGTTGCTAATATTAGAACAAGCATGCTTTGATACTATTTAAAATCTTAGAATTTAGCACAAATTCATATTGAAGAAAATATTTTAATAATTAAAATAGTTAAATTATTTATTTTAGAAAATCAGATTTAAAAATTAAAATCAAAATTTATTTTTTAAAAAATCCATTAAATGTTAATACAATTATTTATTTTATATTTATGCATTTAAGTTGATTTATATTATGAAATCCTAATTCTTTCTGTTTTCATTATTTTCATTCAAAAAATATTTATATTTCTCAAAATTCTCATGATAATTTAACAAGCCCTCTGAAAAATGTTTCTTAAGTCAGTTTTTTTCCCTTTTTAAAATATTTGAACTTCTTTAGAGTCTAGTTGTAAACAAAAAATCTTCAACAGGTTTGTAATATTGAAAAAATACTGTTTATCAAATTCTAAATTTATTTAAATAGCTTAAAAGGCTATTTAATTATTTATTTATTGAAACTTTATTATTTGAATTTAACTAAAAATCGCTTAAAATAAATAAATAAAATCTTCAAAATTTTTAATCAATAGAATTTTATAAAAAAAATATATATGTCAATAAAAAGAAACTTATTATGATATTTACAAATTCTAAGTGCTATTTTTAGGGTGTTTTATAGTTTGTTGATATAATTTATTTAAAAAAAAGAAAATTTATGAATAATTATGAAAAAAGTAATGATAATCTGCAAAATAATGAGAGAATATTTGTTTAGATAGATATTTGGAGTAGATTACCTATTAGAAAATAATTCTTGTTTGTGGTTGATGAAAAAAATATTAAATAATTTGGCGTAATTAAAGAAATAGCGATGGAAACCAAAACAAATGGATTTAAAGTAATTAAGAAGAAAAGTGGTTTATTTGAAATAATTAAAATAAATAAAAAATATAAACAAAGAAAATCACTGTAATAAATATCGAATATTTTAAAATTAAAAGCAAAGAAAAGAAAAGTTTGATATTGCTTTCCTTTATTGAATTTTCTTCCTAAAAAGATACAAAAATATGTCTAGCTAAGATTTAGAAGAAGGAGAAATATCATTTTAAGAACCTTAAAATAGCAATATTGTATATGATTTTAAATCAGTTAATCAGAATATTTTTTGTCATTAAGACATCATTCACTCTTTTTCAAAGTGGCCAATCAAAATTGTTTAGAGAGGCATCACTTCTATCCATACTCTCTCTCCCACTTTATCTTTCTTTTTAACCTATTTTGTTACTAACTCTTATTTCAAAAATTTATTGTCTTCTACTATTTTTTACGTTTAATCTTTTTCCTACTTATTTTTCTTTAAAGTACATATGTTTTATATGAAATATTAAAGAAGTGCGACTAAGATGATGCTGGGCATTCTTCTGATCTAGAAAGCTCTGTCCCCAAGTACATTATTTTATAAAAAAACATTTTAAGCTATAACTTGTTTCATACTTTTTATCAAAAAATTCATCAGAAATAGGAGAAGAATATTTAATATTTTTCATCGACTTACTTTTTTTTTCAGTCATAAAGCCAAAAATGATGATAGTTTTGATTGAGTGTTATTCTTTATCATATAATTTGTACTTATCTAAATTAGGAAAGTGAAGAAAAAAGGAAAGAAGAAGGAGAGCTAAGCAGTTGATTAGACCAGTAGTTAGCATAGATAAGGATAAAATCATATAGAATCCAGTGCAGAAAAAAAAAAGAAAAAAAATAATAGTGTAAAGACAACCAATTATTAACAAAAGCAAAGCAATAAGAATGGAGCTTCAAATAACTCAAATTAGGATCTCCCTTAGTTTTATTCATCGAATTATAAGTCTGTACCATGCGAATTTTTAAAAAAAGGTTCATGTAGTAAGGGTGCAGAATGTACATTTTCTCATGATTTTGAAGTAAAAAAATAGAATGTAATTAGTTTTCAACAATTTTTCAATAGAAATATGTTACAAAAAAAGATAGCTTTTACTGCAAATTTTATGATTAAAATTATTTCTTAAAGCAATTTCATTTAAAAAAAATAAACCATGCATATTTTACAAATTTTAAATAACTTTCTAATATGATTTTAATTATTATTTAAAGGCTATTTGCAAATTTTTTCTTGGAAATTCTTGCGAAAAGGGTGATTCTTGCTAATTTTCTCATTAACTAGAAAATTATCCATGCAAATTTTACTTTACAAGAGAGTGTGAGAAGCACACAAAGTGCCCATTTAGCCACGAAGAATATAGATTTTTCTAGACAGATCAAGAAGGTACTATTTATTTTTTCATTCTAAGATTTATAAATTCTATTTTTTTACAATATGATAAAATATGCTCTGCTTTGCATCTTATAATGGGTGAACATAGCTCAATATTTTATTTTTATTAAATAGCATTTTAATTCTTTGATGAAAACAGTTAATTTTTCACTGAGCTTTTTAAGAGTTAAGGAAATGTGGGTAGTAAACTTAATAGTAAGTATTTAAGGTTCTTAGAGTAGAAGAGATAATCTTAAAATATGATTGAGTAGGATAAAAATTAAAATTTACTCATTCCTGGGTAACTAATGAGTAATAATAATGGCCCAGGATAAATGCAAAATTCTTAATACCAGAATTTAGATAGAGGTAAAATGTAGTAACCTCCCTTTTTTAACAATTAGTATTCTAATTCAAATTAAGGCCAATATCCTTGGAATACTCCTCCCCATCCTAACTCTCATTAAAACACTTACAATGACCCTTATTAAAAAGGAAATATGTTTAATTAGCAACCTTAATCTTAAGTTGATAATGATAGAAAAGTTGGTGATAGGGGATTTAATGATGATTTTTAGGAATAATATAATTAAAATTAGTATTTCAAAGGCATGTAAAATAGTAATTTAAATGAAAAATAAAATAATATTTACAATAATTACACATCTTCAAACAATCAATAACCAAATAGCTCATCTTCGATGAATCCATATTATGGTGGAGGTGGTATGCAAAAATAAATCTAAGGTGGCATGAATTAACCGTCTCCTCCTCCTACTTCATACAATCCTCCTATAAATTAATTTAAATAACAAGTCAAACCACCTCAGTATAACAATTAATTTGATCACTCACAGTAAAATTAGCCTAATTATTAACAGAAAGGAGTGAATTTAAATAGCCAAGGGTCTTAATTACCTCCACCTCCCTCTTCATCCAGATTTCCTTTATAGCAGTAAAGTGGGAATAATTTTGACTATCAAAATAATTCATAGTAATACCAAAATTAACAGCAGCCACCTCCTCCTCCTCCTTCTTAAATGTACAACAGTAACAACAATAATTAGTACAAAGGAAACTAACAAATACCTCCTCCTCCCCCACCTCCACTTGCTCTTCCACAAAATTCTTAATAATAAAATATGAATAATAATAATTAAAATTATAACACAAGTTATCAATCCCCATTCAATAATAATTAAAACACTTATAACAATAATAATAGTAATTAAAATAACAATAACCAAAGCAACTTTAATTCGTACAATAGGGAAAATAACTAAATTAATATTAATATTGGTCCACCTCCTCCTATGTAAAATAGCAATTACAATAAACCTCCATAGTAAGGTATTCCTAACCCTGCTCCTATTATGCAATAAAAACCACCAAACGTTTCTTTTTAAATCTAGTATATGAATAATAATAGTAACAATTAGCCATCTATAAGCAAATCTATTTAAAACAATCCTCCATCATAGAATTAATAACCTCCTTATCAAATGAATATGAATCAAATATCAAATAATTCAAGCAACTAGAATAATTCTATTAATAATGGTTCTTCTTAGATTAATCAGTAGAATAAGATTAATTAGTAAGGTAATAGCAACTAGGGAGGGAATAAACAAAATATGTATGGAAGTAGTTAGAGTATTTAACAAGGCACTTATTCATCATAATCTATGTCTGATTAGCAATCAACTCAAAATAGCAATCCATCTTCTTAATAAGATTTTTTTTAATCTTCCTAATAAAATACTTATGGAAATTCTTCGATGATCAAAAAAGGAGGTCTTTAGCCTATACAACAACAACAACTAAATCCTTCATAAATCAATCAAAATAACCCTCCACATTAGATACCCCCTTAGTAAACTAAACTTTACTAGCCTCCTCCTCCACCCCCTCCACCTATCTAAAATTAACAATAGTAGCAGTAAATTTAAAATTCTCAATAATCATTAAATTATGGATCGTAAATGTAAATGAGTAATTCAAAAATATAATCAAACCAACAAAACTAAGGCACTTTAAATATACCCAAAATTTTATCTATCCCATAAATCTAAATGAACTCTAAAATAAACTAAATGAATTAAAATAATAATATTCCACCTCCTAATGTATCTTCTCAAAATTATGAAAGCAGTAAAATGTAAAGTAATAGCAATTTTACTTAATAGTCTCCATCTCAAAGCATTCCTTTACCTAATCCTAATTAAAGTTCAAGTCAGATAAGAGGATTTGAAAATATTTCTCCTTCACCCTTCTTTTATGATGAAAGGCAAAAAAATCCTTCAAATTAAGGAAACAACCAACAATAATTCAACAGCAGGAATAACAGGTAAAACTCAAGCCAATCTTATTAACAATAAAATCAATAGCAATAAGGATCTCAGTAGAATTTTTCACAATAGCAAGCATAGCCAAAAGTAATTTTTGCAATTTTTTATTTATTTGAAATAATTTAACTCCTTTTAAAATAAAGAATAAAAGAAATGAAACAAATGACTAAATGATAATTGAAAATGAAGCAATGCAAAAGCAGTAAAATTAAGATGACATATTTGACTCTAGTGAATAAGAAAGTAATCAGTAAGCTCCAGAATAATTTAAAAAACAAATGTAAGCAATAGGAATACTGTAATAAATGAACGAAAGTAAAAAAGTTTCAGGTAAGAAAACCCCTAATTATGAAAACCAACAAGGCAGCATTTAAAGTTTGAACCAAATCTTAGATTTATAAGGTATTAACAAGACAAATCAATAAAATTCTTTTGGTTTAAATAATAAAGAATTAGAAGGAGGGTAAATAAATAGAACTAATTCTAATAGTATGATCAGACAAGAAGAAAAATAATTATTAGGGAATAATATAGATAATATATAAAATTTCTAATAAACATAGTAATAAAAGATAAATGCATAAGTATAAAATAATGATAGTAAACCAATAAATATGAAAGATCCTAGATAGTTAAGAAAACTTTAAGAAAAATAAAAGGCTGAAAATTCTAATTCTCTTTCTGATGTTTAAGTAAATCTAATGGATAGAATAAAGTAATAAGAGTCTTAAGTAAACACACTAAGTTCTTTAATTCAATAAGAAAATATTACATCTTCTGCTACAAAAACAGAAAGTAGAATTAAACAACCTAGTGTTGATAAAATCATAAATTAAAGGGATAATAAATATGATACTGATGACAATTAGATGTCATAATCATAGTTAATCTACCTTAAAAAGAGAAAATTAACTCCAACGAAATAAATAGAAGAAGAAATAGGTGAAAATTCTCTTAAAAAGCTTCTTAAGCCAGATAATGACTCACAATAAAAGTCTTCTTAAAAGGTTTAATCTAGATAATCTTCTTAATCTTAAAACGATAAAGAGCTAAATAATTCTTTAGGAAATTCAAACACCAAAGCCTCTTTTTCCTCATAAATAAAAAAATTACCTTTAGTAGATGTAACGTAAATGGATTAACCTTCAAGATTAATTCATAAGATAAAGACTTTTATGCAATTTTAACCACAATAAGTTATAAATGTGAAAATAAATAAACAGGAAGAATAAGAAAAGAGAAAATAAAAGCTAGAAAAACTTCAACATAGTTTAGAGAAAATAGGATCTAAACTCATTTTCTAGTGAAAATAATTATTAATAAGATATGTAAAATAATAGTTAATTAACAAATATTTAATCTTTCCTAAATTAATTCGTAGCTACTTAAGCTTACTTTTTTCTATTTTTTTATCAGTTTTTGTAAATATTCCTTTCTTTAAAACTTTAAATCATCTTAGATAAATTATTTTAAAATATAAATAATTATGTCTATTCTATCTATTAGATTCAAAAATAAAAAATTGAAGAAATTTAATCTTATTTTTATAATTAATTAACTTTTTGTTCATAATTTTTGTGATAAAAATTTAATTGTACTAACTTCTTTTTTTTTTGGTGCTTACTTAATTTTTTTTAAAGTTGAGTATTAATTACTTTTAAATTTAAAAATTTAATAGCAGAAAATTAAAATTTTTTAAAGTTGAGTATTAATTACTTTTAAATTTAAAAATTTAATAGCAGAGAATTAAAAAAATAAGTATTAAATTAACAAAAAAGTTTTAATTTAGAATTTTGTTTTAATATAATAGTTAATCAACTAATATTTAATCTTTCCTTAATTAATTGGTAGCTATTTAAGCTTACTTTTTTCTGTTTTTTTAATCAGTTTTTGTAAATATTCCCTTCTTTTAAATTTTTAATCTTCTTAGATCACTTATTTTAAAATAAAAATAATTATGTCTCTTCAATCTATGAGATTCAAAAATAATAAGTGAAGAAATTTAATCTTATTTTTTATTAATTAACTTTTTTATTTTCTTTTTGTTCATGATCTTTGTGATAAGAATTTAATTGTGCTAATTTCTTTATTTTTGGTACTTACCTTAAAGTTGAGGGTTACTTTTAGATTTAAAAATTCAAAGGTAAAAAGTTAAAAAAATAACAATGAAATCAACAAAAAAATGTTTAGTTTAGAATTTTTTACTGATTATTTTTTTTATTATTTAGTTTGTGTTCTAAAAATAGTGGGGAAATGTGTAAAAAATACAAACAAATTATTCTTTACAAAAACAGGTGTAACAATGATAACGAACTAAATCTTTATTTGAGTTTATTTGAGGACAGAATTTAAGTTTTTAATTTTTTACAAATTATAAAAAGTAAAAAAGGATTTGTGTTTTTATTAATTTGGCAATTTTCTTAAAATATGATAAGAATTTCTTTCATTATTTTTTGACTAAATTTAGAAGAAAAAGAAAAACTTGAATACAATTAATCTTAATTTATTAAATTAGATGTAATTTGTGAATTTAATACATAATTCTTTATAAAAGATTTGTTTTACAAGAAAAGAGGGATATTATTTATTTATTAAATTAATACGAGAACAGCTTATCCTTTTGATGATTAATCAAGATTCAGAATAGTTACTATCTATTTGGTCAGAATGCTTATGGAAAGAACTATAGGGGTGTTAGGGAACTAAGTTGTTATCTTAATCTAAAAATGGTTCTTCCTCTTGAGTTTTGCTAATATATTTCTTTAAGCTTTTGTTAAACCCTAAAAATGGTATTTCTATAGTTTCGTTGTAGATTAATGTACCAGTTGTGATAAAAATATAAGCAACAAGCTAGAACCATTAGAATGTTTCCCATTAAACAGCCAAACAGAAACCCCAAACCAAAAAGGGAGAAGTAATGTTAAGTAAAGATCTGACAATACATGAAGCATATTTAGTAACAGTAAGGGCAAGTCCATTGACAAACAAAATAGCAAATATATAGGCAAAAAAGGTAAAGAATAAAATCAAACTATTCATTGAAAAAACTTAGTAAATGAAATTAGGGAAATCTTCCATATTTCCATTAGGTGGCTAAGGGAAGCTTTCAGGAACTGGAATAAAATTGAAGATAGAAATAGCAATAGAAGTTATTCCAATACCCCAGAAGCCTTCAATACCAACACCTTAAAAGGGATGCAAATAGTATTAGCTGAAGAATTTTTCTTCAATAACCATCTAGGTAGCAAAAGTGAAAAAAGAAAATACTGTTAATAGAATACCAATGAGCATTTATGTTTGATCATCATCGCTATTGCTGCTGTGTAACATACTCATAATACCCATAAAAACAGAACCAGCTATTGCTAATCCCAATCCTAAGTAGTGGTGGTTGTAAAGTGTCTTCTTCAAAAAGATAATAGAGAATATTGCAGTAACTATGATATTACCTCCTTTAATCATAAGATTGATAGATAATGGCATCATATTAATAGCAAAGAAAGAAATTGTAGATGTAACAAAATCACACATGGTAGGTAAACTAAATATCATATAGTTAATCTTGTCAGTAGCACCTTTTGCTACAGCTAATAACCTTCCTTCTTCATATTTATCAGCGAATTTTTTTTTGTATGCTAAGAAAACTAAGTAACAAAGAGTTTCTCCAATAAACATCTAAAAGCTCTACATGAAAGGATGAACGAATTTATGTCCATCGACTGACTACTTTTGTTACCACTTTGAAATAATACTGGCGCAAGTACTAAATAAGACCTTTGCTAAGCAAAGGATTTCGATTTGGCGTTGTGTCATACCCATTTCTAAATAATTTATTTAACTATATTTCTTTAACTCAAAATATTGTATTAATTAAATTTATTATTTTTCAAAGCTAGTTTCTACTTTAATACTTAAAAAAAATTTAGGGTATTCATGATATCATCATATCCGACTTAAAAAAGCTGAAAATTTTTTATGGATCTAAAACTAAATCAATTAAAAAGTATTATTTTATCTAATCTCCAATTTTCGAGATGAAATTGTAAAAATCTATATCATTATTATTCATTCCCTAATGACTTAACTTTTTTTTTTGTTCTGTAGTCAGTGTGTGTATGATAAGGGTAAATACAAAACCTATTTAAATCAAAAGCGATAGCAGAAAATTAATAAATTTATTGAAACATAAATAAAATTCTGAAATTATGAATGTAATAAAATTATCATATTTATTTTTTGGTTTCTAATATTATTAATAAATAAATTCAATAAATTTATACTATATATTTAAATATTTCAAAGTTTTCAAAAAAGTTATTACTTCAAGTGTTTCACTATTTTATTTACTCAAAAATCATTTATTCAAGTATCTATTAAATGATATTTCACTCCTTCCAACTTAAATTAATAAAATAGCCACTTAATCTCAAAATGAAAATAAATATTTTGATAAATTTAAGTTTATTAATTCTGAAAAGAATCAATATTTTTTGAGAAAATTAAGAATAATTTATCATAAATAAAAATAATAAATTTTTGATAGATTACTTTATTTCTAAATATTTGATAAATTACATATTTAATGTAAATGTAAATTAAATTTTTTTATTTTTAACAATTATGTGTGAAAATATTTAACTAATAAAAGATAACATTATTGAAATAAAATCGAATAAAGTAAAAGAAATTTTGATTTTATTTTTAAGATAAAATAAATTAATCCATACATAAAGAATAGAATAATATTTTTTTAATAAACTGCTTTACTACATTTAGTTGGTTTAAAATAATAATAAATAAGTGTTATATTGCATTTCTCAATTTTAATCAATAAAATTTAGTTTTGTTTTTAGAAAAAAGACATAATTAATTCCAATTTACAAAACTTTCTTTAATCACTCAAGTTTACTTTTTGATGATGATCAGAAATTAATTTTTCCATCTTAATTATCACCCAAAGAATTAGTCTCAATTTATTCAAGCAAAGAGTTTTATTTCTGTTAGTAATTTTTATATTAGTAAACTATGATTTCTCCAAATATTAAGTTAATTATGTAGCATGAAGCAACAGCTTTAAGATATTAATTAAAATTGATTAAATATTAAAATAAAATAAAATTTTTTATACCTATTTAATAAGCTATGCCTTAGTCATTCAGAATTCCCCATAAGGATCCAAAAATAATTCTTAAAGTAATAGCTGAGCATGTGAGAGCATAGTTTCTTGTCATCCAATATTTATGTTGGATAATATTTTTTTTTATTACTATAAAGTAGAGAGCAATAAAAATAGATATAAGCCACAAAATGTTAAGGATAAGCAAACTAACTTAGACTAGTGTGCCATATGCAGCATATTAATATATTGTAAATATAGATCCAGAACTAATCAATAAAGAAAGAACATAAATTCTGCCTAGCCAAATATGTAAAGAAGGATATTTCTTTCTAATAGAAGCAGAGAACTAAAAAATACCCAAAATCAAAACTATAGGACCTGTAATAAAATGTATTCTTGCAGGTGTCTAATGCTCTTTCCAAGTAAAGGGTTTAAACCAGAAATATGAGATCTGCCTAAAAGTTAACCCATACATAGCAACTAAAAAGGCACAAAATGCCAAGAGGATGTACCAAAATCTATTATTAATAAACTTTAAATTCATGTAATGTATTTTACTTTTTTTTAATGTCTAAATATTTATATCTTTTAATCTTCAATCTTTCTATGGTTTTATATTTTTAAAATCTAATGAAAGTCAAAAAATACTTCACTCATATTATATCTGGTATTAATTCTACAGATAAATCTTTTTTGGAAAAAATCAATTAATTTTATAATGTGTAAGCACTGATTTTTGAAAGAAATAGGCATTTTGATATCCTTATCAGACACTCTGACTTTACTTCTAATATAATAGAAAGATTAATCTTTTACTAAACAGTAATTCAATCTTTTCTTATCAATTTAATATCTGACCAAATAAACTTTCAATATTCTTTTTCTGATTAATGTATATTTATACAGGTTGAACAAAAAAAAAGTGAAATCGAGACTTATTATTTTCTAAATACTATTCAATGTATTTATTAAATTAATTTTTATGGTATTTAAAATTTTAAATCTAAGCATTTTATAGTTTTTGCTTTTTATGCTTTTCAGTTTAATTTTTATGAATCACTTTGTTTATTTCTAAAAGAAACTAATTTTTAAATATTTTCCAAGTTGACACATTTAAGAATTTATTCTATTTCAGTTTTGTAGTCTAGTTTAAATAAATTTACTCATCTCTTTATTTTGCCACAGATTTACAGATTTCAGTAAAAATAATTTATCTATTGCAGTTAATTTTTTTGTTAAGAAACTATTTACTCATAAATACTCTTATTTATAGAAAATATCAATAATTTTTTATACATATTTTCATTAAATTTTAAAATATTTTTTATTCTTTATTTAACAATAGATTTTAACAAGCAGGTTTAATCATGTATATTTGTCAATTAAAATATATTTGCAAGCTTTTTGTATTTTTATTTTTCAAAATTTCAATAAAAAATTTAATATAATAATATTTCGTATTTTAGGAAAATATTTTAATCATAAACAACAGGTAACATATAAAATAAAATAATTTATCAGATATTTTAAATGAAAGAAGTTATATTGATTAATTACATAATAAATAATAATTAAATCTATCAAAAAGTTGGTAATTGATCTACTTCTAAGAATTACTAAATAGTAACTATTTTATTTGTACCACAATTACCTTCCATGTAAACACCTATTCTCCATTATTTTGTTTGATCCATTTTTTAGCTAGATTGTTCTCTTGGCTTCTTAAAGCAATATGTCTTATAATTTGGGTAGTCAGTAAAAACTAGAGTATTCTCATCAATACAAACTCTCATTTCTATCTCATTTATCTACTCATATGAGGGTGGGCTACTTGTATATAGCCAATGATTCTTTACTTATTCTAAACCTGATTGTGAATTAAAATTTAGACAAGCTGAAGATTTACTAATATCAGTATTTATATAATCTTAACAGACTAAACCAATTATAGTATTGTTCATTTAGAAGAATGGTAGATTAGTTTTAAATCTAATAATATACTTTTTGCTATTATTTAATATATAGTTTGAATATACTGTACCTTAATTATTATTAGAGTAAATGTGCGTACTATTAAGCTCCTTATAAATAGTAAAACTTGAGCTGGATGAGTAAGTACTTTTAACTATTACATATTAGACAGGTAAGCACTTAGATACTTTTGGGAGCTGTTGAAGATCAAAGATAGGATATTTTTTAAGGATGGTTTGTATGGATTTAGAGTTAAGAGAAGAGGTAGGATAAATGAGATTAGTGAGAGCAAATATTGATGATGAATAAGGATGAATTTATTCATTTAAGTTATCATTCTTTAAATATTCTTTCACATTTTTCTCACTTAAAATTGATATCTTTTCAGATACCTTTCATACTCTTCAAGGCAATGAATTAGTTTCTTTCTGTTTTCATCTGCCTATTAGATCTTCTACTTAAAAAATTATTAAAGAGATTAGTTAATTTTTTGATGGTCGTTATCGGCTTCTTCAATAATTTTAGTTAGCTAAGATTTGTCAGCTATTTCATTATAGACATTAATCAGACTTTTAGAATCTAGATCAAATTATTCAAATTAAGAGAGAACCTCTTTCTTTTTAGCTTTAATTTTATCAAGGATAGCTACTTCTAATTGTCCAAAAAAATTTTCAATCTAGTTGATAAATTTGCTCTTCTTATCTTGTGATGTAAGGATATGAATTTTATTTACCAAATTACTTCCTAATTTTGGTGGCCAGTGCCAAATGATAGTAGAATTTTCATTTTTTAAAGCCTAATTATAACTTATGAGATCTTCTGTGTTGATTTATTTCTAAAGAATAAACTCATAACATTAGATAACCTCTTGTTAATCTTGAACATGTAGATACAGAGAATTATTATTTATGGTGTGATCCCTATTCTTACATTTCAATTCTTTATCCATTTTATTCTTCCTTTTTAGCTATTAGAACACTTTTTATTTACTTATTTTGTTTCTATTCTCAATTTAATATATTATTTTCCCCAACAAAAACCTTTCTCTTTTTTTCTTGAAATATATTTTTTTATAATATTTTAATTAAATTTAAAAATAGATTTAAATAAATCTTTTTATAAAAATTTTAATCTTTTAATAAACGTTCATATTCACCAATTTTAAGTCTTCTAATTAAAAGAAAAATGTTACAAGATCTATTTATTTTAAGATGAACTGAATTAATATATTTTTATTTTAATTATTTAATCTTACTCCTCAATCATACATCAATTTAAGCTATGTAGACTCATTATTAATTTTTATTTTGCTAAAATAATGAAATGTTTTTAATTATATAAAGATTAAAAATAAAAATATGATTAGATCTTTCTAAAAATTTAACAAACTATAATAAGATTTCTAGAAATTAATTTACAATTATTTTTCTACTTTAATAATGGCAGCTGATTTTTTATTTGATCAAGCAATTAAATTATTCGTTGATCAAAAACATAATAAATGAATAGATTGTACTGTTCAATCAATGTTCGATAGAATATGTAAGAAAAATTAAGAATATCCTGTAAAAATCTTTTGTTTTTGATTTGATTGGCAAATAAAAATATAGTGAGTTTGTTTGATATCATTCAAATAAAAGGAAAAATTAGAAACAATAAATTCTTTAAAGAATAATTAATCTAATTTACATTAAATATAAATATGCTATTGAATTCTACTAAAAGATTTGGGTAACTCTTATTGTAGCAATCTCGCTACATTAATTTTACTAAGAAACTTACAAGCATTCCTCAAATGCATTTTTGTTCTGAGCCTCCTTAAGGTAAGCAAAAATAAAAAATTTGAATATTTTTTGATGTAGAATATGATAGAAATCATAAGATTAATTACTATTTTTATTGAACACAAATAAAGGATTTAGGAAATTTGATCGTAAAAGAAAAAACTCTAGCATGAGAAGAGATTAAAGAAACTAAAAAAATAAAGAACAAAATGATGAGAATAATGAATAAACTATTGAAACTGAAGAGTAGGAGTAGTCAAAATAAAAGAATTAGCAATAAAACGAATAATAGCATTAAGATGATAACAATGAAAAATATGATTAATCTTACATAGAAAGATGGAAAGAAAGATTAATGAAAGAAGTTAAGAAATAAGATGAGGAGTTTAAAAAGAATTTAAAGGATTTGTAAGATAAAATGTAAGAATAAGAACTTAATAAAAATAATTCAAAGAAATAAGATGATTCCAAAGATAAAGAAGAAAAAAAAAGTGAAGATCACGAAGAAAAAGAGAAAAAAGATGAGTAAAAAGAAGATTAGTAAGAAGAAAATAATAATGAACATAAACATAAATCTAAGAAACATAAAAAGCATAAAACCCATAAAAAAAACGAATAATAACCTGATGTACGTATAGAAATTCCTGTAGGTAGAGCATTAATTTATGGTGGTCTTGCATTTGTAGTGTTCAATATTGCAAGTGAATTTTTAAACAACGCATTTGAAATAGATTATAAAGTAATTTAATTCTTTACTTTTAAGATTAAAAATATTAAATGTTATTAAAATGTAAAAAGGCATTTGTTAAAGATTATTTAGAACCTGGTTTGATTACAAAGATCTATCTATATCGCGATAATAAATACACTTTCCATGTTAAAACATATGCAATTATTGTAACTAAGGATGGTGCTGAAAGAACTTTAAATATTACTGATCCTGATTGTTTCCTTGAAAACTTAGAAATATATTAAAAAAGTAAAGGAGTTCAACCCGAGAATATGATTACAATAGAGTTTAAATATGCTACTGATATTCAAGTAATAAAAAGATATTTCTAAATTAATTTTAATTTTTTATTTTGTTTATCAATCAATTAGCGTTATTTATACACTCTCAGAAAGTATTCTCTTTCTATGCTCATTATTGCCTTGATTTTTTACACAAACAGATTCTCAAAAGGAATTTTAAAAGACATGAATCCTAACTTAGGAGGTATTCAATTAATATTTATTTTATTTTTTTCATTATATGTAAATAAATAGAAAATGTTATTAAGGAGTTTGGAATTGATTCCAAGATTAAAACTAAATTTTCTGATGTTGCTGGTTAATCTGAAGCCAAAAAAGAAATCATGGAATTTGTAGATTTCTTAAAAAATCCTTCAAAATATGAAGGTTTAGGAGCAAAAATGCCTAAGGGTGCTCTTTTAACAGGTCCTCCAGGTACAGGAAAAACTCTCCTTGCTAAGGTAAAACTTTGATTTCAATTTAAAAATTAATAAATGTATTTTTTTTCAGGCTTGTGCAGGGGAATCTGGAGTCCCATTCTTTTTCATGTCAGGAAGTGATTTTGTGTAAATGTACGTTGGTGTAGGTTCATCTAGAGTTAGATAGCTTTTCGATGCAGGTAAATTTTATTGAAATGAATGAATTAATAAATTACAAAGAAAATTTTAATAGCTAAAAAGAAATCACCTTCAATCATTTTTATTGATGAAATTGATGCTATTGGAAGAAAACGTGATGGTAAAGATAAAATAAAAATGAAAAAATAAAAAAGTTGATTATATTTGATAACATAAATAGATAGAGGAGGTGGAAGTGATGAAAGAGCTAATACATTAAATTAATTACTTGTTGAAATGGATGGTTTTTCTACAGATTCTAAAGTTATTGTATTTGCTGCCACTAACAGAAAAGAATTATTGGATCCTGCTTTGATTCGTCCTGGTAGATTTGATAGACAAATTGAAATTACAAATCCTGATATTGAGGGACGTAAAGAAATATTTATTGTACACTTAACTCCATTGAAGATTGATCCTTCTAAAACTGTTGAAGAAATTGCTAAAAGATTAGCAACTTTAACTCCAGGATTTAGTGGTGCTGATATTATGAATCTTTGTAATGAAGCTGCTATTCTTGCTGCCAGACAAAATAAGGAGTTCATAGAAACAATAGATTTTGAAATGGCCTCAGAGAGAGTTATGGCAGGTCTAGAAAAGAAATCAAGAAGTGATGAATAAGAAATGAAAGTCATTGCTGTCCATGAATCAGGTCATGCTGTTTGTTCATGGTTCCTTGAAGGTGGTGATCCTTTATTGAAAGTAAATTTTATTAATTTTATCCTTTAAATTTTTGATTTTTAAATTAATAAATAGCTCACTATTATTCCTAGAACTAAGGGTTCTTTAGGTTATGCTCAATATTTACCAAACGAAAGTAGTTTATAAACTAAAGAAGAATTACTTGATAGACTCTGCTGTATTCTTGGTGGTAGAGTAGCAGAAGAAATCTTTTTCAATAAAGTAAAAATAATTATAATACAAAAGTGTTATTAATATCTTTTATTTATAATTAGATTACTACTGGTGCTTATGATGATTTAGAGAAGATTTATAAAATGGCTCATGCTATTGTAACTAAATATGGTATGAGTGATAGAATTGGCTATGTTGGTTTGAAAGAAGGAGACTACTAAAAGACATACAGTGACAAAACTAATAGAGTAAATAATTATTTTTTTTGAGAAATTGTTAAAATAATTTATATATGATTGATAGATTGTAGATGAAGAAATATCATTAATGATTAAACAATAAACAGAAAGAACAAGACAGATTATTACATCTAAAAAAGATGAAATCCAAAGGTAAAATTTGCAAAATTTTAGAATTTATTGATTTTATTAATTCTGAAAATAGACTCAGCGATGCACTTCTTGAAAAGAAAACATTAGATTTATCATAAATAAAGGCAATTTTGGGTGAAAGACCATTCTCTCCAAAATCAAATTATAAAGCTTACTTAGAAAGCAATGAAGAGTAAGAGAAAGAAAAAAAAAAAATGGAATAAGAAAAATAATAGAAATAGAATGAAGAAGAGTAACAACAATAATCACAATCATAAACATAAACATAAGTAAACAATGCTTGAGAAATAAGGATTAAATAAATAAACAAACCAACAAATAAAATAAATATTCCTATT
The DNA here is from genome assembly GCA_000231825.2 of Tetrahymena elliotti 4EA. Taxonomy (NCBI): domain Eukaryota; phylum Ciliophora; class Oligohymenophorea; order Hymenostomatida; family Tetrahymenidae; genus Tetrahymena; species Tetrahymena elliotti. The sequence goes on from JH720293.1 coordinate 3,516,459, forward strand.
TTCTTTTACTAATTAACAACTAAAATATTTTTAAATTTTCTGTATATACAATCAATTTTTTTCAAATCTATTCAGCCAAATGTAATTTGATTTTTCAATCTAATTAATTAATTCTTTATCTATTTACCTGTTTTGTATTCAGTTTTCTTTTTTAGTGCAATCTTAGCTTACTTACATTTTAAATTTAGTTATGGGATTTAAACAGAAGAAAACATATTTTTTTATTTATTTTCATGTTGATATAGATAATAATTTTTTTAAATATCTCAAAATCTATTATCAGATTTTATTATTTTTGGAAATAAATTAAATTGTTTTGTAGTAACTATTACTTTACGCTCTTTAATTTTATCAAAAATATTTGATAACTGTTCCACTTCTCTTAGTATTGTTGTTTAAAAATAAATAATTTTGAACTGATTCATTCTTAAGGATAAAATGATTTTTTAAGTTAGAAAATATATCTTTATTAACAAGGAAATATATTGATAAAATAAAAATAGATAATTTATTTTAAAAATATGAAAGGATCAATTAATAATAATTATTTAAGCCTGAAATATTTTTTACAATGTCACTAGTTATTCACTTAATAAAAAAATATGTGGTAAAAAGAATTGTTTCTTAATCTGTAGATGAATATAATTATTATGTAATTTAACTAAAGCTAACCAACCATACAAAATAACTATATAAATTCATCATTTAAAAAATATCTTGTTTATATTTAGGATTCTTTACTAACTATTTGGTTTGAATATCTTAATATTAATTAATATTGTTTGGATGAAACAAACAATTACTTTAACAATTAGATTTTTTGATTAATAATTATTGCAATCAATTATCTACAAATATTTCAGACAATTCTAAAATATTAAAAAATGTATTGGCTTACATTTATTTTACTTCTTTCTCCAATAAAGCAAGTTTTATCAGGTAACTTTTCTATTTTCTCCAAGCGAGAATCTATGTATGGTCCTTGAACATATCTTTTTAAAATATTAAGTTTGGTAACTTGTTTACAAAGAATTTTAAGATCCATTTGAAGCTTATAATATTCTAGATTGGAATAAATAACCTGTCCGTGCCTGTACTCCCATTTTAACATAAAATGGAATTGATATTTTTGCTACTAATTCTTTTGGTAATTATTTGATGTCAAATTAAAATTTGTTTTAGACAGATAGAAGTTATATATCTAAAATAGATTGACAATATTTGGATTTTTAGTCAAATATTGAATATTTTTAATTTAAGGTGTGCTAGGCAGTGCTGCAGGATAAACAACAAATAGAGTTGTTTCTTAGTTCCCTCCTCATTTCTCACTAGAAGTTGATATGGATATAATGGTCCTTGGTACAGCTTGGGTTGGTGATAATATAAATATTTAATTAGGGGCTGATACTTTATTTTTTTTCTAATACTTTGGTACCAACAACATTAACAACTTTTGTCCTTCTGCAGCTTCCACTTCAGGAAATGCTTTTTTGAAGACAGTATACAAAAGTCATTCATTGCAAGGAGATATTTAACTAACAATAAATGATTACTATAACCCATCCCATGATTTAAGTGTCAAAAATATATTCATATATGTAAATACCTGTGACTATACTTGTGCAACTTGCAATGGAGAAACTAATACTTCTTGTGTTACTTGCCCTTAAGGTGCATTACAGAGTGGCTCTAGTTGTTAATGTAATGCTAACTTGTTTGCTTATAATGGTGTTTGTAGAACAACTTGCCCAGGTGGAAATTTATCTAATGCAACCCAGAGATTATGTATTAAAACCCCAAGTAATAAACTTATAATGGAATATAAAAAGAAAATAATATTATTAATAAAATTAATAGGCTAGCTTATCATGTATAACAACTTCTTAGCAAATAAATTTTAAAATGTCATTGTTGATTGGGATTTTGCTCCTACATTGAATAATTTTGTAAACTAAATTCTTTAAACTTTATATTAAAATATTTTTATTAAAGGTTAGCAACTGTGGTACTTAATCGTTGGTTGGAGGATATTAAATATTTTAAGTTTAATAGATGTCGAAAACTTTAAATAATCTTCCTGCTCACTTCAATGTAAGATTGGGTGCTTTGATTGTATTTATTGGAGGTTATGCAAACTACAATGTTGTCATGAAAATAGACAGTAATTAACAAGTAATAACTTTTACTGCTGCAGATACAAACTTGGGTAATATTTGTGGTGATCCATCTAATAGTGATGGTGTTTATTCCAGATATGTTGAATTTGTTGTAACGCATTCTGTATCAAGTGTTACTGTATCCTTTGCTTCAACTGCATTAACTACTCCTGTTAAAGGATACTGGGGTATTAGAGAAATATTTGTTGATGTGTAAGGATGCTTTTTAAATTGCTAGAGTTGTTCTAATACTTCAACGTGCACTCTTTGCACTACAGGCTACTTTTTACTCAGTGGTGAATACTTAATTTTAATGTTATATAAATTGTAAAAATTTAAATATTAGGATAATGTTACAGCAGATGCCCTTTATTTACAGTATAATCAGGTTCAAATTGTGTAGAATAGTATTTAAGTTCATTTAACAGTAAACCATTTTTAGAATTTTAAAGAAACACTAAAAATTAATTTTTATTTTGAATAGAGGGATCATACATCTTACAATCTTTATGGTGGTAAAACTTTGGTCATAGTGATATTAATAACTGGGGTTATACTTTTTAAGGTTTCTTTTCTGACAGAATATATAATTTTTGTAGTGGAAGGAATATTATAGGAGGATGGGGAGTTGGATCTCCTTAAGCTGCTAACACTCCTATGATTGTAGAAAGAAATTTTGCTACAGTTAATCCTCATTGGAGATTAAGATTAATTGCGGAATTATTTTTAATTGATAACTGGGATCCCACAGATAATGTATAAATTGTAATTGATAATGCAGCTACCCCTGTTACCACAGTATAAAAGTAAGCAAATTATTTATCTTTTAAAATTAAAAAATAGAATTATAAATTAATACTAGAACTGCTTCAAATTCTCCAAATAATATTTGCGGAACATATTCATAAAATGATGGGTATGTAATTTATAACTAAATAATTACACATTCAGTTCCTAGTTTAGATGTTAAATTTGTATACACTACCCCTACTTCAAAGCTCAGCACAACAGCTTCTTTTGGTCTAGGAGAAGTTGATGTGATTATAGACGAAGTAATTAAATTTAGATATTATTTTACCTAAAACCTATTAAAAGGATGTTAATTAATAACAACTTTTTTAAACAAAAATAATTCTTGAATTTTATTTTGACTCCAATATCTTTAATTCTAAATAAATATGAATTTTCTTTCCAAAAAGCAAGTTAATAAATGATATAAAAGCTTATTTTGTTTGAATATTCTTCTTTCCAAAAAAAAAAAAAGACAAAAAAACATATTAATTAATAAAAGAAGTTTAATAGAAAATGAATTTTAGAATAAAAGAAATTTTTATAGGTTTAAGAAATAAAAATCAAAGAAATATTAAAGCAGTTTCACCAACATTCTTAAATTTTAATAAAGTGCCCAATTGGTTGTTTAACATGTAATAGTGCAACTGCTTGTTAAAGTTGCTTACCTGGATATTATTTCCTTTTAGATGCTTAGGCTTGCTATGCTGATTGCACAAATATACCTCCAAGAGCCAATTTTATAAATTAACCTGCTACCCCGACAAGCGTAGCTTCTTGTGTATGTGATTAAGGGTATTTTTACTCATAAGCTGCTATAAACTGCATACGTAAAATAATTAAATATATACGTGAATGTAAACTAATTTTATTTTATATTTAAGGTTGCAGTTATTAATGCACTTAATGTACTGGCCCAAATGTTTCTGATTGTACAATTTGTGCTAGTAATAGAGAACAAGTAATTTAATTAAAATTTATTAAAATATCAAAATTAATTTATCTTTGTTTTTTAGACTGGAGTTTGCAGTTGTCCAAATAATTTCTTTGATGTGCCAGGTAATTAGTTAAAGTTTATCACTATTTTTTTATTTTTTTAAATTTTATCAATAGGAAATGGCATCTGCTAAGCTTGTGCAGGTGATTGTTTGACATGTTCTTCTTCGAGTGCTTGCTTAAGTTGTATTGGAAATAAGAAACTTGTAGGATCATCATGTGTGTGTCCTCCATAAACTTACAATTAAGGTGTTGGAATATTTTGTCCAAGTAATAATTTAACTAATTATTTTTTTAATCCTTGAAGGATCAACTCCTAAAATAACTAAATTAAATATAATTAGATTGTGAAATATATTGTCAATCTTGCAGTGGCCCAGGATAAAGTTGTACAAGTTGCCCTCCTAATTCTAATAGAGTAGCTCCAACAGTTGGAAATACTGGCTGCCCTTGCTAGCCTGGATTTTATGATATTGGAACACCTATTTGTTAATGTATAAATTTTGATTAATATTAACTATAAAAAAGAATGCATTTATATCCATTTTATTTTAGAATGTCATCCAAAATGTTCAACTTGCTCTGGATCTGCAACTAACTGCCTAACTTGTAATGCAAGCAATAATTGTAAGTTTTAAAATTTTTAAAATTTACTAAGCTTTTGTATTTTAATTTTTATTAAAGTCATTATGGTGAATAATTAATGCACTTGTAAGCCAGGATATTACTTGGATTCAAATGAGGTTTGTTAACGTAAATTAATAAATTAGATTAAAAACTTATTATTAAAATTTTTATTGTAAAGCTTGTTAAGAGTTTTGTAATATTTGCACAGGCCCAGGGCCTAATGCTTGTACTTAGTGTTAAGGAACGAGAACAGTAAAGATTTATTTTTTATTGAGTCTTTATATTTATTCTATATATAATATAGGGATTAAATTGTGTTTGTGGAGTTAATCAATACACTCTTCCTGGAGATGTTACTTGTTATAATTGTAATTATTATTGCCTTGGTTGCACTTTACAAGCATCTAACTGCTTAGCTTGTGATCCCAGTCGCTTAACAAATCCAACATGCTCTTGTCCTAATGGGTATTATGATTAAAATGGTCTAGCATAGTGTCAAAGTAAATAATAAAAAAAATTTAATAAATTAATTTATTTTAAATTTTAAACTTGTAAATAAAGAATGTTAATTCCCATGCAGTAAGTGTACTAGTTAAAGCAATTGCTTAACATGCGTAGGATCCTTTAGGACTTTACCTACATGTTAATGCTAACAAGGATATTATGATACTGGGGCTGATAATTGTTAGCAATGTGCTCCTAAATGTGCTACTTGCTAAACGTCTTCAGTCTAATGCTTGACTTGTGCCCCTGGTAGAGTAAATTCAAATTGTTCTTGTCCTCCTGGATATTGGGATAATGGGTAAAATTCTGAATGCTTGAGTAATTAAATAAAATTATTTGTAAAAATATTTAAATAAATTAATAAATAAAAAATAATAAAGAGTGTTATGTTAGTTGCTAAACATGCATAGGAGGAGCTATAAATTAATGTCAAACATGTAGATCTGGATTTGTATATGATCCTTAAACATCTATGTGCAATTGTCCTAATGGATAATATTTAGACTTGAGTAAAATTTGAATTTCATTATACTTTTCTAAATTTATTTTTCATAGACGGAAATTGTTCTCCATGCCATTATTCATGTGCCACATGCCTAAATGGAACTTCAACTGGATGTGCAAGTTGCTAAGCAAATAGATCTTTGACTTCATAAGGAACATGCCCTTGCATTACTAATTTCTCAGACATTAATAATGTCTGTATTCAAACAGTCTTCCCAGTTAGTAAATAATAAATTTATTTAGCAATTAATATAAATTAAAACATTTTTAAAAGAAAAACAAATATTTCAAAGAAATACTAAAAATTAAATAATAAAAAAACACATAATTATCAATTAAGATTATAGTTATTTGAGTTGATTTTTTTTAAAAAATAAATTGAATTTTATTAAAAGATGTTCTTTCTTTTAATTAATTTTTTAAAAATAAAAGCTACTCCTCCTAATTGTAAGGTTTGTGTAGTCAGCAATATTTGCTAGTAATGTAATGATAGCTTTGAACTAGATGTTGGACTTTGTGTTTGTCCAAGAGGTACATACCTGTCAACTAATAAATGTATTTCGTGCCCTTAATAGTGTAAAATAAAAATTTTATTGAAAAATATTTAATTTTGTTTAATTTTTAGGTAAAACATGTGCTAATGGCTCAGTGTGCATAGACTGTAATGATGGATATTACTTTAATTCATAAAATGCTATGTGCCAAAAAGAATTAATAAATAGCAGTTCATATGAAGTTATTTTGATTATTGTAGCTGTCTTATTTGGTTTGTTCTTTGCAGTTGCCATTCCATATTATTTTAATAGAGGATTTAAAAAATTCTAAGAAGAATATAAATAACTGCATTAAAATACTTCAAGATTTGATCAAGAAAGATAAAACTAAATAAGTAGAAGAGATTCTACTGTTGCTTTACAAAACATTAATTGAAATAAATATTTTAAATATAAAAAATGAATAATTATATTTATTTTAATTTCACATAAATTAAATTCAAAATTCATTTATTTTAAAATAAGTTAAAACAAGCAATTTTATTTTCAAAAAAATTATTATTTTTATTTGTGAATTGGGATTAGTTTTGAAATTGAGATTAAAAATGAAAAAAAAGTGTTTTTGTTTAGATAAATCATTAGGATATCAAATTACATATGCTATTATAAAATTTTTTGTAAATAAATTTAATTAAGCTTCATCTTTAAAATAATTTCAATAAAAAAATTATGATAAAATAAGAGAAAGAGTAATATTAATACTCACTTTGATAAGTACAATTATTTTTATTTTATTACTTTTAGTTAAACTTATTTGATAAGAAATTGAATACCATTTTTAAACAAAATTTTTTAGTTAATTTCTTTTAATTTTACTTTACATTTATATTTTAAGTAATTTCAATTGTAATTTTAAAATTTTATTTAACAAATTTATCAAAATCGAAAGTATTTTTTAAAATTAATCTTGAGTTTTTAAAGGAATTTGTTTGTCTAATTCAATCTCTAAAAACTTCTCTATACTTTCCTATGAGTGAATAGAGCATTTGGATTTCTTTTTTATATGGGTGGTTGTCTTAGGTTATTTTTTAAAGTCTTTCCCAAATTATTCTCTCTGCCTCTTAAATATATCTTTAAAAGAAAACATTAATATAGTTTAAGAAAACAAAATTTACTCTCTTTAATTATCTATGAGAAACTTTTCAGGGGCATGATCGATAAAATCATTCTTTATTTGGCTATTATCACTTTTTTATTATTTATAAATACATGTGAAAATATTTAAAAAGAAATAGATATTACAGTTAATTAATTTTTTCGTTGACTATACTGAACACACCACCTTGCTAAACCCCAATAATTTTTTAAAATTCTTAAGCTTTTTTTTTAAATTAAGTGGTAAAATTTTAATCACCAAAAAGGACACTAATAAATTCTTTTTGTTGTTCTGCAACTGTTTTTTTATTATCAAGCATTACATAATATTTAGAGAAAAATTCAATATATTCTTAATTTTTATCATTCTCTATTAACTCCTTTAGCTTCCTTTTCAATTGTGGGTTATAATTTAATCCAGAAGAATTAAATCTGTGGCTATTTATTTTGATAATAGTTGAATTGTATTATTTAATAGATAGAAAAATAAAAGTACTTCATATATTTTTGGTAAAGAGTATATGATCTGAAGAAAGAAGAATAACCAAGTTTACACCTGGCTCTCACCATATCTAAAAATGTAATATCTTCAGCATTAAAATGAAAGGTTTTAATGTTTTATTTTAAAAAACTATCAATCTAAGTTGTAAAAAAATTAATTAAGTTATATGTATTGAATATTTAAATAATATAAGTTATCTTACTCTTGAAATTTCACCATCCATTAATTTCAAATCATTTGCATTAAACTCATTATTTTGAAGTTCAATAGCATACAAATATACTAAAGTATCATCTTTATTTTAAAATTAAATTATTTAAAATTCTATTTAATTGCTATTTACTCATCTTGAAGTGTTACACTTCATTACTAGATAGTAGGCATATTTCATAAATATCCCTACACAAGACAAGTTATTCTTTTATAACTTCAAATTCTCTAAAAATTTTAAGAATAGTAATTCAGATAAAATTAATTTAAAATAAAAAAAATGTCAATTTACTAAATAATAATGAAAAAAGATTCGAAAATTTTTAAATAATTTTTATTATAAAGTAAATTAATGTTTAATTAAATAAATTTTTATAATTCTACCTTCGATACTCGGTGTTTAGGTGATAGTGGCATTTAGCAAACAATCTGATAATATCTGCTTAATTAATCATATTTTAACTAAATAATATTGAGTCAGAAATATTCTATAGATTTTCATATTGACCTGGATATTCTTTCATTTTATTGACTCTCTATCTTATGATCTTGAAGGATTGCTGATTGTAAATTTGATCTATTAAATTTAAGCATTTCTAATTTAATATAAGATAATATAAACCATCTGATTTGAACAATTATCTTACTTCATATAAACATGTATTGAAGTACATCTCTGCAAACATAACTATGCATTCTACCATAGCTTCCTAGTTATCCTGATTAAACAAACAAAATAAAAAATGTAAATTAGTAAAAATACTAAAAATATTTTACACAAATAGTATAGAATCTAAAGCTGTAATTTAGACACTAAGAGAATACATAAATTTTTTGAATATTTATCAGTTAATCATCAACTTCTAACACAAATTTAGCTAAAGACTTTAAAATGAATGCCTTTGTCTATTAGAAAAAATTAATCATTAAATAATTCTTTAATTATTAAAAATACATTATAACTGATAGCTTAAAAATTTTCTGGGTCTGTTATAGAAAGCATAACCTCTTATAAAATTTTAATTGCTTCTTCTTAATCATATCTCATTCTAACCTCAGCATATTTACAGTCAACTATTAATTGGTCTTAAGGATTTGCTAATTTTACTTTTTTTGCCTTACCTTTTGTTTATTATTTAAGTTTCTTCTTTAATAATAATTCAAATTAAATTTACCAATAGCAGCATCTGCTTGCTTAAACCTATTAAGCTATGTGCAAACTGAAGATAGTTATACCTAAACTATTTCAGAATCTTTTTGCATAATTTTAATAGTAGTATCCTAAAAAATGAATGCTTCTTTGTAAACTCCCAGCTTACAAAATTAGCTAAAATAAATAATTATTTTTGAATAAATAATTTTGCTTAAATAGAAAAAACTGGCTGGTGTCAGTAAAAGAAAGATAGAAATTGATTTACTTTGCTACATAGGTACAAATAATTGCATATCTTTGTTTGAAGGGTTTATTGACTACATTTTTTTCATAAATAGTTTAACAAATGTTTAAACACTCATTAAAATGATAAAGAGAAGTCCATTCATTTTTATTTAAAGCATTAACATAACCAAGAATAAATCTAAAATCAATCTGGGCTATTGTGTTCACTTTCTTTTTTTTCTTGGATTTCATATCACCAAAAATCCTCTGAAAACCTTCTTCTATGAAATAGAGTGCTTTATCATATAATCCTATGTAGACACAATTTAATGTAATATCTATGTAATTATTGATTAAAAAATGTTGTAATGATAATTTATTTTAGTTTTATTCTTCTTTTTCGAATTCATCCAATTCTAAATTATATCTGTAGTTCTTTTCTATATTTAACTCCATTTATTATCCAGGAGTTTCTTCTGCTTCCTCCTAATTGTTTGTTTTTTTATTCTAATTTTAGTTTTCTGTATTCTATATTATTGGTTATTCTCCTCCAACTTATTCTTCCTCTTCTTCTACCTCATCACCACCTTCATCCTCTTCATTTTATTCTTCGAAAATATCTGGAACAGCCTCATTTTCTTCTTAGTTCTATATAGAATCTACTATATCAGCTTTTGTTACTTCTTCTGAATCCTTTACCTTCCTTAATTCTAATTTTTTAGAACCTGGACTTCTTGGACTATTTTCAGAATATTACTTAGACATAGTCAAAGGAGATTTAGGTGATTTTATAGGACTTGGTTTTTCTATATTGTTAAATTCAGGATTTGTAAATTAGTTTAAGCCTTCTTCGAATCTTTTAAAGCCTTTTTTAGATATATTATTATAAATATCTTATTTAAAATTATTAGATTTTTACCTATATCATCTAGCTATAAGATTAGAGCTATCAAACCTGAGAGATTAACTATCTCAGAATACAATTATTTTGTTGTGTAAGAAAGTAGATATTTAGGAATTCCATCGAGAAGTTCTTGGCTCTTTGCTAGAGCTTACAAACTCATTTCATAATTTTGGTATAAAAAGAATATCTTTCCCATTCTAAATGAAAATCTAAATTTTTTAGCATGAAAAACATTTCAAAAAATTATTAAATATTTCTTGAATACCTAATTTTAACTTATTCATTTTTAGATTCCACTTAATTCATAATTTGTTGGTAATGCATAAAGCAATCTTTTGACTAAGGTAATTTATTTTGATAAAAATATAGATAGCAAAGCCAATCATATATATTGGCAATTAATGATCTATTTTTAATAAATAAATAATTTTTTTTGAATTTAAGTTTTGTTTGAAGTAAGTTTTTTATTTTTGAAAATAAGAGTTACTTATCGACTAACCGAAGGTTGAATTAGGGAATCTTAAACTAGTAGAATCTAAATTTAAATTTATCTCTTTCCAAGTCAAGCAACTTCTATTTTCTAATTTTCTCATTTCCTAATTTGTTAAAAATAATTTGCTGTCTGACTTTATAAGTTGATCCATTTCCTCTGCTCTTATAATCTAATAACACTTTGCTTGACTCGTTGTAAGCTTGCAATGCCTCTAAAAATCTCTTAAATAATTATTTAAATAGGTTTTAATAAAATTAAAATTAACTAAGTTAGAATCTACATTAATACTACCATTGACATCTCCCGCATAATAATAAATTTTAGCCATAATATAATTAATTTAAATTTCATTGTGATATAAATTTTTTTAAACCTTTTTATATTTAGACAATGTATGTTACTTACTATTCAGGATTTGATTTAAATTTAAACTTTACTTTAGATAGACCTACTAATAGAATATCAATAAGCTGCTTTATTTCTGCATTAACTAACAGAACAGGTAAAAATTATCCAAATTTATTGAGCCATTTCAAAATTGTATCAACATAATCTCCTTCACTTCTTTGATAAACCTTTTTATTAAAATTTTAAATAAAAATATGTTATGTTTAATAAAATACATTTTTACAAGAATTTTGTCATAGCATTTTTGTGTATAATTTGATAATAACTTCAGCTCATTCATTTCAAATCCAATAACACTAAGATAGCCCATACTCATCAAAACAGTGTCTTGTAAAAGAAAAGGATTACTTCTATCTTTAACACACTTAATTGCCTATTTAAACTATTGCAATAAAATAATATTATAGTTTTTTTTATAGAAGATATGGATAATATACTGCTAACTCTGACTACTGATAATTACCGGATTTAAGATATTAAATCCCTAAAGAGTAGATAATTTCAATATATAACTCTTAATTGAAATTATTTTAAAGGCACCACTAGCCAGCTTGGATGTAAACTTGCTTCAATTTTCTTATAGCGAGTAAATTATTATTCATATCACCAAGAATCTTAGATCTAATTAAGAAATTTGTAACATTAAATATTTATTAATTAAATACTTTTAAAAAATTACTCAAGTATCTAAAGCATACATTTTGACCAAAAATAATATTCGTTTAAATAATTTTCAGTTAAAATATAAATTTTATCTATATATTTAAGAGCAGAATCGTATTATTCTTCCATAAATGCAATACCAGCAAGGTAGTAATAAGGCCTATAAAATCTAATATCTAAATCATTTTAATTAATGTAATCTTTTGCCTTTAATAATTTAAAAAAATTTTTTTTTATTTTCTGAATCAAAAATAACAATAAATACCAATTATAATTAATCAAAAAAAATAATCTTAGCATTTGCCAATTTTCTTCTTTCATAATATGTAAGAGCTAACTAAAACTGTATTTAAATAATACGATCTAGTTAGATGTTTTCAACTAAAATTAAGTGGTGGTTTAGTAACTCCTTATATATTTTCCCAGCTTTCTAGTAGCTTCTAAGATCAAAATATCCCTAAGCTATTTTATATAGATTGTATATAACTTCTTTTTATTTTTCTTATGTTTGGTTTTCTTAAACTTTTAATAAAAAAATAGTTGAATTTGAATGAATAAAATAAAGTAAAAATTTACATTAAATAGGAAATTATTATTCATTAAATTACATTTAATCTTCATAATATAAATCATCTTAAGGTTTTTAGGGTGGCTTTCTCAATTTTTAAATGAAGCTTTCTATATCTTGATGGCTACATCTTTTCTCAGGGTTAAACTTTTTTTTAATTTAAAGAAATGAGATTTTTATTAAGAGTTTAAGATAATAAAAATACTGAAATCATTTTTTTAAGCAAAGGCACGAGCTTTATAAATTATTTTTATTTTGAAATTAATTTAAAAATCTATAAAAATTTCTCCTTAGGGGTCTTTTTAGTGTTATAATAAATTTGTTCAAGCTTTCCTTTGATAATCATCTTAATAGCAACCATCCCAAGACTATAAATATCTGCCTAATAAATTAAAAATACTATTAATATTTTTTTAATTTCTAATATTTTTACTTTGTAAACATCAATACTTCCAGACTCAAGGTCTTTTTTTATTTGATCATATTTTTCAGAAATTAATTTTCTCATCAAGGATTATTGCCCAGGACTCAAAAAATCTTTGTAATCTTCTAAAATTTCATAAACTTCATCAAAGTCATTTATTGTTTTAGGGCTTTTAGTTAGTTAAAATGTCAACTTAAAGTATTATTTTAAAACTATTTTTTTACAAATTTTAATGCTAATTAAAATGCCCTTGATTATCTAATTGCTTGTTCAGAGATTTTAAAAATTCTAATTATCTTTTTTTAATATCTCTATTAAAATTGTCTGCTTCTTCCTTTTTAATTTATTGAAAATTAAGAATAAAGATGAAATTACAATAGATATCTAAATCAAAAATCATTTTTACTTTCTATCGATTATAATTCTGAACATTCTTTTTGTATAGCTTTAAGACTTCAGGAGCATGAAAAACTAACTAATTTTAATCTATTTTTTCACTTATTCTATTTCTGCTTTAGGGAGTGTTACCGATTTTTCTAAAATCCTTATCAAAGTCATAAAACATAAAGTCACCAATTTTGTATCTTTTAAAACAAATTTTAAAAATAAAATAAAACTTATTAACAAGGTAAAAATTTACGTTTTGAGATCAGGGAAGAAATAAATATTTCCATCATTAATATTTGAATGATACACATTTAACTTTTTAGCCTCTTAAAGGGCATTATTAATAATTTAAATAATATATGCAACTTCAGCATCTTTATAATTATTATCTGCTTCTGATCTCTTTCTAATTAAATCCCTAAGCCTGTGCTCACCTGTTTCTTTAATTTCAACTGTAATATACAGAAGCTTTATTAAAAATTAAAAAATTTTAATAAATTCAAAGCTTTTTTTATTGTTTATACTGATCCGAAGAAGATTTATTGCTAATAAAATGCTCTGTGAATAACTTTTAAAACATACTAACTTTGCATCATTTGATATTTTTCTCTTATCTTTTTTTACAGTTTGAAATCCTACTCAAAATAATTAGCAACCTCTGCAATAGTTCCATCAATCCAATTAATTTCAACTTGAAGCTTTGAAGCAATAAAACGTTTATTTTTAGCAAACCAGACCTTATTATTTATTGTTTTATAAATATCAATTAGCCTTACTAAAAATAAATTTATTATCAATTTACAGTTCTTCTTATAACACCTGTTTTTTCTTATACTTTGTTAAGTTGCTTTTTTTATTAACTTATATTAGCTAGTGCATCTTGAATGACTTCTAAAAGCTTATTTTGGGCCTCTTATCTGTCATCAACATTTTCATACTACTCCTCTTACTCTTAATCTTAATCTGGATATTCTCCGTCTCCCTCATCATAAATTTCTTCTAAATCACTGTATAAGTCGTTATCATGATCTTAACCTTATAAATTTTCAACATCCTTATCTTGCTATTATTCCTCCTCTAATTACTGCATTGTATGTAGAGCTGTTTTATCTAAATGCTGTAGTGACACAATTTTATTTTAAGCTTCTACTTCACTAAATACAAATTTTATTTTATTATTTACTTTATTTGAATGAAATAAATATTTTACTGAAATGAAACAATTTTTGTAGTATTTTTTGGTTAAATTTATTCTTTAGTTTTTATAGCTGAATCAACAATTAACGTTTACTATTAATTTGCTAGATTCGTTTCTTAATAAACATGTTAATCTCCTTTAGATGATATTATATAAATCAATTCTATATCTTTAACCCATTCAGTAATATCTTAAATAAGCTCATCAGAAGCTAAAGGTGATTCAAAAGATTCTGGCTAGCATTATTTATTATTTATAATAGATAAAGTAGTAAATGACAATATATCTTTGATTTAAGGGTCTTCTTTAAGAATATTAGAATTAAATTATCTTTTTGTTTATAGTGCCTTATCATTTAATCTCTTCATGACTTATTCAAAGAATACATCATTATTAACATTTTTATCCTCTAAACGTATGGCATCAATTTTTAGATCATCCTTTATTTAAAAATTGAAAATTATTATTCATTCTTTTTCTCTTTAAAATATGAAGAAATTCTTTTATTTTTTATCCTTAAAATTGATAATTGATTATTTTATTTCAACTAATGATCTCATCCATTTTTTTGAAATGTTAATTCTTTATAATATGTTCTCATAGCTTAATATACTGCTTTTCTTTTTATCTCCATTTATATATCTAAATCAATTAAATCAAATTTACTTTTTTCTTTTTTTGCTTGTTTCTCTCTAAGGTAAATTTGGTAAGGTTTTTATAAAATTCGCTATTCTTGAATTCATTTAAATACTCTCTATCTTCTTCATCTTCTATTTCATGCTCTTCGGCATTGTTAACAAATTTATGAATTTCACTAATAAATTAATTGTATGCAGTTAAATCATCTTCATATCCAAATTTATTTTCAAAATTTCTAATGAAGTAATCTATGTTTTTATCTTGAACTTATAATAATCTCAAAAATGATTCTATTTCTCTTTTAAGGATTTCATGAGGTTTGGTTGCAGGAAGCTGCTTTTCTTTGACATCATCCATTTACTCCTAATTCATTTATAAAGCTTGAGTTATATTAATGGTAGGTTTTTTTTTCTCCTCATCTGCTCCGCTTCTGAAGCAAAGTTTTGAAGCAATTGTATCCATAAAACGGCTGCACATACCAACCAATTTATCCATTTTTTCTTTTCTTTTATTTAATTTATAATTATGAATGAAGAGCCAAACTCAGTTGAGTGAAATTGTAATGATAAAAAATAAATATTTTGAAGCTTTTATAATTAATTATAAATTCAATTATTTAAAAAGTTACAGCTACTTCTGTTTAATAATAAATTTTTTGAATCTAAAGATTCGCAAATTATTTAAGATATTACAAGCATTCTTAACCCTCCAACAACTATAAATCTCAAATTTAAATATTAGAGTTTGATATTTTGTTTCAAATCAACTCTTTATAATAAAATCTATTCATTTTTTATAATTTCATAAATATTAAAATAAATTTTGACAAATCTTAAAATTATTTTAAGCAAACCAATCTAAAATTTGAAACAATCTAAATTGTATATAAATTAGAGCAAAAAAATAAAGTTCAATTATTTTAAATATTTCACTAAATTTTAGTTTAGTAATAATGAGTTAATTAAAAATAAAAGGAGAGATAATAGCCAATAATTTACTAATTTAGAAATTTATTTGAGATAAAAACCATAAAATATCTGCAAAGTAATAAAATTTAATAAATTAGATTGAAATTATACATATATTATTATTAATCAGCCTATTTATCATAAACACAGTAACAACATATTATTACAATATAAATAAAACATCTTTTTAAATATTTTATGTCTCAATCTCCTCCTCATAATTTACATTATAAACTTCATGATGATGTACGTAAGCTCTTAGAAAATCTTTATCTCAAAAAACTAGGAAAGAATAATGAAAAACTTAACTCTCAAGTCTTGAATATGATTAGTGATGTTTTTGATGGTAAAAAATAATAGTAACTTAAATAAAGTTAAATATCATAATTGAAAGAAAGATTGGAAACTCTTTGTAGTCAAAGTGAATAAGGTTCTCCTGTAAAAAATGTAAATATGTCTAGATAATATTTGTATGATAAAAATGAAAATTAGTAGAATGAACAACAAATGAAGCTTCCTAAACTTTTCAAAATAAGAGAAGCTACTGATAATATAAATTAGAAATATCAAAGTAGTGTTGAGTAAAGAAAAAATAGATTAGAAAAAACTAACACTAATCAGCATAGATAATAATCACCTCAGCCTCCTCTTTATTATTAGAGAGAATAAGCTTTGAAAGCCTATAGCAATCCATATAATGAAACACCTAAAAATAAAAAAAGAGATAGAAATGATTCCTAAGAAGAATTAAATTCATTAAAAGTTTAAGATTATAGAAGAAAAGTTACTTATTAAGGTAGATAATCCAGTAATGTTTCACCCTCAGATTTATTCTTAAGTGATGAGAAAAATAAAATAATCTATTAAGCATCTTAATCTTTTAATAATTCTCCATCAAGACCAGATTAATATGAAAGAAAGTATTACTTAAATTAATTTAACAAATAAGAAACCTATTAAGATAGAAGTAAACAATAATTACTCAAAAATAAAGAAGAATATTTGGATGATAATCTATCTCAGAACATTTAGTATAAATTGAAATCTAAAAATAAAGATAAAAATGTATTTTTATCATCCTAAAAAGCAGAACCTCCCAAAAGTATATTAGTTAACCATTCATAAGATTATATTAATGAATTTACTGATGTAATCCAAACAAACTAACTGAGTACTAAAAATAACAACTAAATAAATGATAAAAATTCTAAAGATTTATTTAAGTCAAATCAAATTTAAAGTAAAGCAAATAACATCGCTGTTGAATCAAATAAAAATTTATAACCTTATAGCAACTATTTTTAGAATTAAACTAGTGATTATAAAAATAAATATATTGCCATTAAAGAAAGAAGCTTTTCTTAAAATTCAAATAATAGAGATTTAAATTTAAGTTTAGTGTTGAACTAAAATAATCCTTATTAACAAAAAAATAATTTGAATAATTCTATGATAGTAATGTAAGAAAATAGTTCTGATCCTAATTCATTAAAGTAGTCTTTGTAAAATGCAAACACTCATAATTCCTTTTTAAAAGACATTAAATCTACATAGGATTACTTAAAGTAGCATAATAATGATATTTGGACATTAATTGCTAGATTTAACATTTAGAAAGAAGAAGACAAAAAAAAGAGAGAATAGAAAAAGCAGTAAGAAATAAACAATAAAATAAAAGATGATTTAGAAAAACAAATCTTTGAAAAGCAATAAAATGCCAAAACACAATTTAAGATTGACTAATAATATTCTCACATAAATAAAAAATAGATTGAATAAATGAATGAAATTAAATAAAATTAAAAATAAGAAGAGTTCTAAAAAAAAAGGATTCAAACACAAATGCTTGAAGAATAAATCTTAGAAAAATATGAAAAATTGTAAAAGGAAAAAAGGTAGATAGAATAAGACAATATCAAAATTATTTAAAATCTACAAAAGGTACAAAATGATGAAGAAATTTTGAAGAAAAACTAAATAAAAAAATAAAAGTAGCTCTATGAAGGAATCAAATAAGATTATTTCGAAAGATTTAAGAAAATCAATATAAATGAAATAAATGAAGATCCTAAGCTTGCTTTTGAAAAAAAAAGAATTGCTAGTTATGCTAAAGAATTAGAAAACTAGAAATAACTTGGATCGAGTGCAGAATAATATTAATCAAATGTCGAAAAATTTTAACAAAGAGAAAAAGTCAAGCCAGTTGATGAAGAAATACTAAAAGATTGGGCCCAATAAATTAATCAAAAGTAAATCAATATCAAGTTATAGAAAGATAAAGAAAAAAAGATGATTGAGGATTATTTAGATTAGTGTGAAAAGAATGAGGAGCAAGACATAAGAAAGAATATAGAGTATAAAGTAAAGGTTGCCCTCAATCACTAATCAATAAAGGAATAAATTGATTAAAAATTATCATCTAAATAACCTGAAGCTTCTGATTTCGACATACAAAACAATTTATCAATATTAAGAGAAATCGATGAGTATATAAAAAATGCTTAAGAGTGAATTCATAATTTTGAATAGTAAAGATAACAAATATTATAAACATCATTTGTTTATAAAATTATATTTGAGTCAGGTTTTAATTAATTGGTTTATTTTCTTGAAAAATACTAAAATATTATCATACTTTATTTCTACAAACTTTCATAAAAAAATTCTTCATTTAATTTTTGAAAATATTTTTTGAATTATCAATTCTTTCAAATTTTTATTTGAGGAAATTTAATAATTTAATCTTTCAATTCTCAGTAAAATTTTTAAAATACTTATTGAAGATTTTTCAATAAGCATGGATGAATTTAATCATTTTATTTAATTTATTCATTCAAAAATTTGATATTTCATTTATTTTCATTTAATGTTCAAATAAATTTTCATCATCGTCACAAATTCTGTTCTAATATGCATCTAATTACATAAAAAATAATTATTATGATGTTAAAATAAGAATAAATTTTTTAATGACAAAATTTATAGATTTTCATTGTAGATATTGAGTTTTTTTTATTGTAATTTTTACAGAAAAATGTTTTTTTTAAAGTTTAGTAAAATATCACCCAAAGTAAAATTAAATCTCACCCAAAGTAAAATTAAATCTCAAATAATCTCTTATTTATTTTTAGTTGATAAATTACTGATTTATTTAATTGAAATCTGATTAAGCTATTGTAAAAATGAAAGATGTTTAAATTTTTAAAGCAATTAAATAATAGAAGAAATGTTAAAATTAAAATGAATAAATAATCAAAATATAAAAATATTTAATCTTGTTTATTCTAATTAAGTTTTGTAGAGTTGAAATAAATAGAATGAATATAGAAAACAAATGAATAAAATAGATAATGATAATTGAAGTATAGTTTTCACAAATCAAAATTAAATATTTTACACGTAATTAGTATGAAGAAATATTCCATAATTTTTAATTGTAATTTGATAGAAATTTAGAAATCATCTAAATAAAAATATATTTATTTAAATTATTAAATTTTTTTGAATTAATATTTAAGAATAGTATAGAAGATTAACAAATTTAGATAAATAGATAGATATGAGTAAACAAAAAAGCAAAAATTTTGGAAGTTATTTAAAGCTTGCTTTGACAGCAGGAAGCTCTCCCTCATAAGAAGATTTATTTGCAATTTTATTCTATTTTAGATAAATCCTAGGTTTAATCTGTGGTATTGTAGCTGGTACTTTAGGTTTAACTGGTATTTTCACAATTGCTGGATTTTTAGCTGTTAATTGTCTTATTACTTATGTCTACGCTTACAAATACTTGGGAGTTGAAGACCACAAAGTAGAATAAAACACTTTGTTTACTGAATCATTAATGATTTCTTTTATGAACTTCGTTGTTTCATGGATTTTCTCTTACACTAATATTTACCTTAAGGCTACTGTTCCTTTGTCAATAATTCCTACATCAACTCAAACAAGCACCGACCTTTGAGGAAATCAGCATTAAATAAACTAAAAGCACAATTATTTAATAACTTATTGATCGTTCATAATGTAAAGTATATCAAACTATGTTTTTTAGATTCGAACACTTTCATTAGAACTGAAATTTGTTTAAATTGAAATTTTTTTGATAAAGCAAATCAATCATTTTCATAAAGTGAAATTAAGAGCTAATATGAACTATTTTTATAAACATAAATTAGCATTTCTATGTTATCTGCTAAAATATATTTACTGCATTGTATTTTACATTTTATTATAGAAACATACCCAAATAAATTCATTTTAACTTAATAAAATTTCTCTTTTTGTAAAAATAAAAAAGTTAAAAAATAGTTTTTAAAGAGAGAAGATATTCACTTATTTGTAAATTAGATATTTATTCAAATCTTTTCTTATTGAAATTTTATTCATAAAGATATTTAAGTAATGAATGATATTTTGCATAACAAATCACATTATATTTTTAATTATTAATTTTTTGGTGTTTTGATTTTGATAAGTAAGTAAATAAATAAATATTATTTTTAGCGCAATTAAATGAGAGCTATTTAGGTTGCTAGGTATGGAGAAAGATTGAAAGTTAAAACAATCGATATTCCAAAATTTAATTAAGCAGAATAGTACCTAGTCAAGATGTCTTATTCCCCTATCAATCCATCTGATGTATATTATGTCAAAGGCGTTTATGGGCTAAGAAAACTTCTCCCTACTATAGGTGGATTCGAAGGATGTGGAGTAATAGCAGATTCAAATGATAAGAGCTTAATTGGTAGAAGAGTGATGTGTTGGGCAGATGATTAAATAAACTTTGGTACATGGGCAGACTACTTTCCAGTTTAAAAATAAAATTCAATCATTTTAGATACCAAAGAAGGAAATAATAAATAATTTGAATATCTTTGTAGTCCCTTCATAAACCCATTTACTGTAGTTGGGTTTTTAGATATTGCAAGAAAACTTAATGCTTAAAGTGTTGTCCTAAATGCCGCTAACAGTGCAGTTGGAAGAATGAGTATAAAACTGTTCAAAAAATAAAATATATAAACAATAGCTATAGTAAGGAGGGAAGAATAAATTTAAAATCTGTATGATATAGGAGCAACTCATGTTCTACTTAGTACAAATGAAAAATTTGATTAAGAATTAGTTTAAACAATAAAATAAAACAAAGCCAAGGTATTTTATGATGCTCTTGGAGGAGAGCATTCAGGATTGATTTTTAAAAACCTTGAAAATTGTGGAATATTAGTTGGGTATGGCCGTTTTTCGAATAACAAAATAAATGATATAGATCCAATAGATTTAGTTTTTAAACAAAAGGAAATCAAAGGATTTTGGTTATCAAAATGGTATGAATAAAAGTCAAATGAAGAGCAATAATAAATAAAAGAATTAGTCAAAAATGAAATAAATTCCACTTTCTCTACTCGTATTTAACAAGTTCAAGAGCCTAATGATGAGAATATCAATGAAATAATTAAATTAGCCTTGAATAATTCAGGACAGGGTAAATATGTTTTAGATTTTACTAAATGATTATAAAACCACGCTCATAAAATATATTAAATTTTGCTAAAATAATTAAGATTTATGATAGCTTTGTGTATTTATGTTACATATAAGAAGAGTATTTAATATTCATTTTTAACGAATAATAATTTATTGGTTCATTATTTTTAGAAAAATTTGAAAATTATCAAATAAAATAGAAGTGTTTTTTTCAAATAAAAAGATGAATTTCTTTTGAAATTAAAAAAATTACTGCCAAAAAAATAAATCAACACATAAGATAATGTTTAAAATTATTTGAAAAAAATTTTAAACAGATAAATTCTTTTTAAAATTTGAGAAGATTAAAGGGTAGATTAAAGCTATTCTTAGACTGAAATCACTAAATTTTATTAAAAATAAAAACAGGAATACTTGTTTGTGGCTAGAAATTAGTTTTAGAAGAAAAAGAATATGTTTTAAATAAATCCTATTTATTATTTATTTGCAAAAAAACAGAGTGTTTTTTTTTTGAAAATATTCAATGTTTATTTATAAGTGCATATGTATGTATGTTTGTTTGAATATCAATCAACTCAATAGATTTTCAATTAGTAATCAAAATATACTCTAATTATATTTCAAATTAATTATTTAACAAAATGGGAATTGAAAACAAAAAAACAAACAAACAAAAAAACACTAAAAGTAATACATAAAAATATCATTATTAAATTTTATATTATTAAATATTGCATAATTAATAGTATTTAGTATTTTTTAAGCTTATTAGCATTTATCAATCAAACATTTTTGAAAGAGGTGAAATAAAAAACCTCAACTTATAAGCAAAGGAAAGGGAAAGGGAATTGAGGGGAAATCTCATAAGAAATTTAAATTTTATAGAAGTAGTATCATAGTTAAGTTTTAAGGTTTTTCATGAAGTAGTCATTCAAAACTTAGAATCATATGAATGATTTCAATTCAGCTCAATTGTAGAAGACATTATAGTTATCAAGTATATCTGAAAAAAATTAGCAAAACGGTTTCAATGTATCAAATTCAAACTAAGATAAGAAATCATTATAAAATGCTTAGGCTAAAAAAAGGATTAATTAAAATAAAAGTTCTTCAAAAGAAGATGTTATCACACATTGTACATGCTGCCCATTTTATAATTAGAGCAAGCAGCATAAATTGTTTGATAAATTAACTAAATAGATTATATTTATGGAAGATGATTTTGATACATATCAATTACACAAATAAAAATAAAATGAGCAAAATAGTAGATTAGGTGATAATAAAAATTAAAATGATGGGCTTTACTTTTCTAAAAGTGAGTTGGAAGTTATCAACTAAGGGCCTTTACCAAAAAAGATAAATCAATAGATGAAAATAAATAATGACAATTATTAGTAGCAATATAATCCTTAACAATCATAAACTTAATAACAGTAATAATATAATCCATTTAATTAAAATAGATTTTAAGTAGATGATGATGATATGATTTAGAAGAAAAAAAATTTCTACTTAAATTCTGGTCACAATAGAACCAATTCTTATGATTCATATGCTTAAGCAGCATCTAAATAATGGCTGGAATAGATTTCAGAAGAAAGAGAAGAGTAGGAATCATAGTTAACGTTTTAAAATAAGCAACTTAATAATGTTTATAGCTCTTAAAATTTGAAAAGTGAAAATAGATATATAGTCAGCAGTAATAGAAATAGTATAGGTAATAATGGTAATGGAAATACTACAAGGAGAAGCAGCATTAGTGTTGGAGAGAATGAAAAGTCACTATCTTCTTTATATTCATAATAAAATCAAAAAGGTTTTCATCCCTCCTAATAAAATACACCATAAATGTCTGTAGTTGCTCCTTCAGTTGCATCTTCATCTACATACATGCCTCAGTATTCTCTAAATATTATAGAACCTCACTTAAATAATAGCGAATATGATTCTAACTAATAATTATCACCTTTAGATAGAATATCCAATAACGATCTATTTAATTAGCAAATATAAAGAAAAAGAAACTAGCACTATAGAAGCTAAAGTTGCCCTTATTCTTTCCCTTATTTCAAATATAGGTATTTTACTCATTCATTTATTTAAAATTTATCATTTATCAGAAAATTAGAATTATTTCTATTTTATTTTCATTAATTCTCCAAAGTTTCTTTTTAAAATTTTTTAAGCAAGCAGAATGATCATTATTATTAATTTTAGTTCCTTACAACTTACTTTTAATTTAATAATGTTTTATATTTTTTAAATGAAGTTAAAATTAAACAAACGAAGAAGCTAATTTTTAGAATGTGTAGAATATAAGAGTTATGACTATTCATGAGGAAGAACCTTATCATAATTATGTAAATTCTAGCAGCTACTATCAAAGTAGCAATAATAGTACAAGAAATAAATATAGATAGCAATAACCATATAGGTCAAATACAAATTACAGATCCGCTTCTGGTGGTGGTGGTGGTGAATATTCTATTAGTAATTTTTACCAAAATACTTCTCTCACTCCAACAACTATTGTTTTAGAAAAAAAAATACAATAAAATACAAACACTAGTCATTTACCTTATACAAATACTCCTTTTTGCTTTGAAAATCCAAATGTAAGCTAGACAAATTATGCTGCAACAGATTAGGCTGATGAAGATTAATACTTGTAACAAAGTTTTTATTCTCAAGTTTATGATGGAGATTAAAACCCAGATTTTTCTGAAATCAAAAACATTAATACTGCTGTGAATGTTTCAAATTAGCCCTCGTTAGGTAATATTAAACAATAAAATAATAAATGTTAAAATAAAGAAAATAAAAATAGATAAAGAGGAAATTGAAAGCAATAAAGAATGTAAAAGCAGTAAACTAAAGGCATAGATTTAAGTATAGCAATTACACCTACCAGTATTATCATAAAACAATTAAAACACTAGTATAACACTGAATTAAATACAATAAGATATTTATATTTTTATAATTTTTTAGGATACAGAGGAGCCAGCTAAGTAAATGAATTAGGTAACAATAGTAATAGTTGCAGCATGAATATAGTTAAGTCCTTAAACTAACTTGATACAGATTAAGGATTTATTTCATTTAGAAAAGAACACAGTTGTTCAAGTTAAGAAGGATTTGTTGAAAATTTTAGAAGTAGCCATAATAGTATTGATATAGATCTAAAATAAAAGATAAAGGAGAATATAGATAAAATATTAAAAAGGCAAGTTAGTAAAAGATAAAACAGATTAAATATCATGCTCAATAACATTTGCAATTAATTTGATAAGTATGATTTAGATATGAATGATTTTTTAACTTTGCTATCAAAAAAAGCTAAATTAAATAAAATCTAAAAAGTTGGCTCTTTTTCTTAAAATGGATCTTCCTCAGGAAAAAATCCCTCTATTCCATTAATTTAATCATATTAAGGATCAACAAATGCTCACTCTTTTTCAATCTAAAATAATGCTTAAGCTAAGGGATATAAAAGAAGCAAAAATTTCTGGAGTTATGACTTTTCAAATGCAAGCAAATCAATAATTCCAAGTGAGGCAACATCTGCTTACAGAAAAGATTTTGAGGAAGAAAATAACCTTAGAAAAGCTATAGTTGATGGGTTTATGAGAACTTCATAGCAAAAGAATCTTTACTCTTCTTAGATTTTAAGTTAAATAAATGATACTTCATCTAATAATTTTTAATAATCATTTATTCATAATTAATAACTTAAATAGCCAACAGCTAAGTTTATAAATGAATATAATCATCTCTAACTACCTCAAAATGTCTCTACTGAAACATTTTATAAGGTTGCTATTCCACTTAGTACTGCTCCTTCTTCTTTGCAATAGTTTTAAATTAAAGATTAAAGATTTAATCTTAACAAAAGTGACAGCAAGCAAACAAAATACAACAATAATAATAGTAAATATAACAAAAATGATAGTTGTTCTTTAGCCATTTAGCCACCTGCATCTTAGAATAATGTAAGCTCAAAATTTACATTTATAGGAAATAATGACGAACCAAATAATGGATAACATACATAATCAGCCAATAACTCTTAATAAATGATAAATCATATTCCTATCTTACCTCATAAAAGTGGCTTTAATAGCATTCACTAAATGGAATAGAACTAGTAATTTTTAAATAATTAAAACATTTAAACTAAGTTTTAATAGTAAAAAATAAGCAATCCAGATGTTGTTATGCTAAACTCATCATAAAATAACCAATTTTAATCAATCAACCCCTAATTAAATAATTTTAATTAAATACCTCCAAAAAGTTCAAGTAACAGTGCTAGCAGCAATCTTTTAAATACAAAAAATTAGTAAATTAACCCTAACAATTTAAATGCAAATAATCTTCAAGGGTTTGGAAGTATCAATAGCTCTATAAATAACTCAGCAAGTCATAATCTTAACACCTTTCTCCTAAATAGAATATCCGAGGAGTGTGAGTCTCCTGCAAATACAACCTATAAGCAACACTAAGAGTATTTAAATTATGAAAGTGAGTAATATTTAACAGGATCAAAAAGCAAATACCATAAAAAATAATAATTAATGGCTAGTGGTGAAAGTAATAATACTAGTAGTAAACCATTAGATGATGGTTCTTCCTCCCAATAAATATAAATTTTAGATAACCTATTATAAGGCTAGCTTCAAAATGAAAATCAAAAAACATCGAAATTTGAGAATTCTCCATTACAGAAATAATTACAACAAATACCAAATGAAAATAAGATATATTTTAACTAAAACAATATTCATAATATTCAAGAACAAAAGGAAATATAATAAAATTAGAACACTACAACTATATTTAATTTACTTAACCATACTATTGCTAATCCTAACAATTTAAATTAGAGCAGCTAATAAAACCCATCAGCAAACAACAGTTGGTTATCCAGTAGGAGCTATGAAATATTTATCCCAGAAGAGAATAAACTCAAGACCTATGCAGATGCTTAAATACTTTCATTTTCTAAAATAAAAAATGCACCTTCTTCTCATTTATCTTCTCAAAAGTCATTAAATGCAATTAACAACAACTAAAATTCACACTAAGAATATAATGATATCTAAATTAACTCATAAGTAGCAAATTAAAATTTTGCTGCTATTCAAGCAAGTAGCATATCAATAACTTCAATAAACAGAGTTAAAAGTGGAGAAAACAGTCCTAGTCCAAATGATGAAGAGAATATTAGATTTAATTAATCTTAAGAAATAGAAGAGCCTATGAACAAATAAATAAAAAATTCAGGGAGTTAACAAATCAAATCAGAATACAAACAAGCTGCCAACCAGAGACTAGAATAGATGAATGGGTTTTAAATAATTCAAAATTTAGCTAAAAGCTTAAATTCATATTAGATAAAGAAAGATTTACAACAAGCAGCTGCTCATAATTTATATTAATCTGTTTCTTTAAGCTAAGCTAAGAGAAAGGAGAGCTCAGATATTAATGCCTTTTCTCCTTATCTTTAAAAATTTCCTTCAAAAATAAGTGAGGAATAGTCGAAAATGCTAAGCAGTGGAAGCTATTTTAATACAAGTAATAATAATCTAAACAACAATGTAAACACATAGAATAAGATATCTAATTAATTCAGTAATGCGTCATAATATCAGAACAGTTAAAATGAAAATTAAAACAATATCGGAGCAGTAATCCAGAGTATTTCTCCAGAAATTGTTAAATTTGAACAAAGAAACTTATTATAACAAAATGTAATTTCAAATAATAAACAAAACAGCCATCCGATAAATTCTTCTAAATTAAATTAATACAATGTAAATATTGTAAATAACAATTCAAACTGTTCTAATACGAATCAAAATACTCTTCATCAAAATAGCAACCAAATCATCAGCCATAGAAGTAGTAGTAATAGCAACAGCAACAGCAACAGCAATCTCCACTCTCATTACAATGATAATCACACTTTCTAATCAATAGAGAGATCAACTGATCCATATCTATAGATAGAAATTTAAATAGACAGAAAGTAGAGCAATCATAATCTACTGATCTAAGCATTAAAAAGTAAACTTTAATATACTAACCCAAATATATTAGCTGAAATTGAAGAGCATATAAGGGTGCGTCCTACCTACAGTTTCATTTTAGTACTCTAAGAAGACGAATTTGAGAGAGCAGTAAAATATTATTTTTTTTCTTCTTTTAAATCTATCTTGTATATGAAAAAACTCTAAAAAATTTTTGATTAAAACAGTTAAATCATTTGATATAATTTTTATAATAATTATAGGTACTGAAAGGATTATTTCATGTGATAAATAGATCATAAGCTACTCTGAGTTATTAAATTTAAGAAATAAAAAATACAATAAGAATTGAAGAGGTGGATTAATTTTTAAAAATAGACTCAATTGATTATTCTTTTAAACTTGTTGATGAATCTAATTCTTTAAAAAGAGTTGATGGTATTATTCTTTAATTTGAGCCATCATAAAAAATTTTACAGTGAAATAAAAATTCTAAAATTTAACTAACACTAAAAAGTCTTGCCATTTTTGTGAAAATATTATTAATTCGATATCTTCCCTAAGTGAGATAGAAATGTAAGGTCAGTCAGAAAGTGTTGCAAATAATTACAATATAGAATTAATTTGTATTTTTATTATAGCTAATCAGTCTGATTTCAGCTAAATATTATTAATAATCGCCTTATCAAATATATCTTGATATTTAAAAATTTTTAAGAAAATTATTATGACTTTTTGACATGAGAATATAAAAGCAGATTTTATAAATATCAAAAAACAAGCAGAAGCAGGGTTGATTTATTCAGTTGATAACAAATTACATTAACCAAATTTCTTTAACAAACAAAAAAATAAACATAAAATATTTCAATAAAGTTTCAATAATTAAAATAAAAATGTATATAAAAATATATTAAGTACATCTAGTATCTATCTTCTACATTCTCTTAAATTCCCAAAAAAAATGATTAATCTACTAATATTTAAACTAAAAATTTTATTAAAAACTTTTTACTCATATTTGTTATGTTAGTCAAATTCAGATTTGGAGTTTTTAACAAATTGTAAATTTATTGATCTATTTTAATTCTTAATTTGGTAAAATAAATTTTATTTTCTAACAGATTTTACTTAATAAATAAAAAAATCTTAAAAATATTGATTTTTTTTTATTATTTTTAACTTTTCATGTAAAATGTTAAAATTTTTAATCCTTATTCATTATTTATCAATTAATGTTAATTACTTGAAGAAATAAAAATAATCTTTTGGATTTGAAATATTTATCAGATAAAGTTTTAAAATATTATAAAAATTATTCATATAGTATAAATATGATAAATTAATAAATAAGCACCAAATTAATGAAGTAAGGTAAACAAATAACTATTTCAGAAGATAAGTTAAAACTGAAAAATATACAAATTAATTTTATAAAAGAGTCATAAAAATAAAAAATAGAAGTTAACTAGAAGAAATATTTCATTTTTTTAGTAAGATAAGGAAATATGTCTAGCAATTAAAATAAAAAAAATCATGAAATATTTTATTTTGTTATGACCATTGCTTTTTTTACATTTTTAAAGACTTTACTATTTCCCATTATCTCATAAAAATGAATAGATAGTAAGTACTCAAAAAAATATGTTTTGAGTTCAGAAAAATATTTAGTTTTATAATAATTTGATGTAAGCTAATGGATTAAAACTTTTAATTATAACAACTTAAACTATTAACTTACACATTCATTTTCTTTTTAAATTAAATTTGTTTCTTTATTTGTTAGCTTTTTGAATGGTATTATTCTTTAACATAATAATCATAAAGTGCTCATTTAACTAAGTTTATGGGATATATTTTAGTTTTTTCTTATCTAAAATGATTATTTAATGGCCTGTATTAAGCTAGATAGTGTTTTATTATGCTGATAAAACAGATTGATGAAATATTTTTAACAATTAAAAAAGAGAAAATCAAATAATAAATGTTTATTGCTTTTAAAAGTAAAGTAATCATGTAGGAGTATAAATTTCAAAGAAAAGTTAATAGTAAAATAAATTGTGATAGTCTGATTGAAGTGGTTATTTTACTCTATATTTTGGATTATCTATAAAATAATAAAAGAAGAGATGTGTAATTAAATTATGAGGAAAATAATTATGTATTATTATACTCTTTAAAATGTGTAAAATTGTATTTATAAAACTGGGGTTTTTATATTAGCAGAAAATTAATAAATCGAATAATATAAGGGAGATAAATACATATTTTGATAAAGGCAAAAAGTGTAAAATACTCTAATAAATAGAATAAGCTAATTTCTAAAAATGAATAGATTAGCAGAAGCTCGCCGCTGTAGTGAGTTTATTAAATTTAATTTCTCATAAAAAAACGTTACAATTCAAGAAGTTAAGTTTTTGAAAAATATTGATATTTACTCTCAGTAAAATGTAGATATTTTGAGTAAACTTAATAATTCCAGTAATATTGATGGCTAAGAATCTTTCTATTAACCAGTAAATGAGGTAGCTATCCAAGATGACTGTTAACTTTTGTTCAAATAAATAT
Source organism: Tetrahymena elliotti 4EA (assembly GCA_000231825.2). Classification (NCBI taxonomy): domain Eukaryota; phylum Ciliophora; class Oligohymenophorea; order Hymenostomatida; family Tetrahymenidae; genus Tetrahymena; species Tetrahymena elliotti. Next base: position 3,546,513 of record JH720293.1, read on the forward strand.
TACAATAAAATAAAAAAGTTAACAATATAATCCAAAAATAGCTGTAATTGTTATAAAATATTAAAATAGATTATTATGATATCATTAATAATCACGCATATACCTAAGATTTCGAAGATACAAAAGATATTAAAATAAAACTTGGTGATTTGATTTTGTTGGATGAAGATTATTAAACTGCCAAAAATATTGGAATTAAGAACATTAAATTAGAAGATTTTAGCTCAAAAGAGTTGCTAAACGTATCATTTTTAATGTTTATATACAGTAGCTAAGAAGATTTTATTTTAAATAAATTGTAAGAGCTTTAGTTTGGAATGATTATTTTGAATCCCTTCAAAATTGAATAATGATGTCTTTAAAATATTTTTCTTGATAATTTAATAGCTTTTTTTGGTTTAAGCACTCCTTGTAATATTAAAGAGTATTGCATAAAATCAAATCTTTTTGAATTGTATTCATTGAAAAAAGAAAATCCAAACATTCTTATTGAGATATTTGGGCTTTTAGTATTAATAGTTCCAAGAGAGTATCATAATTTTCTAGATAGTTTTTTTCACTTTATGTAATAAAAGATTTGATAGTAAAAAAGCTTCAATAGATCTCAATTAATACATCTCAACAATAAAAAATCTTAATATAGAAATAACTGGTTGGGATAGTGAGTCATTTCTAGGAAGTCATTAAATAGTCTTAAATTTAAATTTTGAAAAAGATGATTAAAAGATTTATTCTAAATAAATATGATCTCCTTGGTAAATATTAGAGAAAGTAAGGAAAATGATAATATGTTTTAATTAATCAATAAAGAAAGAGGGTTTTGTGTAGATTTTCATCAAGATTTGATTGAAATTCCTAACTTATTAAATGATAACCACTTGTATGTTATCAAATAATAATATAAGAATAATCTATGTTGAAGCTGAATTATATTCAATCTTCTTCAAATAAATTGTTTTTTCAATCTCAATTTAAAAAAATTGATAGTAGATTTGAAGAAAAAAAAACTAATATTGAGACAGAAAGTATTTTTTTATTTAATCGTAAATAAATTAATGTAAAATAAATAATTTTTTGATCAAAGATTGTATCAATTGCATAAGTTAAAGTGAATAATTACATTCACTCGATGAATTGGCTTTACTAAATTTAGAAAAAAGAATAGAAGAAATAAAAGAAATATGAAAAAGGAAATTATGTGATTTAAATTTAGAGTTAAGATGTACTTAAAGAGTGTAAAATTTATTTTTTCATCAAATTGAGAAAAAATTCAGTTATAATTAATATAACTAAAAAGTGTAAAATATATATGAGACGATTTATTCAAATCGATTTTCCAGCACAATCATATCCAAAATAATTAACCAGAATTTAATCAAACAAATTAGTATCTTACAATTTTTATAACATCACCAAAGAAACTTTATGAGTAATTTAATTAATATATCAAAAATTCAATTTCAGTAACTTTATCTTGTAACCAAAAAATATATTCATAAAAATACAGTTGACGCACATTTCGAAACCTATTTTCTGGATAAATGTCAATATCTATTTCTCAACATATTTTTATCTTTTCCAAGTAATAAATTTGCAATTTATAAAGCAATTGTTTTATCTGCTAGAGTTTTGTTATTCATATTACAACGAAGTATTTAGGTACATGACTCATTGATCTGGAAAATATGATCTAAATCTAAGCAGATAGACCAAATAAGGAGAATAGGAAAAAAATTAAAGAATAAATAAATTATGCCTAAAAGGAGATGTAAAAAGGGGACTTTACCAAATATATATAGTTGGATATATTGTATAGAATTAATCAAATAATATTCTGACAACTTTCTATTATTGAAATTTATTTTGTAAATTTAAATTAATTTAGAAAAGGGAAGACTACAAATGGTTAGTAAATATTTGTGTATATAGAAGACAAAGTAAGGCAGTTAATAATGAGGTTAATAATTCTTAATAGAGATTATTAGAATAAATAATTGTTCATTTTTATATAAATTATATGAGAGGTATTTTATTTATTATCTATTTATTGGTGAGATTATTTATTACTATGTTTTTTCAATATCAATTAAGATAAAATTTTTATCATTTCATATTAGGATTATTTTCTTTTATTATATTGAAATATTTCTTATAGTATAATTAATATTTTTTTAAAGTCTCTGATTCATTCTGTGGTTGTTGGCAGAAATAAAAGATTTCAGGATTATAATAGAAGTATTTGTGTAAGTATATCTTATTAAGTTTGCAATTGAATAAATTCTTAAATTATATTAGAACCACTCTATGATATTAATTAAAAGAAAGTCTTCATATTTATCACTCCAGATAATTAGGAATCCTTCAATGATTGGTTTTTTTTAGTTAGTTTGATTGTAATTGAGAAATTTTTAATCATTAAAATAGTTAATAATATACTTGGTTTATTTTTGTATTTTTTATTATTGAAATGGGTTAAATTGAATATTTTTCATCAATTATATATTTATTATTGATTTATTCAGTAGGAAATAAAATCTTTAGCTTTTCTGCTTTTTCTCTTTTGTTATTCTTTTTGGTTTGTCTTGTTTTGTTTTTAGATTTATTTTTTCATCTTTTTACAAGACGATTCATTTCTACTCTCTCCACTTGTTTCATCAAGTGAGAACTCATTTTATGAAGGTATTTGATTAAGACATTTCAAGTATCTTTCAATGAAAACAGATTCACTGATGTCAAATTGACGCTTTTTAGTAATAAACTTCTTTCCTTTAGTTGAAACTTAGAAGTCGAGAATATGGAGAATTTCAAAAACAATAACGGATTCAGATCCACTTTAGAGAGAAGAGTCTTTCAACAAGTAGACAGAGAAGACTGCTTCCATAGCTTCTTCTTAATTTTTGTAAAACTTTTACTTGATTTTAATGGGATCACTAGAAGAATTATTCATAATCTAAGCTGACAATGAATCAATGATAGTTTACATATTTGTCATAAAGTCGTTTATCATCATAAATCTAAATTTAAATAGATAATTTTAGAATTTGAAATCAAACTCGAAATTAATATTCAAAATATTTTTTTAAAATAATAAATATATTACTCATTGAATCCTGTGATAGAGCATTTAAGCATAAAATTGTCAGTTTCATATCCAAGTATGTGGATCATTTCTTAAGAGAAATGTACTGAGAATTGGTGTTTTTAGCTTTTAGCATTCAAAGAACCTGAAAGAGCAAACATTCTTTTGTCTTTCTTGGAAGCGAAATGTTCATTGATGATATTTTTTGATCTAGTTCCAAAAGTTTATTGTTAGTTATTAGCAGAAGAAGCTGAATTGTTCATATTGATTGTTAACTGAGCAGTCTGTTAAAGCTTTTGAGTAAAGGAGAAGTATTTTTCTTCTTAGACCGATAAGTTATTGATGAGACTGTAACTATTATTTCATAAAAGAATATTTAGTGATTCTAGAAAAAGCGAAGGTTATAATTAAATATCTTTGGGGTTAGAAAGATGAAATAATTATTTACGTTTAAGGTAATACGAATATGTCTTAGTAAAAGATATGGACAGCTTTAGTATCAGAGCTCATTTCACAAATATCGACATTACGATTTAATTCACTGAGGAACGAGAAATTTTTCTTTCCAGATAAATAATTCAAATTGATTGGGAGAACCTATAAAATATAAAAGAAAGAATTAAATTGAATGAATGCGAATTGTATGATGAAAATAAATCAATTGAAAAAGTAATAAAATATTTACATTGAAAGCATAGAAGAAGTCATAAGCTTGCTCAGAGTTTAAATTATATAAAAGGTTGCAAGCTTAAGTATTAGAAAATCTGTCTCTAGAATTCTCACATTTAGAGATAACTTTGTTGGGGTTGAATGGTTATGTGAAATAATTTTTAGATCCACTATTTAATTGAATATAGTTTTAAGACTAAGTAGAATTATTTTCATCTAATGAAGAGAAAGTCAAATTGTTATTTTCTAATTCATTATTTTCAGTTTCAAAAGGCATCATAGTTAAAGTTTATTGAGGAAAGGCAGGCATAGAATAAATAAAGTTCATCGTGTATAATATATTATTATATATTTTTATTGGTCAGTGGGTTTATTTTATTAATAATATTAAATAGGCTTCTTTTTTTTTATCAATAAATGATTGTTTGATTGATTAATTAATTATCAGATTAATATCTCCCTTTTCTTTTCAATTGAATTTAATAAAAACATCATATCTTAAATAAAAAAATCTATGCTTTTCATTGTAATCTGGTAAAGTAAATTCTTATTTTAATCAATCAACTGGTGATAATTTAATTTATCATTAATCGTGAATAATTAACAGTTGTAACACATTTAATGACTACTTGATTAAAGAATATTAAACTTTTTTTCTCTAGCACTCAAGCATCTTCATGTGCCATTATCCAAAATGCAAATATTTTGTCAACTTCCTTTTTATTTGGATTAAATAAGAAATTCAGGTTATTTATTACTTAAAAATGAGTAATAAAATTTTTTAAATTAAGCAAGTAAAATAATTAACAGCATATTATAAACAATATTTTTATTGTAAGTTCAATTTAATTGATTTTACATGCAAATTTGTATCGGTAATAATTAGCAGGTAATTAGAAGATTATTAGAGTTACAATAAATTAAGAAAAAAAATAGAACCATTTAATAAATAACAAAATTCTAATTAAAGAATGAAATTGCATCTGCATAATATTATTATTTACACTTCTTATTTTATTTTAAATTAAAATCATCCACAAAAGTTCTCTCTATTCTTTTAATTAAAAATAGAAAATAATTTTCAATTTTCAAACTCTATCTCTCGCATTAAATGAAGTTTATTTAATTGGGGATTTTTTCAAAAATATTTTTTTAGGATTAGGTAATCCTTTTATTAAAATTGATAAAATCAAATAGAATATTTTATTAAACGAAAAGGTCAGATTAATAAATGTTCCTCTTAATCACCAATAAATAAGATTGTATTTTTGTGTATATACCAATGAATATTGGAAAATTAAAACCAATTACTTTTAGAATAATTTAATTAGATTCAAGATAATAAAATAGTTCTTTTTTTCTCTGTGATAGAAAAAAGAAAAGAAAAGAAGTATTAGATTGCTAAAATTATATATGGAATAGAAAAAGAAATAATAAAAAATTGACCATTTTTAACAAATAAAGCTTAATTGTCATAAAATTACTAGTAATCACTAAAAACTTTTTGATTAAATCCTATTAAAAATTAAAATAAGAGTAAGAAATTTGGGCTGTCTATTTTAATTAGATTTGTAAAGTTATCTTCTGTGACATTGTAATTTAGGATTTAATTGCTTTCATCAGTCCTTACAAGTTTTTGTTATAAAATTATATGATATTATACGATATTTTTTTTTATTTATTTCTTACAACAATCTCTTACATCTATTCAATTAATCAAAAAAAAAAATAACTTTTACTCAAAAAAAAGAAAATTCATTTAATACAAAATAAAAAGAGATTTTTTAATTATTATTTTAAAAAGAAAACATTTTTTTTTAATTATTGAAAATATTTTATCAAAAATTTTTATTTTTGTTAAATTTTATCAAGGTATTTCTATTCTGTTTAATTCAAGTTTATTTTGTTTTAAAAAAAGTAATACAGAAATCTGAGACCTGAATTCAAAATGTTTGTATAACCTCGAAAAGTAAAAAAACATGAAAATAAATAAAGTTTTAATATTTTTCTACTTTTAGCTTACTTCTTTTATTTTTTTGATCAACCATTTATTTAGGTTGTGATTTTTTTAAAAATCTGGATAAAAAAATTCTTGTTTAATAGTCAAATCTTTTTAACTCATATAAAATTAATAGATTTCAAACTTACATGAAACTTTATCTAAAAGCGCATCAAAAAATAAGTACCACAAATAATAAAACTTGTAAAGGAAATATGCTAATTATTGTAGCAATTCCTTACTTTTTTGGTCTTAAAAATTTAAATATTTTGAAAAGGAAAATGAGAAACTTTCGAATTACTTAAGAATACTTATATTCTGAGCATGAGTATGAATTTATCTCACAATTAAATCCGAGATGATCGAAAGTAACTTGCAAATTGAATCAATTTTAAATTTTAAGAAAATAAATGTGTGATAAATTAATCATTATAAAAAAAACAAAATGACTCATTATTACTATTTTCATGTAATTAGTTTGCTAATACTCCTTACATCAATTTAAAGGAGAAAATATTGTGGTATCATATTAAAGTTAGGAATTTATAAGCTTTTTACATTATTTTACAATAGAGAGTTACACAAAATAATATTTTTCAATAATACGATCTTTAATTTTAAGAAGCTACTGTACTGATACTTTGATATCTATTTAAAGAGTCCATCATTTATCTTGTATCTCTATAGAAATTAGCATAATTATCTTTTTCAAAATGGGATAGGTTAGAAAGCATATTTTGGGGCATATCTTATGGTAATTCATAGGTGTGCTTTGCAACACTTTATCTAATTTTTATTAATTATTATTTAAAAATATACAGTTACCTAAAGTTTATTTTACTATTGAGAGAGACCATATCTTGGGCTTACAAGTTATTCTTGCATAACTTTTTCAGAGGATTAAAATTATGGTTAGACTATCAGGACCTCATTTTCTTTATTTTTAAGTGGGACATTTTTAGATATTTTTGCCCATTCATTTTTTTATTTTAAATTAGAGAGATAAGCCACTTCCTCTTTAAGTGTCTCATTCTAAAAATGAATATCTCCTATGATTAACTGTTTTTTATTACTTATTTATTCTAAATGATCTATTCTATATTACATCTATTAATTTAAATTTTCCAGCTACTATATTTTATTCTTGCTTTGTTGCAGCTCTGTTTCAAGCTTTTAGAATTCTGTATCTCTTATTATCTTCATTTTATGAATAAACAATATTTTATCAATTAAATTTTGGCTCCAAAAGCATTAAAATTTTAAACATAAAAATTATTTCACAAAAAAATAATTACCTCTAGTTTAGATACTCTAGTTTTGTCTAGATCTTAAACCTAGTCTTATAATTAATTTATTTTCAATCTTTAATTTTCTAAAGTTCGAAGTTTATCCCTAACTTCACTTTCGTATTCGTTCTATTCTTTTAGTCTCATTCTTTCAAGTCTTTTTATTTCTTCCTTTAATGAAATATTTTCAACTCTAAGTGCCTCTTTTTCACTTTCTATTTTGTAATTGTTGTTTCTAAAATCTCCCATATTTTCTTAAAGTTGAATTAGTTCCTATTATCCAAAAACATTTTCACCAATTAAAAGGTTTTCTTTATTATTAAAAAATTACTTTCTGCAATTGTTTTATTTCATTTGCTTGCTTATCACTCAATAAATCACTGTATTTTTCACTTCTATACTCCTTTATTTAACCATGTTAGTCTTTGATAGTCAAACTAGTATCAAATTTTCTCAACTTTGCCTTTAATTGATCAACTAAATCTTCTAACTCTTCAAGTTTATCTTCTTTTTTTTAAAGCTTCTTTTTTAATTCTTCATTTTCTCTTTATTTTCAAAAATAAGTTTGATTTAAAGTTTAACATAGCAATTATAATATTTACTGAACTGCAACTTCTTGCATTTTAAGTTTTATTTTTAATTCATCTTTAGCATTTTTTTCTTTTTGATATGTTTATTCATATTCTTTAGTCTACTATTTTAAATCTGCTATTTCACTATGAAGTTCTTAAATTGTTTATAAGTGTTCATCAATTTTATCATTAGATTGCTTATTCTTCTAAATCATTATCTCACTCAGATTTTTATTTTCGTTTTTTAAAATCTATATTCAAATATTTGGATAAATTTAGGATTTTATCATTTAATTTGTTTTACTTCACATCTAGACATTAGATCTGTTATTTGCAAATTAAGCTTATCTTTTTGAGTTTCCATATTCTTCTTCTCTTTATACATCTAATCAGATTATCTATTTACATCTACACTTTGTTTTTCTAATTCTCTATTCTTAGTATTAAAATAAATTTTTTTTAACTTGAATTTCTCAAAAAGGTATTATTAATTTATTTCACTGACTCAAATAAATAAGATTTGTATTTGTTTTTTATAACGAATCATAATAACAAATTTTATAAAGTAAATTAGTTGAATAATTGTTAATGTTTACTCTTGCAGTTAGCATGGCAATCTTTTCTTATTATTATTTGATTACTTCTTCACTTTTATCATATGCTGTTTATAAATTTTTGTTAGCTTCTTATGCGCTGGTAAGTAGCCTTTAATTTTTATTATAATCAGCTTTTGTCTTATTAAATGTTTCATTCAAATTCACTATTTAGGATTTCAATTATGAAATTTCCTTTTTATATTTTTCCTCATTTTCTTTATGCATTTCTAATTTTCCTTGTTGAAAGTTGGCACTTTTTACATTTGATTTTGAGCTAACCTATTTTTAAGTATTTGCTTATTAAGGTTGTGTATTTGTTAGAGATTATTGTTCTTGCTACTCAATTATTTTTTTATCATCCTTTTTTTCATTCAATTTTTTTTTGAGATCAACTGTATCTCCCAAAGTTTCTTTAATCTTCTAAAGGATTGCTTCATGTTCTTCTGTATCCTCTTCATTTATGACATAAATTTCATTATTCTATGAATTTATTTTTACTGTTTTAGTATTATCTTTTGCTTTAGCTACTTTTTTATCTTATTTATTTGAACTCATTGCTTTTTAAAAGTTATTTGAAAAACCTAAGAAATAAATTGAATGATGCTTTTATTATTATCCAGATATTAAAATATCTTCTGAAAACTTAAAAAATTACTTGTTATCAATTTAAATTTTTCAAAAATAAAAACTTGTTAGTTAAATAAAAACATTATAATTTAAAAAAATAAAAAACTTATAAAAAATTTTTTCTATTTTAAAAGTGTAAATATTACACAAATAAAAAAATTGATTGGCTTTTTAAAATTATTATTCTTAAATTTTAACGCAAATTAAAATTTTTTTTATGAATAAATGAAAAGTAATTGATTCAAGAGAATATTATTGTTTTGTAGAAAACGAAACAGGGATTAAAAATTTTAAAAATAGAAGATATAATTAAGGTGAATCAATATGATAAATTAAATTTATTAGAATTAAATAATGCGAATTTTCATAAATATTTTAAGAAAAAAGCAAATGAAAAGTAATGAGTAAAGCTGTCTAATTTTTTATCTATCAATCAATTAATCAAACAGAGTTACTTTGATTAAAAATCTTTAAATTCATAAAAATAATTAGCCAATAATAAATAATATGATAGAAGATAATTCCTTAATTTTAAGAAATTAAAGTGGAAGTTAAGAAAAAAGCAATGGGAATTAATATGATTCTAAGAGCAAATCAATGATTGTTAAATTGTAAAACATAAAAAATATCCCAAAAGGGGATTTGCAAGGTAAATTATCATTTTATTAACTTGATAGTATTAAAGGTTTTTTAATTTTTATAAAAAAAGAAATGTAATAAACAGATGATAGTAATAATTTTGTGAGATTAGATTTATAAGATATTATGAAAAAATAGAGTTATGAGTCTAAAGAAGATCAGGAAATTAAATAAAAGAGCGATGCCTTAATTGAGTTTGAAAACCAATTTAATGATCAATAAAAATACAAATACTTTTCAACCTTAAGTTTTCCAGTCAATAATTAAGAGGATGTAAATAGGGATACTTCTTTAAAGTAGAATAACTAATTATCTGAAAATTGTTAAAATACCTCTTAGAGTGAGAAGATATTACCAAAGAGAAATAAAAATTTCAGGGATAGAATCATTACTTTAAATTTATTTGATAGTGCTTCTTCAATTTCAGATGAGGTATACTTTAAATAAGATAAATAATAAAATATTGAAGACTAATATAATCGTGTTAAATCAGATATCACTCAATATAAAAGCTATTTTGTTAGATTTAGGTGGGGATATTTACTTGAGTTTGCATTTTTTCATATTCTTTTCTTTATAATTTGTGGGCCTATTTCTGTCTTCATCATTAAGCTATTTGGAAAAAGTCTTCCTCATAATCTCGTTTTTACAATGAAAAGCCCTGTTATGCTTTTTTAAATTGTATGTTTCATCTTCACATTTTGTACTTACATCTTTTATTACATATTTGATAGTCCTAATATTTATTTTCAATCAGAGGTTATTATGTAAATAGTTGTTGTCTCAATTAGGTGTATTTCTATTGCAATTAAATATGCTACATATGATCCTGTAAAAATTAGAGTGATAAAGAATGAATATCTTACTCTTAAAGAAGTCCTTTCAGATTTTTATTTAGTTGATTGGGCAAATTAAACTGACAAGGTATAAATAAATTAATATTTTGAAATTGATATATTAACTAACAAATTTTAAATAAATTTAAAGATAATTCATAATGAAACATATTTTGGGTTGCGAGTTTTTGATATAGATTCTAGTATGTTTTTCTTTGAATTTATTGGAGAAATTGAGAAAGAAACTTAGGAAAAGTGTTGTGAATATATAAAATAATTAGAAACTTATCATACTTCAGCTAAGACTAATTTTGTACCTGAGAATTATACTATTACGGCACCAAATTAAACAAGCATATTTGGATACTCTATTATGAAAGAATTTTCTGTTTAATTTCAAAAAGAAAATGTATTTATCTACAAATATGTTTACTATTTCATTTAAGGATTTGCTCTTTATAAAGCTTTTCTACCGATTATTTATAGATTTATAGAAGGTAAATACCCATAAAACTATTTATGGCAAGAATATTTCATTATGTTAGGCGTTGCTTGGAATACAAGGTAAATATATTTCTACACAGGGCTTAACCTCATTTATGGTTTTTTAGACATTAAAAGAAAACTTTTCTAGCAAGAATAATTAGCCTTTATGATTGCTCCAAGAAAAATAAGGAATATAGATAGTTTCAAAATATTTCCAACAATTAATATTTTTAAGATTAATACATTGAAAGCATGGTAATTATTAAGGCAAGTCTGTTTAGAATATGGCAAAAGTTACTATATTAGAATATAGGCTTTATTTAGTTTATTATTTATTATCATGCTTGCATTTATTATTTTGTTAGGATTAGCTAGTTTTTAGGTTCTTAAGTTAGAGACTTGCTTTGTAGTTATAATATTATCTGATATAAGTTTTTTGGTAGTAATACTTTTAATGCTTTGCTATTATTGTTGTAAAGTAAATGAGTCCTTTATAAAGCATGAAAATATTTTGAAAGGAAACAAATCAATCATTAGCGATATCTATAGAAACAGAAATAAATATTTCTCTGAATAAGATAAAAGTTTGAATTTTATCTATAATGTAGGTATTGAAAAAATTAAATAAGAAGCTAACTACTTTTATGTAAAAGATCCAGCTTTATATATTTTAGAACTTTTAAAAGACTACGATGACTAAATTGAGGATTTACAGTTCGATTTTCAAAATAACCCTATCAAAATACTAGGTATTAAAGTAACTTTTGGATTAATTCAATCAATTGCTATTACTCTTTTTAGTCTTTTAGTCACATTCTTAATAAACTATTTAAAAAAAGTATCTCGTTGATGAGAAGCAATCAATAAAAAAATATTTTTTTCTCAAAGATATTTTCATAATTAAAAAATGGGATTAAGTCTCCATCAAATAAAAAATTATAAAAAACTAAAATTTAAATTAAAAACAAAAATATGATTTACATTATTAAAACATTATGAATTACATATTTATTTTGAACAATTTTTGTATTTTTCAAATTTATTTGTAGAAAGAATAATTAATTATCCAAAGAAAACCCTTCTAAAGATTAATTTTCTTTAAGTATATTTTTTAAATCGAAGGCAACAAAATTAGAACTTTTTATTTTCCCTTAAAGATTTTAGTGAAAAAAATTTAAGATTGAATTTTGTTTAATAAATTAAAAGATAAATGAATAGTATTGAAGTTAATATTCCATAATTAAATATTATAAATAAGATATGCTTGTGTTATTAAACCCAATTATTTTTTAATATTCACTGAAATATTTCCAAAAATTAATTGATTGGCAAAAATTAAAACTCTATTTATCACTTTAAGTATTAAAAATAGTAAATTTTAAATCTAGGAATAATCTTAATTTATTGATTTTGCTAATTTGTTTCAAAGAAGACCAAAAATGCACAAACAAGAAAATGGAAATAACAATGAAAAAAATAAATCTAAAATTATTTCATTACAAAGCTTACCTTAAAAAGAATAGGATAGAATAAGTAAAAAAGAATGTTAGGATATTTTCTATTTTAAAATTTTAATATCTAGATTAGATGATCAAAGAAGAAAGTAAAGAACTGTATTAGATATCATAAAATGAAGCAGAAAAAATTTAAAGCCATTCATTTGATTATGAACCATCTTACAAACAGAGGACAGAAAGAGAAATAATACAAAATGGAAACTAACAAAATGGATAAAAGTAATAAAATATTTATTTCCCATCAAAGAGTAGTCCCAATTATAAATAAGATGATCAGCAGATAGTTATTAACGATATATAGGTAAACAATGAACAAACTTTAGAAAAAAGATAGTCAAGCAGTAGAAAAGCTTTGGAGTAACGCTATACTTTAAAACTATTTAACTCTTAATCTAGCATATTGAAGGAGCAATATTTTACTTAAGATAAATAGTCTGTTATTGACCAGTAGTATAATAAAGTGAAAGCAGATATTACAAATTATAAGAGCTACTTTGCTAGATTTAGATGGAAATACTTTTGCGAATTTACTTTTTATCATATTTTGTTTTACATTGTTTGTGGACCTCTTTCTGTTTTTATTATCAAATATTTTGGGAAAAGCCTTCCAAACAATCTCATATTCTCTAAAATCAGCTAGCCTTTTTTTTATTAGACTATATTTTTTATATTCACTTTCTGTACCTATACTTTCTATTATTTAATGGACTGTCCTAATATCTACTTTTAATCAGAGGTCATGATGGAGATAGCAGTTATTATTTCCCGTTGCTTTGTAATAGCTATAAAGTATGCCATTTATGATCCTGTAAAAATTAAAGTTATTAAGAATCATGATTTAACAATTGAGGAAGTTTTTTCTGATTTCTACCTAGTAGACTGGGCTAATCAAACAGACAAAGTAAATTTATAAATATTTCATACGCTTTTGTATATAAAAGTTATTTTTTATAAAAAGATTATTCATGATGAGACATACTTTGGATTAAGAGCTTATGATATTGATCCAAGCATGTTTTATTTAGAGTTTATGTGTGATCTAGATTTTGAAACAATATAAAGCACTGATTAGCATTTGAAAGATTTGGAGAAGTGGCATACATCTAAACCTTTCATTTGCAAAAACAGCACAGTTACAGCACTTGGTTAACCTACTCTATTTGGATATTCTATTATGAAAGAATTAGTAGTAAAATTTACTGAGAATAATACTTTTATTTATAAATATGTGTACTACTTTTGTTAAGGATTTGGAATATATAAGGCTATTTTGCCAATTATATTCAGACTAATTGAAGGTAAGTATCCCCAATCTTACTAATGGTAAGAATATATTATTATGATTGGTGTAGCTTGGAACACTCGTTAAATTTATTTTTACTGCGTTTTACAACTTATGTATGGATTTTTAGACATTAAGAGGAAAGTTTTTCAATAGCACTAATTAGCTTTTATGGTATCACCAAGAAAGCCTAAAAATATTGACAGTTTTAAAATATTCCCTACAATTAATATATTCAAAATTGAAAGCTTAAAAGCTTGGTAGTTTATTAGATAAGTCTGTTTAGAATATGGTAATAGTTATTTTTTAAGAGTGTAAGCTTTGTTCAGTATATTCTTTGTGATCATGCTAATTCTAATAACTCTTCTTGGTTTAGCTATTTTCAACTGGATAAAATTAGAAACTTGCTTTGTTGTGATTATTTTATCGGATACAACATTCTTATTCTTAATCATAATGTTATTGTGTTATTACTGTTCTTAGGTTAATGAATGCTTTTTAAAACATCAAAATATTTTAAAATAAAATAAATCAATCATAAGTGATATTTATAGAAACAAGCAGAAATTCTTTAAGGACGATTTCAAAAGCAATAATTACATTTATAAAATAGGAATCTATAAAATTTTATAAGAGTCTAATTATAAGACAAATGGTGATCCAATTATCTATACTTAAGAATTATTGAGAGACTATTAAGATTAGATTCAAGATATTAAATTTGACTCTTCAAACAATCCTATTAAATTACTTGGTATTAAGATTACTTTTGGACTTATTCAGTCTGTAGTTATCAGTCTTTTTAGTGTTGGCTTAGCATTTGTGATCAATTTCTTAAATTTGCATGTTTATAGCTGAATAAATTTACTTATTAAAATTTAGCATCCAAGATTATTAAAGTTTTAGTCACCATAAAAAAATAAGATCTTAATGAAAATAGTAAAAAGCTAAATGAAAAAAAAAATTTTTAATAAAAAATATTTGAATATTCAAGAAGCAAAATTTTGCAAAAAGATAATTGTATTTTTAACATATATAAATTAATATTTTCGAACGAAATATGTATCAAATTAATTATTTCATATCTTTTTAGTTTTAAATAGAATAAAATACTTTTAAATTTTATTTTAGAAAGAAATAAATAAATTCTTAAGAAGATAAATAAAATCTTTCAAATTGAATAATTAATTGATAATAAAAAAAATTTTTAAGACTAATTATTAGGAAAAGTAAACAAAAAATATAATTAAAGGAATGGATCTCAGTTTGTTAAAACATAAAATTTAGTTTAAATATCAATAACGCAAAAACAAGAGCATTTAGGAATTGATTACAATAACTATTATTGCTAAAGCTGAAAATCTTTTATCTAATAACATATATTGTTTGAGGTACAAAGACATCATCGAAAGTTTAGAAAAAGAAGATATAATTTGTAGCTTTGGCCAACCAATTTCTTATAAAAAATAAGATTTTAATGGTTAGATAAAAGAAAATGATTGTATGGATATTGTTTTAGATTTAGATTAGGAGATAACTGATAGTTAAATAACATTTAAGGATGCAGGAGTTGGGATTTAAAAGTAATTTTTAAAAATGTTATAAATTTTCCTATTTTATTTTTTCTAGCATATTAAAAGAGTAGGAAATAAAAATACAAAACCTCCAAAAAGATATGGATGCTTTAAGGCAATCATTTACCACATTTTAGAATACTTAAAAAAATAGCTAGCTAGATATTCTATTTCTTATTGGAATGCCTTAGAAAGAAGATTAGCATGATGTTAGTTGTGAAAAAGAAATTATGAAAATCCAAAGATTGCTTTGTAAAAATAAAATAGGATGTAGTATTAGCATTGTTAAAACAAAAGAAAGCTTCAAAGAAATGCTTTCTTTGAATCCTTAAATAATTCATGTTATTTGTCATGGAAAAAGATTGGAACTCTCAGATAAAAGGAAAATAACTTACTTGCAAATAGAAGATCAAAAAGGAGATTAAATAGAAATCACTGTAATTTATAATATTATTTATTTATTAATTTCTTTACAATCACAAAAGTCTTTCCCAAAATATTTTTATTTAGAATATAATCATTGGATATATAAATTCATTTAAATTTTTATAATATAGGGATAATAGTTTATGAAATGGATCCAGAAGTCTAATTGTAATCCCAGTTTAATTATACTTAATGCATGCCATAGCTAAGGAATTTATAATGATATGCTCAGAGTAAAAAATAATAAAATATTTAGTACAATAGCAATCAAAACTGAATTCGAAATAAATGATAAATATGCTTATAAGTTCATCTTGCTAATTTATAAAAAGCTATTGAATGAAATAAAGATCAATAATATAAAGACTAAAGGGAAAAATATAGCTGCATGGTAAAAAGAAAATAAATCTAGCTGGTAAAAGATAATAGATGAAACAAAAGTATTTATAAATTAGCATTAGCTAGTTTAATTGAAAGAACTAAATGTTGCGTGCTGCATAAATTTGGAAAATTGTGATTTATACAAGTTCAAAAAATAAAGTCTATGTGAATGCTTTTAGTAAGAAAGGAAGAAAGAATTTTCTGAATACTAAAAGGAAAATAGTTTAACCAAAAGCCTCACTGTTTAGGAGTATAACCATTTCAAAAAATTTGTACAATTACATCTGGAATCTTGTTAAGTTCATAAAAGAAACAAATTACAAATTTTAAATAAAAAGTATTATCTTATACTCTGTAGCAAATTTATTAATCAGCTTTTTAAGGATTAAATAACATTTAAAAATTCTGATACTTGGGGTAAATTCACAAATTAAATAGATAACAAAAGTTCTTTGAAAACAGACTCTCTATTCTTGTTGACTGTAAATTTTTTAAAATAGCTGTGCTTAGAAGGAGAAAGATTTGTTTTATTTTAAAATAAATAATCAAATTTTCCATAATTAATAATAAAAGATCATAAATATCAATAAATTGTTTTAAATGGACCTGATTTGTTAACAAACAGCTATCCGAAATTGTCTAGAAGCAAAGACATTCATGAAATAGAATAAACATTAAGAAAATTTAATAAAAAAATTTAGAAAAACTTCTCTTTAAAATTAAGTTATTTTGAGCATAGCAAAGGAAGAATTCTTAAATATTTAACTGACAAATAATCAAAATGGAGTGATTACAAGTCATAAATTCATATCTTTAATATTACAGATATTTAAAAAGAAGAATAATTTATCCAAATTTACCTTTTGGATCTTGGCAAAATTAAAAAAGCTCTACTAGAATAATATGATAATTAAGAGAAAAAAATCAACTTATTTTATTTTTATAGCTGGAAAAATTAAAGTAATCTAACTTTTATGAAGGGAAAAAATGAATCAATTTAGCTTTATGTCCAAAGAGAAGAGGAAAGTAATTTTGATAAATTACTCTTTTACTATATCAGTAACAAAAGTTTGGCTGAAATAAATAATCAAGAAACTTAGGATTTCATGAAAAAATTTTAATTGAATGAATAAAAATACAAAGATTTCTTAGCTTATTGCAGTAATTTTGAAGGAAAGACAATTTATAAAAATACTTTGAACTTATTTAATCAATTAATTCAATAAAAATCAAAATCGAAAATTGAATATAGTGACTCAATTTTTGAAGAAATAGTGAAAAAAATAAAAATGAATTTATTCAAAAGTAAAAAAGAAAATCAAAGTGAAAGTTAAAATATTTCTGATTATGAAAGTTTATTAGATGCTGATTTTGATAGCTTAGAAACAAATAAAAAAGCTATCTAAGATATGAATAGCTATTTACTCAACTTTATAGACCCTACTAATTACTTAGAAAATAAACCACTTTTTAAGTTTTTACTAAAAAATATTTAAATGAATTGCTAAATATGGTTGTAAATAATTCAAAAGAAGAGTTTGACAAGATGCTTGTTGAAAATCATTCTAAAAAACAAATAAATTAGCTAAGAAAAACTAGATCTCTTATACATATAAAATTCAGATAAAAAAGATTATTTGAACATACAATCTTTAGTTGGTATATTGAATTTGCTTCAAATAAAGTTCAATCAAATAGAACCTTGCTTAAGAGATTTAGCTAAATGTTTGATTCTTGATGAAGGTCAACCTCTGAATATTCAATTAATTAAGTCTTATTTAGTAGGAATAATGTTTGAAAAGAAATAACACAAAGAATTTAGGGATATAATAAAAATTCATAAAAGAGTTCTAAAACAAATACATATGGTAAAAGGTTAAGTTGAAAAAGATGTTCTTTAATTATCAGCTTTAACTGAATTAGAAAATATTTTAGATTACCTTAAAGTAAAATATTATTACAGGATAGCAAGAATTAATAATAAAAATTTGAATCTTTATTATATTACAATGAAGAGCTAAGATATAAAAAATTAGAAAACAAGAATTTTATCCTTAATGGTTTAATCAAGAAATATAATAAGAACAATATCTTATATTGATTTCAAAAAATCTTCATTAGATGACATTAAATATGTTTTGAAATAACACTTGCAATTTATGAATAATTTCGATTTTAATACTAAAAAAGCACTAAGAAGGCAAAGTACAAGTTCTCCTACCCATCAAGATCTAGAATATTCATAATTATGCATTTCCTTTTTGATCCAATCTACTTTGTTAAAAGAAGTGGTTAAGTTTTTAACAAACGCTCAGCAGCAGAATAAATTTAAAAAAGAAGAAAATAATGAAAAATATCTGAAAGATTAATTCTCCGATATACAAAGAGATGTAAATATAGTAAAACTATAAATTTTAGAATTAAGAAAATAATATTCTAAACTAAATAGTAAAATCTCTAATAATAATTCATTTTCTTTAAACTAATACTAAAAATCTATTGAATTAGCCTTTTCAACTTATTTAGAATTAGAACTCTATATAGAAAAAGTTTTTCACAATTCTAAAAATATTAACCCACAAAATTAAATTTTTAATCTCTCTCTCTAACTTAATTATGAACAGTTTATGGAAATTTTTAGTAAAGTAAATAAAATGTAAAAAATAAATGATTTAATAGACAAGAGATTGATAGAAGATATCAAAAGTAGTTTTCTTTACATCTAATATTATTTCAAATGTTCTAAAGAGAAGCTAAGTGATTATATCAATGAATCTTTCTCATTAAAAAAATACATCATGGAAAACATTTAAAATAGAATTATATTTAGTACAAAATTGCTTAGCAAAAGCAATGTAGAGCAAATATCAAAAATCTAAAAAGTTTAATAGATTAAAAAGATTATTATTATTGATGAAGAGGAGACCGATCTTTATTAATACTTTAATATATTAGATCTAAAAGATTTAAACTCTACAAATGAATCAACAATAAAAAATCAGTAATAAGTAGAACTATTAATAATTCTGAATAGAACTGAAGAATATCCAATTAAACAAAGTATTTTCAAAGAAAAGTGGGTTTTATGTTTTAATACAACTCAAAAATAATTACTTAAAAAATAGTAAACCGAGTTCTTAATATCTCTCCTAAACAATTTGATTAAGAATGAAAAAGTTAATTTCCCATCTGCTTTACTCTCGTCTCTTAGTTAAACATAGGAATTGATTGGCAGCATTCATTTCTAATGTTACAGTAAAGATGATCCCTATATTAGTAATTTATGTTATTCAAATAGCTACAAACAGTTTGAAGAACAACATGATGAACCTGAAAATTTTTAGAAATTCTAATTAGAAAAGATTAACAATTACTTAAATAAAACTGAAATTAATAAAGATTTATAGGATATCTTAGGAGACTTATCATAAATATAAATAACAACTTTTGATAATTCTAATTTTTTAAATAATAATTTCTAGGAAATTTTAAACAGTTAATCTAATTATCTTGCTGATACACCATCATTCCCAAATACCTATCCAGCAAATATGCTCTAAGATAATTCAAATAAAAACTAATTTAAATAGGAAAATAATTAGAATTATGAAGAAGAAGAAGATGATGATTATGATGACAATCCCTCATGCTACTCTAGTCAATTATAATCTTTTATGGAATAATACCGTCGTATAAACACCCAATAAAATATGAATTTTTGAGAGCATATTTCATAAAAAATATATATGTCCTATTTAAGTTTTTTACTATTTTAACATAAAATTTCATTTCTTTATTATTTTTGTTCAGAAAAAAAATTATTTATCAAATTTTTAAGTTTAAAACTTTTTTGAAAATCTAAATTCTAACTAACTTTTAAATTAAGCATAATTGCAACCAAATTATTTTTATTTTGTTAAATTTTATTTTATTTTTTCAATAAGATAACAATGATATTAAATAAATCAAATAAAAATAAAGGAATAATAATGCATTTTATTTAAGATTATTTGTTTTTAAAATAAATAATCTAACCTGAGGCAACTTAGAGAGTACTAGACAAAAAATATTTAATTTAATAACATTATAATTATCATTAAAAGATAATAATAAATTTTTTGATCAGTCCTAAAAAAAGATTTTTATTTTTAAAAATTGAAACATATAAATAAAACTAACTAGACTTATCTGAATAATAAGCTAGAAACAGGTAAATAAGTCTATATATGAAGAAATTATTAATCAAGGGAAAGTATATTTCTAATTGATTTCTAAGTATTAAATAAAAATAGACTCTTTATTCAAATTGATTAATTGAGTCTCTAAATAAAAACGACAGATTCAGAAGCGTCTATAATTTATGTAGAGTATTAATACACATTAGGGCCTTGATTAGAAATTATTTTTATTGTTTAAGTATAAGAATTATAATTAATCTTAATCATACTTTCTGAAAGAAATGCCTCAATAATAATGGGGATTTATTTTAATATATGTTTAGTTTTGTTAAAAAAATGTTTAAACTTGAAATCATACTTGTCTACATTTATTTGGAAATTTGCTGGTAGGCATTATAAAAATAGTGAACATTTCTGGTGATTTTTGTATTTTTTTTTTTGTTTTAGAAAAGAAATTGTTATTAAAGAAGATTAAAGATATTCCTAGCTAACATTAATTTTACTTACTTACATTTTAAAAAATAATAACAACCAAAATTTTTCTTTTAATATTCTTTAAAATCAACCTTTTTGTGATCAGATTTTTATAAAATTTAACTTAATAAAATATAATTAAAATCTTAATTAAAGGAAAATAATCCAGGTAAAAGATGAAAAAGAAGACTACCGAAGTCACGGATTCTAAAACAAAGAAAGGTGACAAGTCAAATAAAACTGTCAATGGCGAAGATAAATTAGATAACACATTGAGTGAATATAAGGAGTCATTGGAAAATAAGTGTTATAATTATATTTGGAATCTCAATTTTACTCACAAACTTAATTTAGAAAGAGACTATAAAGAATTTAAGGTTAAATGGTTTTAATCTGTTTATGATTATTCTGAATATTATCATCTTTCAGGAAAGACTGTTCAAATACCTATTGAAACTAAAGCTCTATATAGATTAAATTTGTTTTCAGCTCATATTTGGCCACTTAG
Source organism: Tetrahymena elliotti 4EA (assembly GCA_000231825.2). Classification (NCBI taxonomy): domain Eukaryota; phylum Ciliophora; class Oligohymenophorea; order Hymenostomatida; family Tetrahymenidae; genus Tetrahymena; species Tetrahymena elliotti. The sequence continues at coordinate 3,567,642 of JH720293.1, forward strand.
AGTTCACAGTAATATTAATTTTATTTGATTATCTACATACAAATCATAATTTGAGATGAACTTTTATTTTTGTAACATAAAAGCTAATTTCATCTCTAGATTCAGATAGCTTAACCCTAACATGATATACTAAGTAATGTATAAACTTGAATAAATAATTAGAGGCGATTTCTTAAATTGCTTTAAGCTAGATATTACCTTTAACTAAAAATTGTTTATGACTGAATTTCTTGTTGCAAGAAATTTTACATCATCTTTTGATCTACTTTTTATGGTAGGTGTAGAATAAGTTCCTGTTTTAAATAGACAAGAAGATCAAGTAAAATTAATTTATTAAAATGTTTGATTTAAGTAAAAAATAAATAAATAGATTACCAAATTTGAATTTTGCTAATATTTAATGATTATTGATTTGATCAATAGAAATGCTAATATTGACACTGATTATATTAAGCTTAAATATGATTCTCTAATTAATGATCCTGCAAGAATAAAACTCAGCAGAATTCCTTCTTTAGATCAAGCTGAGTATAATAGCAAATACTACTATCACTCAAATTATAACTACTTGTTTTATTAAAATCCTTAATAGAAAGGAGAGGTAGACTATTTTATTTTATAAAGAAAATCATTTATTTATTTATTTATTATTTTTGATGAAAAAAACAGTTCCAATCTATATTCTAAACTGAATAAGAATATAAGCTTTCTTAAACATAAAGTCAGAAAAAACACAATTAAAAAGAAGTAGAAGAAGAAGAAAATAAATAAAAGATAACTTATAATCAATAGAAATTTAAACCTCATTTTCTAAACTTTGAAGAAAGTCAATAATATGAATATGATTCTACTAATTATCGTTGGGATTTGAAGGAAAGAAAGATTTTAGAATAGAAATTTTAAGTAAAAACAAATTAATTAATATTTAAGTTTTTAAAATTATCGATAAAATATTTAAAATCATTTAGGAAAAAGAAGAAAGAGCTCTCTAAAATAAGCTTCTTTTATAATCCTTTGCAGATTTTTCTTCTGCCTCTAATCTAGTAGAACTTTTGCAAAATATTCCAAATTTAAATCTTAAATTGACTGATGAAGAAATTAATGTTATTGGCTAACAAGGTAATGTACTTGTTATTGGTAGATCTGGTACTGGAAAGACAACTAGTGCCTTATTACGTCTTTTTGCTATGGAAATTCTATTCCATATTAGAGTTTAAATTTATATTTCAAAAAACACTAAAATTTTACAAGATGCCTTAACTAATGAGTAAATTGGTATGCAAAGTGTTTTTATCACAGCATCTCCTGTTCTTGCTAATTAAATCAAAAAATATTACTAAAAGTTGGTAACTTAAGTAAAAGATGAAATTAGAAAAAAATAGGTTTTGTAAAAAACATAATTAAAGCAAAATGATGACTCATCTTGTAATGAATCTATCAGCAACCTTACTGTTTCAGAGACAGAGTCTTTTCTTAAAGTTTTGAGTGATTCTTAAAGTCAAAATTTTGAAGCTACTTAAGAAGAATAAATTATCAACCAAGAAATATAAAAGTTATCCTTTATTGAAAGTAATTTATTAATTTTTAAATTTATTTTTATAATATAAAATAATTTAAATCCTAACATTTTTAAGCTCTCTTCAGTTTTTTTGAAGTTATTTTTAAAAAAATAAATTTTGAGATTTTGATTTTAAAGTTCATTAATGTAAAAAGATGTTTTATACTAATTATTAACTTTCATTTAAAATAAATCAACAAAAATGCAATATCATCAATTTTTAACTAGATTTAAAAAAATATTTTCTTAATGGTATTAATAAATCACATTATTAAAACTTTAAAAAGAAAAAAACATAGATGAGGATGATAGGAGCAACATTAACAATTAAGATGATGATGATGAAGATATGTTTGAAGAAGATAATATGAATGATAAATTTATAATGACTGAATAAGGTGTCAAATTTAAATCTTTGTAAGATCTAAAATCCTAAGATTTCCCTGCATTTTTAACAGTGAGGTAATATCTCATGCTTATTGAAGGATGCTTACATAATCCTTTCTTCTTGAAAGATAAGGATGGTAAACTTGTTTTTTAAGCAGGAAATAGTAGTTGGGGTAATTATAGATCTGAAAAATAAATTTAAAAATTGAATGCAGAAATGCAAGAAGATAATATTTTAGAAGAGAAAAAGGAAGAAGATGAAATTTATAAAAAAGAAGAAGAGTTTTACAATTATGATGAAGGTAATCTTGAAGAATTATATTAAAGATAAATGTATCTTTAAACTCACTAGAAATTAGTTGAAGACATTCCTAATGTTGAAAAACTTACACCTAATGATAGAAAATTTGAAGTTGATTATGCTTACTTCACAACTGCATTTTGGCCTATTGCCTCTGCTAAATTTAAAGAATCATCTTAAATTTCTTGTAATACCTTATGGACTGAAATTTATTCATATATTAAAGGATCTTCAAAGAGCTTTACATATTATGAAAGGTAAAATTAATTTTGTTTTATGTAGATCAAACAGTTTTTGATCATTAATTCCAATTTTATTCAAATAAAATCAGATATATGTCTAGAGAAGATTATATGGCTCAGAATCTCAATCCTTTACTCTCTGAATAATAGAAAAAGGTCATTTATACCATGTTTGAATATTACGAGAAGTGGAAATTAAAGTAATAAGGATATGACTTGATGGATTTAGTCAACTACTTGTTAAAAGAAATCCAAAAGAAGAAATGTGATTTAACTTCTATTCACTTCACTATGATAGATGAAGTTCAAGATTTACCTTATGCAATTATCACTCTTTTCTCTATAGTCAATGAATAAAATCTTTTCCTTGCCGGTGACTCAGCCTAAACTATTGCAAGGGGAGTTGGTTTTAGATTTGGAGATCTTAGCAATATGTTCAGTCAGTTCTCCCATTTCTTTGATAAAAAATTAGAAATGCCTACTACTCGTTAACTCACTGTAATTTTAATATTTTAAACAAGGATTCTAAATAATGAAAAATAATAATCTAGGTCAACTTTAGATCACATAATAAAATTCTTTAACTCTCTAATAGTGTAATCAGTTTAATTGAGGGACTATTCCCTACTTCTATTGATATTCTAAAGAAAGAAAGATCTAACATTGATGGTATGAAGCCTATCGTACTTTAAAATTCGGATATTGGGTTTTTATTCACTCTCCTCCAAGGTCAATAATCTGAATAAGGATAGATTCCCTTAGAATTTGGTTGCCACTAAGTTATCATTGTAAAAGATGAAGAAAACAAAAAGAAAGTATCATTTTTTTATTTTTAACTATTATTTTAATAACAAAATTAAATTTTTAAAAGTTACCTTAAATTTTGTAACATGCTATTTGCTTGACTATATATGAAGCAAAAGGTTTAGAATTTGAGGACGTTATTCTTTTTAACTTTTTTGCTGATAGCGCTGCTACTCATACTTAATGGGAATCTATTGGCTTATTTAATATCAATTTAGAAAAGATGTCAAAAGCAAGCTTCTTGTAATAAATGACCAGTAATATTTTCCTTTTAAAATATTTTTGCTAAATTTAAAATTTTAAAATAGTTCATAATTCTGTCTTCTCCAAAGATTAAATTACAAATATTGATGATCCTTCATTTGCTAATACTTATGGTGTAGAATATAATGAATAGGAAGATATTGTTACTATTAAGACTGTTAGTACTAAAAATCATGAATTAAGAGTTTTTGATCGTATCAGTAATGCTCTTCTTTGCTCTGAATTAAAGCAACTCTACACAGCCATTACTCGTCCTAAAAAGAGACTTATCATTTTTGATACTAACACCTTAAATAGAAATTTTGTTGATGAATACTGGAAAAAATAGAATCTTGTTTCTTTTATTTCTTAAAATGACTTTGAGCCATCTTAAGAAGCCTCTACCAAGAGTGAAAAAAATTAAACTAGTGAAAAATTGACAAAAGAAAAAGAAGAATTGATAAATAGTGTAAAACAGCTTCTTGTTAAAAATACAGCTGAGGAATGGCATGAATAAGGATTGAAAATGTTTAAATATAGATATTTTGAATAGGCAGTTAAGTGCTTCAAGAAATCTGGAAATTTACAATGGGAAAAGAAAGCCTAAGCTTATTATGAAGCATCAGCAAATTCATAATAAATTGCAGAAATTGAAAATAATCTTTAACTCCTTAAAAAAGGTATTGGATCTTACTCTCTCTACAACAATTAAGCTAAGAAGGTAGCTAAAAGTAATCTTTAAAAAGAACTTAGCAGAGCTCAAAATAAATTTGTTGAAATAGCTTAGCAGTTCTTAGAAATAAATAGAAAAAAACAAGCAGCTTAATGCTATTTCTCTGGTTGTTAATATGAAAAATCTGCTGAAATTTACTTGTAAATTAACTACACTAGAGAAGCAGCAGAGTCTCTCTTTTTACAAGGAAATAAGTTTAAATAGGCTTCAGAACTTTATGAAAAAATAAAAGACTTCCACAAGGCTCTTTAATGCTATGAGCATATTCAAGATTGGAACTCAGCCTTATTATTAATTTAGAGAAATCCTAGCAACTTTGAAACTAGTGAATAAAAAAAATTAATTGACAAATATACTAACCTCGCCTTCTAAGCTATTAATCAAGAAATAGAAAGAGCAAACAATCCTTAATAAGTAAAATAAATTTTTAATTAATTATTATTTTAGTTTAGTTTAATAATATTGGCTTATTAATTTTAGAATGAAACAATCTAAGAGAATGAATCTGATGAAGAGTCATTTTCTTCATTTGAATCTGATCATATGGAAGAAGAAAATAAGAATGAAGCTGAAGAATATGACGAGTAGAATATCATTGATTCTAAGCTTGATTAAATTGACTTTGATGATGATGAAAGCTATGAACAAATCAAAGAATATTCTTAAAAAGCTTAAAGCAACAAGTCAAAAAGCAGCTTTTAAGTTATTGAAAAAGGCAGATCTCAAAATTAATTAAGCGAAATGAGTTTTGATATACTTTCAAATATTGATCACAATGATGAATGGTTTGGAGTCATCAACTAATCAATAATTGATAAATTAAACTAATCAAGAACTTCTTAGAATCATACAAACTCCGAGTTTTCTATTTTAGAAAATAGCGCAATCGTAATTTATTGTTTTTGTATTTACATTTAAGAATGGTTTTCTTTGAATAAAAATAGGTTGGTGATGAATTCTAAATTATTTAAACTAAAGAAAATACGAGTATCTCTGATTAAGTTCTTGTTAAAGTGTTAAACTTACTTGCTATTAATGATAATATCATTAAATACAGATTAAGTCAAATAACTAACAAAGACAGTAAAGAAGAAGAAATAGTTTTAGATAAGAATGACCAATATGTTCCTTAATTAGATAATATTGACTGTGAAAAAATTGATAAAGATTTAATTTTATTGGTTATTTAGAAGTTGTAAATTTATAATCAATCTAAATTAAGTTTACAAATTTGCAACCGTTTTAAAGTCTATGATAAGTTAACTTCAATTCTTATTTAACTTGCATTTAATTATTCACCTCTGTCAAAGAGTAGCGCTATTGTTTAACCCTCTCACCTTAACCAATAAGCTCAATTATTTATGAGAAAACAAAAGGTAAAAAAAAATATAATTATTTAAATGATTAAATTTGAAATTAATTTTATTATGAAAAAAGGATTTATCAATCATTTCTAACACTGCCATTCACTCTATTTTTGAGTCATTAAATCCTGAATTGATTTAATTTGGTGATTAAAAAAATACTAATATCTTTAACTCCGACTTTATCAAATCTTTGTTACTATTTGGTTATTGGAAAAGAATTCTTTATTTGATTGATAAGAAGACAGCTCTTAGCATTGCATAGGCTTTTGGTGACTTTTCATCATACAAACTCCTTTCTTAAGATCAAAAGTAATCTCAAGTGATTAATAAAAGTACAAATATTCCTAAATTCAACTAACTTCCAGAAGAAGAGCCTACAGATGAGTCAGGAATTTAATTGGCAATTATTTCTTTGGAGCATTATATTTATCACTATATTGATAAAAATTTTGTACCTATTAATTCTGTAAAATAAATAGCTTTGCCATCTTATTTCAAGTTTAACAAATTTATTTGGAGCGTTTTCAATAAAAGCAAAACAACTAATTCAGATAAAAGCTATTATGATATAATTAAAGAACTTTTATCGACAGCTTTATCTATTTTCACAAAATTTGAGTCTAATTTAAGTTAAATTTAAATATTTGATGTTATAACTGCCTTCTAAATGCTTATTAATTATGAAAACTAATTCTAAATTTTGAATAATAAGCTTCCTTCAGATATTTAAGTTCTTCTTCGCAGTTTTCCAAAAATAATATCAAACATTTAGAACTAACACATTTTCAATTACAACAAAAATTCTCAAATTATTCTCAGAGCTATTCTCACTACATTTTAAGTTAGAACTATTCCTTCTTCTGATATCCTTAGTATTTTTGGCAGAAACAGGGTCATCATCAAAAAAAATAACTAATTAGCATCAAAAATTATTAAAAATTACAAAGCTCTTTCTGATCAAGGAAATATGTATTATTGTGATATAGAATTCGAGCACATCTTAGCACCAGAAAATGGATTTACCATTAAAATTATTAACCAATCAAAAGAATATCTTAAAGAAATAATTAGCAAACTTCAAAACTCTTCAAATAAAGGTAAATAAATTGATGAAGAAGAAGAAATTATGAATGATGAAACTGATTTAAATAATTAATTAAACTTGACTGATAAATAAAGGGAGTAACAAAGAATAATTTATGCTTGTCAATAAGTTCGCTATTATCTAAACGATTTAGAAGAAAGATTTTAAAGAAGTCAAAATCTTTTAATTTAATATGGGTTAATTGAAAAATATAATTAACTTATTTTTGAAATGTGCAGCAGAGATAAAGAAGGCTATTATCTAAATTTATATGAATAAATTATACTCAACCTAATCATTAACTATGCTTCAAACAAAAAGTTTAATTTAATCATTCCATATGAATATGTTCAAACTCTATCTGAATTAGAAGAAAAATAGAAGCTTTTATTTGATTCTCAAATCATCTAAAATTTCAAGAAATAAAACAAAAATGCTTTGTTTTTCAGTTTAAATGAATATGATAATTATGCAGACATAGATGAAATTTGTCAACATATTTTAAGATACTCATAAGAATCTGAAAAATATCATAAAGATTTCGTTTGTGATACTCCAGAAGACTGCGAATGTGAATCTAAATCTTACAAACCATAGTATTTAATTGATATGATTTTTATAATCCTTGCTAATATTAATGATGCTGAAGAAGAATCTTTAAAGGATTTAATTTCAGCTATCAAAATTCTTAAACTAAACTTTGAGCAATAATAATATTTAGGTAATATTTATTTTAATCATAATATTAAAATATAATAATTTTTTTTTTATTATTAGAGAATAGCAGAAACTACAAAAAATTAATATAAAGTCAATCTATTGATGATATGAGAGACTCTATGTTAGATTTGATTGAAGAAGAAGAATTTGAAGATCATTTTGGAGAATGGGTTAGCTTTGAAATATTTAATAAGGTAAATATTTTTATAATTTATAATTTTTCTAAAAAGCAATTTTTTAAATCTAAAGAATAACTCAGAATAAAATGAAAAGATGTTCAAAGAGCTTGGCAAAGTTATAAAAACTAGTATCTCTAAGAAATAAAAAGCTGCAATTAAAATATTTAAATTCTTTAGAAATAATAGACAAAGGTTATTATAGCTGAAGCAAATATTTAAGTAGATTAACTTATATTCTGACTTTTTGAGTGGATACGTTGAAAATGTTGATTAAGATTATATCACAGAATTTAAGTATTTAATCAATACATAAGATATTCACTTTTTGTTTAATATACTAAGAAATAGTGAAAAGTAATTACTTAAAGCTTATTACATGTTACCTTCAATTAATAATAGCTCTATAACCTTTATTTTGGAGAAGCTAAATGAAAATCATCAACTTTTCTTTAAATTAAGTTAAGTATTTAACGAAATCATAAAGAAATCTATTAACAAATAAATCGACAGAACTAAATCTCAAAACCTAATTAAATAAGTTTCTTTTGAAATTTATAATAAATAAAGTCAATAATCACTCAATCTAAATGAAATTATCTATCAAAATAGTGGTCCTTCTAAAGATAAAAAGGTATTTGAAACTCATATTACCAAGAAAACTATTTAAAATGAAAAAATTCTATCCTTATTGAAAAAAAGACAAAATCTCATCAAATAGCAAAAAATTTAAGAATTGAAGTAATTCAAATTCTTAAAAAAGAAATGAAAATGTCAAGTATCTAATATTTAGGTTATATATTTTATATTTAATTGTTCTACTTATATTTATTCATATGAAATCTTTTATTATTTTATTGAGTTAAATTTATTTTTTTTTAATTTATTTAATGGATATAGAGTTTTAAATTTTTTGTAATATTCATTTTATCTTGGATCAAAAATTGTTATGCTAAAGTTTTTTAAAAAAATAGCAATTCCCTTCCTTCTTCTTAAAGAAATATGTTTGAGAAAAAATTAATTAATATAGTCGACAATTATTAATTAATTTTCATATAAAATTATTTTGAGGAGTTATATTTTTATAAAATAAATTAATTCCTCAAATCATACAAAAATATTAATAAAAATTTGACATTAATTTTATTCAACAACTCTTTGCCTTCCTCCTTTCTTTAATTTAAACTTTGAATTTAAAAAATGCTTAAGGGACATTACTTAAAATTTCATCTAACAATTTTACCTCTAATGTGAAGTTCTTATATGCTTCAATTGATTTTAAGAAATCATCTTATTATTCTGGTCTTGAAGTACTTACAATAGCCGTTGACATATCTCATTTTATTTGCTAAAGCCCAAGCTATAGCTTATTAAGATAACACTTATTCTAATTTTTTTGAAACTTCATCAATTTCGCAGAGTAAACATTTTTTCTATATTATAGTGCAAAATGGCTTCCAAAATTTAAAGATAAAATATTTTTTGGAACTAATACTGAAA
>JH720293.1:3576856-3632358 GCA_000231825.2 Tetrahymena elliotti 4EA
TGTTCCTATTTTTTTTTTTCATAAAGAAAATAAAAATATGTTATGTTTATTTAGTTCATGATCATGATCAAAAAATCATAAATTTTTAGATAAAGTTACATGACAAAAAATTAGTTTTTTACAATTTAATTTAATATTACTAAAGAACATTGCTTACTTTATCTATTTAATTTTTATTAAAATAACTAATTTTATATTTTTATAATGATTATTATATTTTATTAAATTAAGTAGAATAGATAAAGAATATTTCCAGAATGAAGTTTACTTTCATTAACTTTGTTTCATTTAATTCAATAAAAAGTATACATTCTTATTTTCAAATAGCAAATTGAAACATTTTTTATCAGTTTTTTTGAAAGTAAAATAAAAAATATTTTTCGAATTGATATTATTTTTATTGAAAAAAAAAGTCTCTGTGTATTAAAGAGCAATCAATTTTGATGGAACAAAATTCATTTAATATTATTTGGTTTCTAAGCGATTTTGGTTAGACAATTTATTAAAATGAGGTTTTTATTTATCTGAGATATATAATTTAATTATTTGATAATTTCAGTGGTAATCTAATTTATATATGAGATTGATTTGATAATAGGCCAGAGAGTGGCTCTTGGTTAGTTAATCCACTTTTTATTGAAACAAAATTTTATTTGTCACTAAATAAATTTTAATGATAAAAAAGGAAATAAGAATTATTAAATTTTCTTTAATTAAAGAAGTAATTATTATTTTTTGTACTTATTATAATCAATTAATTTGTTGTAGTTTTCTTTAATTAAAAACATTCACAAAATTACTAAAAAATAAATGAATAATTAGTTAAAAAATAATTATTTTTTTCCAACTTTTACTTTTTATTAAAATTCTATCCAAGTGAAAGTATTTAAATTTAGAGTTAAAAATGCAAATATAAGTATTATAAAATAAACTTTTTAATTTTAAGAAAATTAATTGGTTATCTGATTCTTAAAAGCTACAATTTTTATTTTCTTTATGACGAATAGAAATAAAAAATGATTTGCATAATTTTCATGTTTAAATTGAAGTTTTATTTGAGTTTTAAGAAGCCAATTTTTATTCTCTTCTTCCTTTCTTTGGTGAAAATGTTTTAAAGTCAAAACCTGAGATAGGTAGATTTGATAAGATACTATCTATTTCAGTATTTATTTCAGGTGTAATTAATTTCATTACTTCTATTGATTCAACTATTTCTTCAATATCTTATTGCTTATTAGCACTAAAGAGAGCGCTAGTAGCATCTTGATTTGCTAAAACCCAACCCATAGCGAGCTAAGATAAACTACATTCTAACTTATTTGCAATAACAGAAAGTTTATTTATGGTATTTAAAACTTGATTTGAATTTTTCTCTGAAATAATATTATTATTATATTGTACAATAGCAACTTTATCTTGGTCATTAATTTTTTTTAAGTTAGAAGCCAAGGATTTAGAGCTTCTATTACTAGCATTTAATATTTCAAAACACAAAGGATTCCATATTGTAGAGTTCAATTTGTATTTATCAAAAAGTCTACCATATTCTTATTCAAAAGTGTCTCTGTATAACATGTTATATTCAACTTATGAAATCTATGGTGGAGCAAGCTTTAACTATGCACAAATATTTCTTGCTTCAAATATTTAAGCAACTGACCATCTTGAAGCACCCCAATAAAGGATGAGACCTAATATTATGAATAATTTAGTTTAATAATAATCAAAAATAAATAAAGCGAAAATGATGAATTCTAAGATTACCTTGTTTGACTAAATGATTAAATGCTTTTATAGTTTCCTCTAAAGGAGTATCTTCATCAAATCTGTCACAGTAGACAATATCTAAATGACTGATTTAAAGTCTTTTCAAACCACTTTTAACACTCTCAATGATTTGTTTGCGGGAATGACCATAATTATTTGATTTCATTTAATCGCTTTATTCCAAACGAATAGTATATGAAATCACAAGTTCTTCTCTTGGAATCTACAGGGCTTTGAAAGCTTCCCCAAGTAAAATGTCTTTTTATCCATTTTAATATGATTCTGATGTTTCAAAAAAGTTAATTCCAAGTCTATATGCCTTTTTGACTATATTTGTAAACTCTTGTTACTTAAGATTATTGTTACCCATATTGTTTGAACTAAAACAGAGAGCAGATACTTTAAGGCCTGATTTTCCAAAATATTTATATTCCATATCAGTAAATCTCTTTTTGTACTATTATTGACTTTATGATGCAATTTCGTTCTCAATAACTTGATTGCTTATGGATGAAGAGCTACAACCCATTTGATATTTTAAGATATTATTTATGAAGTAGTTAATATATTTTTTTTTGTTTTATTTATTTATTAATATTTCTAATGTTTTATCTTGATATTTAAAGAAAGCTTCGAAAAGAAATTTAGAAAAAGTGTAAGATTAAAAAAAAGAAACAAAGTTTACAGATCAATATATTTTGAAAACAGTAAAATTTTTAATTAATTGAATCCAGATTTAATTAAATTAGATTTTCACCAGAAAATTTGTTTTAAAAATTCTTTAAATTTTCTTTTTATCTTTTCAATTTCTAAAGTTTATTCAAAATATGTAATTTTCTTAAAATAGAAAAATAATTATTAATTTTTCTATATCCAATAAATTTTTAATTTTCTCATTTACATTTTTTAGTTACTCTTAAATCACCTGATCAAATCTTATATTTTGTTTACATAAATAAGAAAATTCAATTAAAAATATGTTGTAAAGAATTTATATTTTTTTAATTCCTCTTTGAAAAAATGGTAAAAAATTATTCATTGTTATTTAACAGCTTTTAAATTAAATACTTTCAGAGTAAGGATTAGGATGATTAAATATTTATCAAAAATAAATAAAAATTTTTTAAGAAGGTTTAGGTTAGGTTTCTTTTTGCTAATCTCAAATCATTGCCTATCTTATTTATGAAATATTTTTTTTTAGTTATCAAAGGATATTAAAAAAATATTTTCCATAAAATAATCTAATTAAAATAGATTAAAATAAATTAAGTTAAATTGATAAACTATCTCTAAAAAAGCAATTTTATTTTTTATTAAACAAAATTATTTCTAAAAAGCATTATAAAATTATTCATCAAAATTAGATTTTTTTTAAAGTAAGTTTTTTATGCTAAAAGATTTTTGATTATTAATTTTTAAAGGAATTGAAAAATTTTATCTTTGACCAAGGTTATTTTAATTTAGATTGCAAATAAAATTTTTTAATTTTGTTTTCTTGAAAAATTGAACTCAATAAAAGAAAAAGAAAGTGTTTTAAATTTCTATTATCTAATTAGAAATATTGATTTTCAGAGCATTTATTCAATTTAGGACAAGAATAAAATAACTTTTTACTGAATTTTATTAATCTTTAAAAAAATTTTTAATCAACAAGTAGTAATTAAAAAAAATAAAATATTTTTCAAAGAGAAGAAAATTAAAAAAAAATTAATTATTTAAAATAATGAGAATAAATAAAAAAATAAAATGAATAGATTTTGACCAACTATTAAGACTTTTAAGATCCTAATAAAAACAATATAATTTCTACTTATTCTTCTATTTTAATTTTATCTACTTTAAAATTAATTTATTATTTTCTTATCAGAAATAATTAATTCACAAAATTAATATTTAAACTCTCATTTTAAAGTTTAATACATTTTACATCTAGCATTAAAACTAATTACTTAAAGAGAAAAATAAAATGATTTCAAAAAACTTATGATTTATTATGAATAAAAATTATTATTAAATGAATGAATAAAAATTATTATTAAATGAATTAATAAAAATATAGATCTTAAAACATTTGACTTGAAAATTTGCAAAATAAAGATAGTTATTAGATTTATAAAGGGCAAATTGATTAAATGTATTATTGATGGTAGATAAATATAATTAATTTATTTTTGTCTCAATTTAGATTTTGTGAAATAAATGAAGATGTATTTTCATATATTTAATCTGATAGATTATCTATTTAGCTGAACCAAAAATTATTAATATCCTATTCTTTATCGATTTTCCTCTATCTCAAGATTTGCTTTACTAAAAATTTTATTTAAGACTAAAAGAGTCTACTAAATAATTGATTTTTTATGAAAAAGCAATAAAAAAAAATATAAAAAATAAAATTCCAAATATAAATAAGTAAGTGAAAAATGATAGAATAATTAATTGCTTTATAATAGTAGAACTATAAAAGATATGAATTTTAGCTTGAAGAATTTATCTCTTCTTAAGTTTTTCAAAGCAAAAAATCATAAGAACAATTCATCATTTAATATTTACAAGATCATTAAAAATGGGTTTAGTAAAAACTATTCAATGGAGATGTATCTTAATAAAATCCTCATTAGCTTATAAGATCAGTGTGGAGTTGGAGTGTTTCTGGTATTAATTTTAATTATTTTTACAATTTTTTATGCAAAATCTAAAATAATTAATAGATTAGTTTATAGAGGATTTTTCAAGACTAAATAAATCTTAAATGTATAATAAATTATACTATATGGAAAAAATATTGAGTGGAGACTTTAATGGCTTTGAAAAACTTGAATGTGAGGAAGATTTGCTAAAGAACAGCTAAACTAAAGTTGGCATTCAATTTTAAGATATTTTTTATCCTAATATTGTAGTTGTCATAGGTATTTAGTAAATACCTCTAATCAGAGATAATCAAGTATTATTTCAATTCAAAACTAAATTTAATATTGAGTCAAATATATTTAATAGGTTATAAAATTCAGGTTTGAATGGTATATAATGTTTTAATCAATATATGATTAATAGTTCTAAAAAAAACTATGTATTGACTTAAAGAATATACTTAATGATCCTTCTAAAGTAAATTATATCACTGATCTTAGTAATATCAAGAATCCTCTTGACACTATTTTTGTACCTAAATAATATTCAAGTAGAAAAGAAAAGCTTTCGAATGTAATAAATATAATTACTTTGATACAATTTAATATTTTTATTGTTAATTAAAAGATTGCTAGATAATTACCTTAATAAATTCCAGATTATTATTTATCTTATTAAGAGAGCTAATAGTATTTTAACTTCGGATATGGTTGGATAAATAAATAAGAGCATTTTAAAAATGTTGAATTTAAGGTAATTGAAATATGTAAAGCCAAAATATAAATTATTTTTTAATAAAAAATTAGAATAAAATGGTGATTCAAAGACAAAATCAAGAAAATTTGTATAAAATATTCACAAATAAAGAAACTTGTTCATAAATACAAGCTATTGTTGATATTTATAAGACTTAAACACCATTAACATAATAATAAATTTAAGTTATATCAAATTTTGAAAATGCTATTATTATGGGTAGATCTGGCACTGGTAAAACATTATGTGCATTGTATCATTTGCTAACTCTAGAAATAATGTATTCTCTGTATCTTAATAATAATACTGATAGTTAGATTAATCTTATTGATTCTTTTTCTGGTAAAGAAATTGGATTAAAAAGTGTATTTATTTCAGCTTCACCAATTCTAACTAAAAAAATATAAAGTTATTATTAAAAACACAAAGAATATTTAATTAAGGCTGTGTTAAATATTTAAAATACAAAAAATGAAAATGATAGCTAAAATTAAGATTCAAATATCACATTTATGTTTGATTCAATTATGAGCGATTTTTCCATTTTGCTTGAAGAGTCTAATAGCATCAAAGATTTAGAAGTAGATGACAAGGTTTTTACTGATTCTTAAAACCAAGAATTTAATTTTTAGAATTAAAACTAAAAATTGACTTAAGGACACCCTTCTTTTTAGACTGTACGCTCTTACATCATGAGTTTAGAATGTTTTCTTGAAAGATACTTTTTTGAAAGAGATAAGTAAGGAAATATCCTACTTTATAGCTAACAAAATAGTTTAGGTAAGTTCTAACATTAAAAGATGTAGCTTGGTTATTTTTATTAATAATTGGATTTGATTCAAGAAGAGAAAAAAGAAGAAGATTAAATTAACTCAAATAATTTTTATAAAAATGACTAATTATCTAAATATGATGCTTTCATGAGAGATACATTTTTCTAAAATAATTTGAATAAGTAAAACTAAGAACGCGACTACATCAAAGATTAAAAAACAAGAAAATTTGAAATTGATTATAAATATTTTGCAAACTACTTTTGGCCTTTTGCTTCTATTAAATTTAAAAGCTCTTCTTTTATATCTTGTTCTAATTTATGGACTGAAATACATTCTGTGATCAAAGGTTCAGCTAACAGCTACAAGTATAAATAAAGGTAAAAAATACATTTCATTCAAAAAGAATTTTTTTTTGAAAAATGGTCGAAATTAAAGTTAAAATTAACAATTTAATATTAAGGTTTATGCCAAGAGAAGAGTATTTGAAATAGAAGTCAAATAATCTGCTGACTGAGGAATAGAAAGTTACAATTTACTCTATGTTTGAGCTTTATGAAAAGTGGAAATTAAATTAAAGTGGATATGATATTCTTGATTTAACTAACTATATTCTTAGTGAATTATCATTAAACAGATGCAGAATTCCTTCAGTACATTTTACTGTAATAGATGAAGTTTAAGATTTACCATTTGGCATCATTTAGCTCTTCACTTAAATAAATGAATGCAATGTTTTCTTTTCAGGAGATTCTGCATAAAATATTGCTAGAGGAGTAGGTTTTAGATTCAGTGATCTTAAGAATCTTTATGAAAAAATTTAAAACTCTTAAACATAAGGTTAAATTTAAGTTCAACACTTGACAGTAAGTTTTATTATTAACATTAAATATTTTTAACATTTTATCCTTACTTTTCAAGGTCAATTTTAGGTCTCAAAATAATATTTTGTAACTCTCAAATAGTGTAACAGATTTACTTGATTATTTGTTTCCAACAAGTTTAGATATGATGTAAAAAGAGAAATCAGAGATTGAAGGAATAAGACCTATTGTATTAGTAGATGCAGATCAAAATTTCCTCTTTGAAATTCTCAAATATTAAAGTGAAAGCTTAACTTTTGGTTCCAATCAAGCTATTATTGTAAGAGATGAATCCAGTAAATAAAAAGTAATTTAATTATTAAGTTTTAAAGAATTTTTAGACATTTATTTTTAATCATATAGTTACCCACAATCCTGCAGCATGCTATTTGTTTGACAATATTAGAAGCTAAAGGTCTTGAATTTGAAGATGTCATTTTGTATGATTTTTTTAATGATAGCAGTTGTACATTTTAGTAATGGAGTTATTGCTCATCCTTTTTGGTTAATGATGAAAATTAAAATATTAAAGATAATAAATTAAACTCAATAAATAAAAATAAATTTGATTAAGTTAATAATGCTATATTATGTTCAGAACTTAAACAGCTCTATACTGCAATAACTCGTCCTAAAAAAAGGCTTATAATATTTGATAATTAAGAATATAAAAGAAAACCTATTCTTCAATATTGGCTCTAATAAAATTTAATTTTCTAAATTTCTCCTAAAGACTTAAAAGTTGATAATAAATCAATACCGATAAGTGAAATGGAGGATGAGAAGTAAAAAATATTAAGAGATTTGTCAAACCAAATTTAGAAGAATATGTAAATTGATTACCATGAGTAAGGTTTGATCATGTTCTAAAATGAGCATTACTAATAAGCTATAAAGTGTTTTGAAAAAATAGGCTTAGAAAAAATGGTTTAAAAGGTATTTATTTAATTCAAAAATTCTTAACTAAATTTATTTTAATATATTAGGCTAAGCTCAACCTTGAACTTCAAACTTGTTATAGGGAAATATAATTTGTTTAAAATGAGCTTTAAATTCTAAAGCTTAATCAAGGATAATATGCAAATTAAAATTAAAGTTACAAAAACACTCTAAAATTGGAATTTTCTAAAAAATTAAAGACTTTTAAACAAAATTTAGCAAGTCTTGGAGATAAATTTTATAAAATTAATGAAAAGCATCAAGCTGTTTAGTGCTACTTTAATAGTGAATAATATGAAATTGCAGGGTAAGTATATGAAGAATTGAATCTTTTAAATTAAGCAGCAGAGTCATATTTGTTTTCTGATTCATGCTCTTATAAAGCAGCTTACATTTATCAAAAACTCAATCTTCTTGAGAAAGCTATTAGTATCTTAGAAATAAATAAAAGATGGAAATAAATAATTGTGATTTTATCAAATCACCCCTAGTACAAAGTCAGTGATGAAAAAAGAAATATGTATATTTAAAGTTGTTTTAAAGATATTTTTGAGAATAAGTTTGATGAATTAAAAACAGTAAATTTTGCATTTTAAATCATAATATATTTGAAATAATTTATTAATTTTAGGAATAAACATACTAAATATTTGCAAACAAAACTTTTGAGGATGCACTTACTTTATTTGAATTTGATATTGAAAATGATAATTTAAATAAAACTGATAAAGAAATTTCCTTTTTAGAAAAAGAAATTAAATAAAATGAATAAATAGACTTTGCAGATTCTTTTGAGGATTTAGATTAATACCTTTATATTAATGCAAATCCTGTTATTCAAAATGAAAGAAAGCAAGAAAATGAACAATCTTTGTAGTTAATTTAAGGTGATTAAAGAGAAGAATTTAGTTTAGTTTTAAAAGAAGAAAAGAGTCAATAACATAATGAAAATGTTTACCTTGATGAATAATTTTTAATATCTGTCAACTAGTCTTTGGTTTCTAATTTTAAGTAAGGAAAACTAAATTCTGAAGAAAATGTGTTATATAAATAAACAACTCAAATAGCTAGAAAATAAATTCAATAAATTCTATAAGTCTTGATGTTAACAGATGAAAGTTTTTATTAATTGGTTAAAGAAAAATTTGAGAATTAACAATAATTAAGTAATGTTAATTCAAGTTTTGAAAAAGTTGAGCTTTTATTGAAGTAACTTAATTTATCTTGTTTGGATCAAAAAATAATTGATGAATTGATGTTGAGATTACAATAGTTTTGATAAAGCAATTAATTGTGGATTATTATCATTTATCTTAAACAATATTAACTAATTCCAAAGTATATTATGAAATTAGTATTTCTTAAATTTTAGAATCCTAGCTATTCAAATCTTATCCTTTCTCATCACCTAAAAGAAAATAGTCTTATCATAGCCTAAAAGAAAGTAATCTTTTTCTTCATTTTAAAAATTTTGAAATAGTAGCTTATATTTAATATTTTATATTTTATGAATAGGAATATTACAGGCAGTAATCATCTGCAATCCATAGCATGCTTGATGTTCTATAAAATATTTTAGAAAATTCTGAATTAGAAAAAACTAAAATTCTTTTTTCAAAATAGGAATTATAACAGTTAGTATTCTTAGGGTTAGGATAAATGTTTGTCTAATTCATGAAAAGAAGAGATAAACTAGAATTTGACCTTTTATATGGTGATTATTAGCAATTTTTTAAGTGCTTTTCTGAGGATAATTACTTAAATAATGAAGAAAATATTTATAATCTTGCTCCAAAAGAAACAAAAAAAGCAATAATTTTAATTGAAAATAATATTTATGAAATAATTAAGAATGACTTTAAAATAGATTCACTAATTTAATTACCAAGTGCATTTCTGTTTCATAAATAGTTCTAGTAACTGATTTAAACTAATAACAATCAACAATAAATAATGTAAGAATTTTTCAACCCTTTGTTAGAAAAAATTGATTAGATTTGTTAAAATTAAAAATAATACACAAAAATAGAAATTTTTGATGCAGTTTCATCATTCCTCTTAAGTATCAAATACTTTTAGAAAATAAATACCTTCAATTTATTTTCTATTGAATAAGCGAATAAAATTTTAACAATACTTTAATGGATGACTGATTGTTTACAATTTGATAAGCAATTTTAAGATAAAAGTATAAAGCATATGATTAAAGTATTATTTACAGTATTTTAAGTAAGACAAATATCAAATAAAAGCATTTTTAAAATTTTTGGAAAACAGAGTGTAATTTTAAGCATCTCAAGCGCTTTAATCAGTCAAATCTTTAAGGGATATAAAAATAATAATAGAGAATAACCTCTTATATATTTCTGCGACGCTGATTTTGAACAAGTGCTTGCTCCAAGAAATTTAATATCCTAAGCTATTTGTGTGTATTTAGATAAGGTTTAATAAGAGCTAAAAGATCTTATTGGAGTTACTAAAATAGATTAAAAAAGTAAAAAAGATACTAATATGCCTAAATGGTATTTTTAAACAAGCTAATAGGTATAAGAAGAATAGGAAGATGAAAAATTAGATTAAATTATCTAGTAAATTAACAAAAAATAAAATATTAATTTAAAGGAGTAGTTATAAATAATTAGACAAAACCAAGAATTCAATTTATTCAAATAATTAAATGGGAATACTCAATCAGAATAACAAATCTAATAACTTCTAACTCAAGATAAAATGTTAATAAAGTACGGATAGTCAAGCTAATTCAATAAAAGATAATAAACAAAAGCTTAAACTAGTACTGAGCACATTGTATATAACATAATTATTAATAACTTACCTAATCAAAAGATAAAAATGATAATTCCCTAGAAATATGTAGGATATTTTTATTCTTTAGAAAAAACTCAATTAATAACAAGAGATGTAAAGTAATTAATAGATTTTAAATAAAAAAACTTTAAGAATATACTTGTTAATCTTAATGATTATGATAATGATATTGACTTTTAATTAATTAGCTCATTTATTGATTAGAATTAAGAGAAATCTCTTCAATTTTAGAAAGTTTATTTTACTTGGATTCTAATGATCTTAGCTAATGCTTATGATTTAAATTAATAAACCTTCATTTCATACATTAAACTCTTGAAATCAATACAACTAAATGAAGAATGCTAAAAAGTTTTAGGTAAAATTTTTTTTTAATTATATTAATTTGTAATAATTTGATTTTTTTATAGAATAAAACTAGTACTATGGTAGATTGTTATCTGCCACTACTGTTGAAGAAGCTAATGATGATGCTTATGAACTAGTTACTTCAAAAGATTTTGAATAATTATTTGGATATTGGGATGATATAACTGTTTTCAATGATGTAATTTTATTATAACGAAATTAAATATTAATTTTATTTAATATTAGGCAAACTAAGAATAAAATAAGCAAAACTTTGAATAATTTAAAATAGATTTAAGCCAAAAATTTAACAAAATTCAGTAAAGCAGAAAAAAGATTGCTAATTTCTTCATAAAAAATAGAGATAAAATTAAAGCCATTTATGAAATAGAAAAAAAATTTGAGTAAGTGGTCAGCTTTTTGAAGCCAACCATATTATTAAAAAATTAAGATTTAGCTTAAAAGATATTAAGAGAAATTTTTGTAGCTAATTTTTCTTTATTTAAATCGCTGAATATTTTAAATTAATTTTAGAATTACACTTTAAATTACATCTATCAGAAAAGATTAAAAACTTCAGAAAATTTAACCTTATTTATCAAGAAACTTTAAAAAGTACATAAAATTTAAGATGAAATTTAGAATACAGTTAATTAAACACTTTAACATAGATTAAGTACTAAATTAATAAAATATGAAAATTATGATGAATTCTAGTTTGCTTCTTAATAAGTTTAGAAATTATCTGTGGAACTTGAAGCTGATTTAATTTAATTGACAACTAAAATGACAAAAAAATAGAATGAAAATCATGAAATATAATTTGTAAATAACTTTAATTCCTTTGATCTTGAAAGATAAAAATGCCTTAATAAAAAGGAAAAATAATTTAAAAAATTCTAAAAAGAAGAACTTAGAAAAGCTATCTAAAAATAATTATTTTTATGAAGATTTAATCTAATTTAATGAAAAATAGTTTACTTTACTTTATTTTATTTATTTATTTTGTATAATCACAATTTAATACTATTTCAATTTTCAAAAATTTCAATTAAATAATTTATTATTGCTTGTTGAATTAAATCAAAATAGCTATTAAAAAAATTTCAAAACGATATTTTTATTTCAAGATAATTGATTATTGTTTGATTTTTTATTTTTTCTTAACTTGATGGTAAATTAATTTACAATATAGCAGACAATTTAAATAAATTATTGAAAATATTTTATCCAAAAAAGCAAAAAAAGGATGTTCTCTATTTTTAAATCTAAAATGATTAAAATAAGAATTTGTAGATAATTGAATTAAAATGAGGTATAAATTAAAATTAAAAATAAATATTAATAGAGTTATTATTCATATATAAATTATAAAAATAAAATTATGTTCTATGTATCTAAATCAAATAAAAACCGCATAAAATTATATTTAGATTATGAAATAATTAATATTCAATTTTTATTTAATTATATAAAATCAGTAATTACCAAAGGATTATCTAGCATTTTCAATAAGATGGAATGATTAAAGTTATATTTTGAGTCATTTAATGGCAATTAACTAATAATGAATTTAAAAATATCTTATTTAATTTTCAGTACATTATTTAAATTTTTATCTTTTCCTTTAAACAAGTTTACAAAATCTATTTTTTGGAAATCTTTATTTTTTAATAATTCTGGAATATCCCTTTCCTAAAATAAGATATAAATTAATTAATTATAATTTGTATCTTCACATATGTTGAATAGATAATTTTCTGATAAAACAGTACTGCAGCTTTTAAATTAGTATAATTTTATGTCCTTTTAAGAAAGTGGATTTAATTCATGTTTATTTATTTGTTCTATTTATATCTTTTATTTGCTTTGAAACTCTTGTTTATTTTTCTTGAAATACCACTAAACATATAAATATTTCGTCAATAGATCTACTGCTTTTTCATTTTATTTTCCTTCAAAATAAATTTTTTCTAAAATGTACTGAATTGCTGAAGAAATATTTGAATTTATTTCAGAGAATAAGTTATTGTGTTTTTTTTCATATTAGGATTATTTGAATTATAATGATAAATCTTTGTTATTATTTTTTAATAAATTAATCTACTCATCACTAAAAGGAAGTTATAGTCCTTCATAGAAAATATTTACTTCTACTATTTTTTTTATTTTTTAAGATAGGAAAGAGATAACTAAAAACTTTATTTTGCCATTCTAAAATATAAATGTTGTTTTTCTTTCACAATTATTAATTAGTTGGTCAATGGTAACGTCTTTTTAATCAATGAACTTTACTTCTTAGTCTTTTAATTAAAGTATTTCATTTAAAAAATGTTTATTTTTATAAATTTCATTTTCAATAAACTTTAAATCTCTTGTACTTTCATATTATACTTAATCAACTACTACAACGCTGTTTTCTTCTGTTTCCCTATAAATACTTGGTTAGATTGATTCTATTATTTCATAATCACCATCTGATTTTGAGTTTTGTTTATTTGATAAAGTATTTTCTTTAATAAAACCCTACTGACTCAAGTTATTTTTACTATCGTTTGTTAATTAAACTTCACCTTCATCATTAATTTCAGATTCCATCATTTCATTTTAAGGTTTTTGGAATTCTTGATTTGAATCTGACTCTTATCTAAGCTCTTTACTGACAGAAATATTTTCTTGTATTGAATCTTTAACCTTAGATGAAATATTACTTTTAAATATTTCACTTTTATCTGATTTTATAGAGGATTATTAATTATTTTGTTTGTCTTCATACTAAGAGCTTTAAATAAAACCTTAATTTAAGATTTCACTGTTCGAAATATCTTATCCTAAATAACTATTTTACTGCTAAGTATTTTTTCCATCTGACAAATGTACTTTTTAATCTATTATTCATTAAATTTAAGAATTTATATTAAAAAAGAAATAAATATGAAATTACTTGAAAGTTAAGATTTTATATCAGATTCTAAAAATGATTATTGCTTTTTCTCCTAATCTACTTTTTTCTAGTCTTCTTTATTGCCTTCTCTATCATCTTATCTTTGAGCATTTTACTATAAATATTACCTGTGATTTTCTTCTTATTAAAGTAATTAACTATTTTATTAGTATTAAGACTAATTTTATTATCTAATTGTATTTCTAACATTATTCTGGCTAGTTTGATTGTCTAATAATTGAAATAAAATAATTATTTTAATTAATTCCAATAAAAAAAATAAATTGTTTACTTTATCTATGAACTATTTCTTGCTATTAATAAGATTGATTTTAACATAATTATTCATTAAAACAAACTCCTTAGCCATGTACATAATCTCCAGCTGGAACCAAATGAGGAACATGTTATCTTTTTTATTAATCATGATGGTGATGATTGCATTAATTTTCATTTTCATTTTTCTATCTTTATTATTACAAAAACTGTTATTTCTATTATTCCTACTACTGCTTTAATTATTCTTACAATTACTATTATCCTTCTTACTATTAATACTAATTTAAATTTTATTATTCTTGATTTTAGATTTAATTATTTTTTTCGATATCACTCTTTTACTATTATTGCTATTTTAAATTTTCTTAATGTTCACTAGTACAAGCAGTATTTTCTAATTAAGATACATTGATTTGAGAACTATCTTAATTTTTAATGCTATTAGATATTTATTATTTTTAGTTATCTTGGCTATTATTTTATGTATTTTATTGATAATCAGGATTGTTATCTATCTATTATTGTTGCATATTTTGGTCTACTACTGAGTATTTTCTTATTTATTCCTATTTTTTGAAAGTTTATTCACTTTAATTGTTCGAATAAATTTCATGGTTATCATTATTTTCTTTTTTTTCTTCAATTTAATTTTAAATATCTTATTAAAATTCTTTTGTTTATTCAACATTATCATTATTATCATTTTAGTTATTTGATGAATCTTAAATTTCTTTTTGATTTTATTCTGCTTATTATTACTCTTTCAATGAATTTAGATATTATTATTACTCTTACAATAATTATTATTCTTTTAATGAATTTAGATATTATTATTACTCTTACATTAATTATTATTCTTTTAATAATTATTATTACTCTTACAATAATTATTATTCTTTTAATAATTACTATTCTTGCTATATTTTTAAATATTAAATCCTAAGTTTTTCTTATTCTAAGTTATATTACTCTATTTCTTCCTAAATTAAACTAACAAATTTTCTCAATTAATGATTATATGATTCAAAGTCAAGTTTAAATGAGTTATTTGTAGGTTTAGTTAAGATGCTACATTCTTCATTTTTGTAATTTTCCAGTATGAATAAAGATAAGATTAATAAATATTTACTCTAGATGTTTTAAGAAGCTAGTAAGAGAGCATCTATTGATTCTGAAAAGCTTAAATTAACTTGTAAACAGTTAGTTTCAAATTATATTAAGTTTTTCTATTAATTTATCATATCATTTAAGATGATAGATACTTGTATCATTTTAACAGTCTTAGAGTCTTATATGAATTTGATTGTTGATTCAGACATAGAGCTAATTTCATCATTTTTTGTATAAGGAAATTAATATCTTTGTTAAAGCTATAATCTCCATTTAAGAATTATATTAGAAGAATCTTTTTGAATCATTAATATATTTTTTTGATTATCTAAGTTGTCAAAATCTAAATTTTTTAAATCAACAAAGGGTTATTCAGATAGAGTATCTTCTAGCAAGCCGCATTTTATTTCTTACTAAATAGACTGTATCTAAGTCACTTTTTATTTCCATATTTAGTTGAATTATTTTAAAGATTCAACAATAAACACCTTAAATTAACTTATTGTTTGAATTTTTAATTTTAATTCACTAATATCTCTATCATAGTAATAAGGTTCTAATATTAAAAATAAAGTTTTGTAAACAATTTATAATTATTATTCATAACATTTCTACTATTCTTTGAAATGGTAGATTTGATTTTTGATTGTTAATAAGCTCTAATTGATGTAGTTAAGAATATCTTTATTGAAAATATGATTCAGACATTTTTATTTACTTCCCCATTAGATTACCAGCTCATTCTGTTAAGTTGTAAATATATAAATGTCAAATAAATTATAATTTTAGCAATCATGTTATTATTCATAATGCTTTATGTTAAAATGAGGGTAATTTTATTCATAATAGTAAAGGTTTTTTATGATTTATTCTAATGATAACTCTTATATTTATAGTAAGGTAAATAAAAATCTCTCTTCTTACTAGTTATTTTGATCGATTTCTTGGTAATTGTTAGAAGCAGCATTTTGAGATAAATACCATTCCAAAATTTGTATCCAAGATGTATCTAATTAGATTAAATTATTCATCTTACCCTGCATTTCTCTAGGTATTGATTTTGAAATATAATTAGGGATTGATACGTTACCTTTTTAATTTTAAATAATTTTTTATCTAATTACTTAATCTTATGTTTCTTAAATGTGTTTTTCAATAATGAGCTCTGATAAAGCTGACACTAGCGATACACCTTGATTTGAGAGTAAATTTTTCTTACCTCTTTAGGATTAGTTGATTTACTCTATCACTTCAGAGCAAAAAATGTTTATAGATACTTCAAACTCCTCTAAGAGTATAGCAATATGATCGATATTGTAATTTATCTTACTCAAAACGACTGCTTTAGCAGTTGCACAATTTGAGTAAGCAACTTACAAATCAATGCTTTCTAAGCATATTAAAAGTTATTGAATTTCAGTTAGAATTACTTCATTTCTTTATTTAATTTGATTTCTGATATCATTGAATTATTAAAGAACAATTCCATTGATTTTTTAGATAAAAGCATTAAAATTTGTATAATAGTAGTCAATTTTTTAATCCACAAGATTTTAATAAGAAAGGATTGGTATGTAATTATTGATTATTTCAGATAGAATATTCATATCAAGGTTTATAAATTCAAAATAGGTCTTTTGAGTGAAATGCCCTGTTTTAATAAAATGAATCAAGGACTTTTTAACTTCTATTTCTTCCTAAAAATCCACTTGTAGAGATTACTCTCTATTAATTCTGAGGCTAAAGTGTGAGATTAGAATTATCAAGATTTTATGATTTAGATTACTAAGATCGAGTTGTTTCATAATATTTATAAGTTGATCTTAATATTGCTTAAAAATTTATTCAATTGAGATTTCCTCTGACTATCTCATCCTTTGGATAACCTGATAAGCCTATGGATAGACCAAGTTAAATTTTTCAAATATATAGCCGCTATCTCTCAAAATCTTTTAAGTTATTTCTCTTTCTTTTGCCATACTAAACTGTGTATCAAAATAAACATTTTATTTTATTTAGTTATTCTATATCCATAAATCTTCTGTGTTCTAAAACTCAGCTTACCATTATGTGACTGGCTAAAGATAATTTTAATTCTAAATTTACTCCATAGTTCTTAATTGTTAGTAATCGAGGTTTTACAACTTCATTTTATCAAGCTATTCTTATCTAATTTAATTAATAATCTATATAACTTTCTGATATTAAATATAATATTGATATTTACTGATTTTATGTGCTTTATGATATTTTCCTCTGTATTTTTTAATCAAATATTCTAATTACCTAAGCGAAAAGATATCCTACTCTATTTTATTTTCCCTATTTTTCTAAATGAAAATTGATTATTTTATTAAAATACTCATTTTAAAATGTAAGATTATAAAATATAATGTTTTCATTAAAATAAATTAATTTAATATATTCTATTACCATCAATTTAGTCATTATTATTGACTTGAAAAGATAAAAATATAAATCTAATCAATATTAAAATCTAATTATTTGATCTTTTTTCTATTTTTAAGTTAAATACAATTAAAAATATTTTATTTTTTCTTTAACTTTATTTTTTAATCTTTTAAAGCCAACCTTATAAGGTTCTGTTCATCTAATTAATTTCTTTTAAAAGTATATTTTTTTGAACTTGATTACAAAAGAAAAAAAATGTGAGAAATAAAAAAATTAAAAAATAAGAATAAAATCATTTTTTTTATTAGATATAAGGAAGGTTTTTTTTTATTTAGTAAAAAAGTTAAAAAAGTATTTTTATTTTTTATTCCTAAAGGTATCTTCTTATAATTATAAATTTGCACTTAGAAAAGTGATAATTAAAAAAAATAAAAATTTATGAAATTAATATATTTTTTTATTTTTTAAATATTTTTAATACATGTATTAACTTTTAAAGGAAATAAAAAAGCTCAATTATTTATTTTAAAATATTTTCTTCTTTATTTCAATTTTTTGTTATTGATTGAAAGAAAAGCAATTCTACATTACAAATTATTTTACAAAAATAGGATGAATGAATGTAAATTTACATGAATTAGGTCTTAAATATTCAATTAGATTTTTTTTAAAATGCGTTAAAATATTTTATTTAGTTTATGACTTGTTGGATTGGTTATATTTTTTAAAATAATTCTATTTATATTAAAAACAAAACAAATAAAACTAGTAATTTTAAGTTTTTTATTTGTTTGTTTGTAATGCTAAATTTGAATAGACAATCAATATTTTTAAAAAAAATCAAATAATTGCATATTATAATTAAGGTGGGTTGGACTCCACAAATACAATCTGTAATCTTACTTTAATTGATCATAATTAATAAGATTGAATATGTAGATTAAAGAAAGATAAAAAAAAAAGGTGGATTGGACACCACAAATACAATCTGTAATCGTACTTTAATTGATCATAATTAATAAGATTGAATATGTGAAGGATGAGTAAAATTCATACCAATCTATAATTTTATCCTTTGTTTTGATTTTAACCATATTGAGATAACTATTTGATATTTCATCTATAAATATTTCTGCTTAAACCATATATTTAATGTAATATTTTCTTTAGATTAAGTAAGGTAAAAAACAAGACACTTCCAAATAGCAATAAGACTAAACAATTTGTATTTAGATAAAATTATTGACTAAACAATACAAAAATATATAGAATTTATATAATTAATAGAAGTGACCACTAATTTGAAAATCAAATTTTCCTCTACCTATTTATTTCTTTTCTCAATTGCATGAGTTAATGATAAAATATTAATTTTCTCAAAACTTAAAAAGTATAATTAATTCATAAATAATAAATCAACAAAAAATAAAGATTTAAAATGAGAAAGTATTTATATCCTTTTGTGGGTCTACTCTTGATATCATTAGTTGGGGTATCTGTTGTACTTAACTACCATGATTAAAAAGAAGAACTATAACTTAGTGGTCCTAGTCCTTATATCAAGTATGTTGATGATAGTGAGGTAGATCACTTAGTTTCAAATCTTGCAATACATGATCTTAAAACTAATTACTTAAGTCTTCAATTATTTATAATGACATAACACAAATTCTTAAATGCAAACTAAATTATGAAAATTTTAGTTGTTTTCAGAGACGATAACGTGCCTGAAACTAATTTAGTTAGAAACAATGCTTTATAAATTATGAAGCCATATATTGGTCCTCTTTCTACTGCAGAAGCTACATAAATCTTATAGATTATACCTTACGCTGATGGATTGGGTTCAAGAATTATTGTATCTCAAATTTATGATTTATACAATAATTTTGATAATTAAAGAAGTCTTAATTATACTCTTAATACTTATGAAAATGTTCTTTTCAGATATGCTAGCTAATAATAATTCTCTAAGGTATTTTGGAACAATCACTTAGTGACTACTGAGGGCCTAAATGTTGGTTTTATTGTTGACTAATCTGATTCTATGGCTACTGTTGCTTATACCAAAGAAGATGGAACTAATGTTACTAGATATCAATTACTAACTCAATTCTACTCAGACACTAGACATGACATTTATTAGAGTTTTGCATCTTTCAACTATATTTTGATGGGGGAATACTAGTAATATTAATGCAAATCTTGTCCTATGGGTAGCTATGAATAAATTAAGGCATTCAATTCAATGGTTTTAAACCTTCGTTAGCCTTCTGGAGAATCTGATCTCTACGAACATTTAAAGGAATGGCTTTCCAATCCTTACAATGAAATTACTGATATTAATATCTGGTCAGATGGTATTTTGAAGTCAAATACACACACTGCTAGATAATTTGTTGTTTTAATCAATGACCTAAATTAACATAGAAGAACTAAAGTCCGTATTAACACTGTTTCTTTCCTTGTAGGAGGAGATGAGCCTTAAAGCGTAAGAGATAACGCAACAGGTATTTTAGAAGGTCTTGCTAATGCTACTGGAGGTACTTTCATTCAAATTACTATTTGAAATGATGATTTCAAAACATAATCTATATTAATAAATAATCAAAAATTAGAAAAGTTTATATATATTTATATTTTTTTTTAAATTATTAAATCTAATAAATCTTTTCATTTTATTAAATTTAATTAAATATCAATATTTTATTTTGATGAATAAATTTCATATTTTTTACTTTAAGGCTAATTCACAGATACTTTTTTTCATTCAATGTGCATACATTTTATAAATGATGTTTATTTTATTTAAAAAAAATGTACATAGATACAATTTTTAATTATTTATGTGTAAATATTTTAAAAAATAGTGCTTATTTCAAGGAGAAGTTTTAAAAGATTCATTCTTCATAAAATTTTCAAAAAATATTGAATCTTCACCTATTATTTTAGTATAATAGCTTGGGGAGGGCCATGATCTGGAAATGTATTGAAATTGACTTTGCCTTGTTGCAAAGTAAAATAAAACTTTATCAAAAAAGGGTGGATTTATAAATTTCTACCAACCCTCACCCTCTAAAAGATTTTGATGTAAAATTACTAATGAGAAATAAATTAGCATATTTTTTATTATTAATGAATTCAATTATAAAATTTTTTTTTACAATTTGTGAACAATAAGAAACCCATTTTGCTATCATTAGGATTTATTATATTTTTTTTTACATCTTTAACTTAACTTTGTTTCTTCATTTGCTTTATTCTTTTTAATAAATTAAAATTTGATTTCAAATCGATAAACATATTTTTTAGAACGATTATATAATTTTGCTATTCAGTAAATTAATTATTTCATTAATAAATTAAGATATATTTTTTGATTTTGTAAAGATTTTATTTTATAAAAGTATACAAATTTCTATGATTTATAATTTTTAAGAAGGATTTTTGGATTTTTATATTTTCTTTGAGAAAACAGTTTGTATTTTTAAAAAAGTGGTTGGTAGCTATATTATTTTTGATAAATATGATAAAATCTGATAAAAAATGGATTGATGATAATCAATTGTTTTTGTTATATTTCTTTTTGATGTAATAATTCTTATCAAATTTTTCTGTAGATGCTTTTGTTTTAATAATAAATTAATATATACTACATTCAATAGTCTTATTTGATCTATAAAATAAACAAACAAATAATATACTAAAAAAAGTAGAAAAATAAAAGCATTAATGGATAAGTTAGATATGAGAAGGCTAGAATCAAGATACTTGAATTACTAATCTGAACTTTAGAAAAAAGCAGGATTAAATTTTGAGGATACTTAATCGTTTATCATAAAATGGCTTGAAAGTTATAATTCTTATATTGAAGATTACTTTTTACCAGGATTGATAAACAAATATCCTAATGAATAAAAAATGATCATAAACAATCCATTAATTAATAGTCAATGGAATTGGAGAGTTCATAGTAACACAAAGTTTAATTTTACATTTTATTCTTTTGCTTTTTCAAGCTATTTTTCAAAATATTTATCTCTTAAATTTTATTTTTAGTAGAATCTATTTTTGAGATTATTTTTGTTCAGTAGATTTCAAATATCTTAGAAGTTTTTTTATTTTTTTCAAGCGGATTCAAAAAATAATTTTTATTGAAAGAAGTTTTATTTTTTGAGGAAATTATTTTACCTTTTGTTTTTTCAGTTTCAATTAGAATTAAAAATAACATCTACATTATTTAATTAGACGGAAAAATATTATTTACGAATATGAAAAGAAAATATATGAATTACAAATTTTTTTACCAATTTCAATCCAAAAGAATAAAATTTAATAAAATTTTTAAAATGGAGTTTGATTTTGATATACATTTTCTTAATACTTAAAAAAAATAATAATTTTAATCTTTTTAAATAAATTTTTTATTGAAAATGATAGAAAATTTCATATCAAGACTACAGCAATTAGAAAAAACTTAGCTCTACAAAATAATAAGTAATATGGAAAATATATGTTAAGGAAACTTTAGTCATTTGAAAAGAATCTTATTTTAAACTAAAATTACTCTGCATTTAACAGAATTTATTATTGAAAGAGATTCCATCCCTGGAATGAGTATTCTTGTTATGGTTGGAGTTGAAAAGATACCAACTTTGGATAGAAACTATCAAAAAGTAACTTTTATAAAAATCTCATTAATTGTTGAAAAATAAATAATTTTATTTTAGGTAGAGAGATTTGACTTTAAGTAGTTCATTATGTTTTTAAATTTGATATAAGAGGGAGAAATTATTGATGGACAATATATCAATAGAAAGTATGATGATATTCTCAATGACCCAAGTAGAAGTGGGTTTATTATCAATCCCATGCCAAATAATCCAAAAGGACATAATTAATATTTTTTTTAGAAATACACTGAAATTGTTGGAGAAGGAAAACATTAGTTTAAAAGAGAAGGGGTATTTATCTATTTATTAAAAAAAATTCAATTCTTTGAAAAGTTCTACTTTTTAATAGATAAAATCTGTTTTGGAAGAAGATCTTGAGTTCTAAAAACCTATTAGATATGAGCCTTTTTTATTTGAATATCATGTCATATCTAATTAGTATTAGCAAATTTATATATTTTCAAAATAATTAAATCGTTGGGCAACACATTGGTTCCTAAGAAGAACATAAGTTCAAGATGTAATTTAGATTTTTTATTTTTGTGTCAATAAAAATTAAATTTATTAGGAAAGATATGGCAGAGCATGGAAAAATAGACTATTAATTGATAATTTCTCTGATTTTAAATCTGCCTCTTATTTAGTTGATATGCTTAAGGATATTAAAAACTTAAACATTAAACTCACAGAAGAAGAAAGAAATGCTATTGGTTCTGAAGGAAATACTATCGTAATTGGAAGGTCAGGTACAGGAAAAACTACATGTGCTTTGCTGAGATTATTTACTTTTGAATTGATTTTTAGAATGAGAATCAAAATTAAGTATAAAGAAAATAAAAAAATTCTTTTAGATTCACTTACTAATAAACCTATTGGATTATAAAGTGTATTTGTTACTACCTCACCTGTTCTAGCTAATAAAATACAAAGATACTACAAACAGTTCATAGATAATATTAGAGAATAAGTTAAAGAAAAGTAAAGACAAAGGTAAGAAGAAGAATAAAAAGAAAATCAAAGTCAGTCTACTGAAAATGATTAAAAAAATATTGAAAATTTAACTAATTCTATCAACAATAAAAATGATTTGGAAACTTCTTTTGAGAAAGTAGATGTTTAGAATATTGTTGAAAATGAAATTTAAGAGTTTAAAATTGCTGATGGTAATTTTGTTTAGTTTATTTAATAGTTTTATAGGTATTATTTAATTATAAAATAGATTAAACTCGTATTATGGATACCTAAGTTAATCAAGTAGATCAAGGTGATGATGAATTTGAAGATGAGGAATAAAGTCAGAATTTCGTACTTTCTGAATAAGCTACTAAACATAAATCTTTAAAAGAACTTTAACATACTGATTTCCCTGCTTTTTTTACTGTTAGATAATACTTAATGCTTATTGAAGGATGTCTATTAAATCCATTTTTTGAAAGAGATTAATAAGGTTAAATAGTTAATCAAGAAGGTCAAAGCAGCTGGAATAATTATAAGTCTGAAAAATAAAAGAAATAGCTTAAGATTACTACTAAAAATAAGGAAGAGGATGATATAAAACAATTTACTAAAAATAATGTTGAAGATTTTTCTTTCTTAACCACTCATCGTAGAGTAGAGGAAAAAATTATAATTAATGAGTAGTAACCTCATGAAAGGAGATTTGAGGTAGACTATTAATACTTTGAAAACATATTTTGGCCAGTAGCTTCAATCAAATTTAAAGATTCCTCTAGAATAAACTGCTACACTCTATGGACAGAAATTTATTATAACATAAAAGGACACAAGTGAATAATAATTACATTTTTTAAATAGAAACTTATTCATTTATTTTAATTAATTTATAAATAAGGAGTGGAGGTATTATGTAATAACCTTTATATGTAGAATATGAGCTCAATAATTTGCTATCAAAGCAACAGAAGGAAGTTGTGTATAATATGTTTACATATTATGAAGCTTGGAAGGTCAAATAGCAAGGATATGATTTAATGGATTTAGTCTTATATATGGAAAAAGAAATAAATAATTATGATTTTGATATTCCCTCTATTCATCTTACTATGATAGATGAGGTTTAAGATTTACCTCTCAAGATTATTTAAATATTTAGGTTAATAAATGAACATTCAATTTTCTTTGGAGGAGATTCAGCTCAAAGTATAGCAAGAGGGGTAGGATTTCGATTTGATGACCTAAAAAAATCCTCTGATGATAAAACACACTAGTTAACAGTAATAATTTATTAACTATTTTTTTAAAATATTTGCTTATCTATTATTAAAAAAAAAAGACTAATTTTAGGTCTCATAATAATATTCTGCAACTTTCTAATAGTATCATCAGTCTTTTGGAAGGACTTTTCCCTACTTCAATTGATATTTTAAAGAAAGAAAGATCTAATTTAAAAGGAATAAAACCAATCGTCTTGGATGATGGGGATATTTCATTTTTATTTAGTTTACTTTAGGGATAATAATCTGAAGAAGGTTTTGTTCCTTTAGATTTTGGATGCAATTAAGTTATTATTGTAAAAGATGATGAAAGTAAACAAAAAGTAAGTTATTAAATAATTTGTTCTCATTGAATTAATTCATAATTAATTTAAAAAGCTCCCTCAAATTTTAGAACATGCCATTTGCTTGACTATCAAAGAAGCAAAAGGTTTAGAATTTGATGATGTTGTGTTATTTGATTTCTTTTCAGATAGTAAAAGCACGATAAACTAATGGGAGAGTGTTAAGCTTTTAGATATAAATGAAGAAGTTCTGTCAAAAGATTTATTCTTAAAAAAAATCACCTGTAATTTATTTATTTTTTAGAAAATTTTATTTACTATTTGCTAAAATAAAAAGAGCATACTGTACAAAACCAATAGAAGGCTGAAGATATGGATGAGATAACATTTGAAACTACTTATGGAGTTCAGTATGACAAAGAAAAAGATGAAGTTACTTTACACAATATAATTACTAAAAATGAATAATTAAGAGCTTTTGATAGAGTAGCCAATTCATAATTGTGTTAAGAATTAAAATAATTGTACACGGCAATTACCCGTCCAAAGTAAAGACTAATCATATTTGATTAACAAAATTTAAAAAGAAAAGAGTTATAATAGTTTTGGTAAGCTCAAAATCTAGTTACAATAATAGCTTCTAAGGATTTAGAATAGTCAGAGAATGTTGAGTCTTCTGAATAGAATCTTACAAAAAGAGAATAATTGGTTAAGGTTGAAAAAGACTAAACAATAAAATTACTGTAAAAACTTTTAGTTAAAAATACCTAAGAAGAATGGTTCTAACAAGGTCTAAAAATGTTTAAGCACAAATACTTTGAATAGGCAGTTAAGTGCTTCAAAAAATCTGGC
The DNA here is from genome assembly GCA_000231825.2 of Tetrahymena elliotti 4EA. Classification (NCBI taxonomy): domain Eukaryota; phylum Ciliophora; class Oligohymenophorea; order Hymenostomatida; family Tetrahymenidae; genus Tetrahymena; species Tetrahymena elliotti. The sequence goes on from JH720293.1 coordinate 3,602,551, forward strand.
CATGCCAACTTTGAAAAAAAGGTTTAAACATTTTTAATAGATATTAAAAAAACCTAATAATTTTATTTTATTTATAGGCCTAAGCTTACTTTGAAGCAACTAACATATCTAACGAAGTTATGAAAATTGATAATGAGCTAAGCTTGCTCAAATAAAACATTGGTTAGTATATCGCTTTAAAAGGTAAAGCAAAATCAGATCTCAGAGTTTAATTACTTAATTAGCTAAAAGCTAAGAAATAGAGCTTCATTTAAGTTGGTGATACCTTTTTATCTATTAACAGAAAGAAGCAAGCCGCTTAATGTTTCTTTTCAGCAGAATAATTTGAAAAGGCAGCTGAAATTTACGAATCATAAAATTTAACTAGAGAGGCAGCAGAGTCTTATTTACTCTCCAAAAAGCACCATCTAAAGGCCGCTTTGCTTTATGAATAGGTTCAAGACTTTGACAAAGCAATTGCTTCCTTAGAACAAGATAATTAATGGATTGAAATTGTATCTTTCATTAAAAGAAATGCAGATAAATTTACTCCAGAAGATTTAGAAAAATTAAATGAAAAATATGTTAGTCTTGCTTTTTAGAATATTAGAAGTTTGATTGAAAAATCTTCAAAGCAAAATCAATAAAATGTGAGCAATTATTAAATTTTATCTTACTTAATATTTTATTTGATAAATTAAGGATCAAAAAGAGGCAATTAAAGATGGAGAAAGTGATGATTCTATTTCTTCCTTTGATAGTAATTTTTTTGATAGTGAAGATGATAGAATAGAAGAAGAAGACAATGAAGAATAAGATATGACCTAAAATATCAGTAAATAAGAAGAAAAAGATGAACTAGATCAAAGTGATTAAAGTGAATTATTAATCAAAAAATAAAAATCTGAGCAAGCAAATGAAAAACTTAAGAATTACTTAAAAGATAAAAGAAAATTCAAAAATGATGAATAAGATTTAGGAAGTTTAGAAGAAGAGGAAGAAGAGATAGAAGAAAAATAATAGAGTGACTTGAGTAAAATAAAAGGTAAACTTTCATCATAAATGAAAAAGTTAAAAGAATAAAAGGCTCTTGCATAAAATAGCCAAGAAAAATTTAACAAATTGGAAGAAAGTTCTTAATAAAATGATTCAGTTTCAATTATTGATGAGCAAAGCAAAATTAAAAAAAGTATGGATAGTAGCTTTAGTGTTATAGAAAAAGAATCAAATATTGATTTGTCAGATATTTCTTTCGACAATTTTTCTGAGCTTGACCCACTTGATTAACTACTTAAAAAATAGATTTCTTAATCTATTGTTTCAGTTGCAAATACCGACTACTCTATATTGGATCCATCACAAGTAATAAAAATATAATTTATTTTTTAAGGTGTTATTTTTATATTTTTTTCAGGAAAACTAGTAAAAGGGTTTGCTAATTTAAACAAAGGAGGGTATTAGTATACCTGATGAAGTTTTGATTGGTGTTTTAGAAGTAGCCTCTCTTATAGATTCATAGATCATGGTTTTAACAACAAGCTTTATTAAGAAAAATGTAGACTAAGAAATTGTTTTAAATCTAAGTAATAGATTTGCATCTCACCTCACTGGTATTGAGCAAGTAGATTTAAATAATTTAGATAGAAGCTTGATTGAAAAAGTTCTTGATGTCTTAGATAAATTCTATTAACCAATTATACAACTATAAATTTGTAATAGGTTTAGAATCTTTGATAGAATCAGCAAAATTGTTCCTTTACTTACTTTAAAACACTCACCTGTTTCATAGACTAATTCTTAAGTTTAATAAACATAGATGATTTCCCAGCTAGGTTTATTAAAAAGAAAATAGAAAGTAATTAATAATTGTTCATTTTTTTTTCAAATTTTTAATTTAATCTAAAAATAAAAAAAGGAACTTGCTTTAATTGCAAATACTGGCCTCCATACAATCTTAGAATCTATTTCGCCTGAATATTTTAACAACTAAAGACTTGATTAGAATAAACAGCCATTATTATTTTCTAAGTAGTGCTTCCAACAGTTGATACTTTAGGGTTATTGGAAAAGAATTTTGTATTTGTTGGAGAAAAAGGATGCCCTTGAAGTTGCTTCTGCTTTTGGTGATTTTAGTTCTTTTTATGATATTATTTTTGATAAAAAATAATAACTTGATAAACAAATATTTAACTTTTTTGCTTTCTCAAATCTTTCAAATGAATAGATCTAAGATCCGGAAGAATACAATTTACTAGCAAGAGTATAAATGGAAGACTTTAACTATTAAATAATTAATAAAGAGTTTATAAATATTAACTAATTCTAGAATATTGAAATCCCTTCTTGCTTTAAATACCATAGGGCAATCTGGTATAGATTTTTTGGTAGGTAAAACTCAAGCATTGATGACTTAAAGTTATTATTAGAGCTTTTAGAAGATGCAAGCAAGATACTAACTGGAGAAAATGTCACTTTTTCTGAATTAGAAGTCTTTGATACTATTTCATCAATAAACTTAATATTGTTATACAATTCTTAATTGAAATTTTTGAATAATGTATCTGCTAAAATCATGCAATAATTTGTTGGGCTTTAAAACAAATTAAAATAGTTTTTGAAAAATTATAATAGCATATCTGATAAAAGATCTCTGAGAGTAGCTTAGTCTATTCTTTCTGCATATTAAATAAGATTAAACTAAAGCGAATCTGATAAAATACTATCTATTTTTGGAAAGAACAAAGTTATTTTACATAAATCTAACCTTCTAATTTATTCACTATTGAAAAATTATAAGCAAGTTGATGAATAAGATTTAATTAGTTACTGTGATGTTGATTTTGAATTTATTTAAGCCCCTCTGAATGTGGTACTTTTGCTAATTCACCGAAAAATACAACCTCTTTTAGATAGCATTTAAGGGATTTCTCCGGTTAATGAAAATCCTCTTTAAAATGCTAACAAAGTGAAAGAAAATAAACTTTAAGTTGTAAAGGAACCTACAAAAACTATTTATAATGAATAAGATTATTATGAACTTTACCTTAAAGATGAAGTTGAAAAAGAAAAAAACAAGATCATCAATTATAAAAAATAAATAATAAGCCACAAGGATGAAATCTTTTAGAAGCTATAAGAGAAGGAGCAACTATTGGTATATGGACTTACTGAAGATTACAATGAAATACTCTTTAAATCTTACAAAAAACTATTTGTTGAAGAATTAAATCAATAACTCTTTTAATAGATTTTAGTTAACTTAATCATCAACTACGAAGACAACAAATAGGTTAAATTATTGATACCATAATAGGATATATCTTTTTATTAGGTACTCTCTCTAAATTAAAGCATTCTATATTAGTATAATTAAGATTAAGCATCTGTACTTAGGTTCAATTTAGAAAGTTATTAAAATTTTGAAGATATTGATGAAATTTGCTAAAATATCTTGAAATCAGTTAAATTTGCAGATAGAAAAGAATAGTTGACTCTATTTAAAATGATTTTTACTCTTTTAGTAAATGTAAATGAAATTGAGTTTGAGTCAGTTGGTGATTTGATTTCAGCATTAAAATTATTAGATTGGTCTCCTGAAATCAATGAATTCTTAAGTACTTTTATTTTTGAATTTTAATGAAATTTATATTTTATAAATTAATAATAGCTTAAAATGAATTCTATTAGGATCTACTTGAATGCGAAAATGTTGAAGAAGCTAAAAATTTTGCATATGATTTTTCACTTACAGAAGAATTCGAATAGATATTCTTTAAATGGGAAGAAATTAACATAATCAATTAAGTAAATAAGAAATATTCATATGATTTTTAAAATATATTTTGTTTAGTCAAATTAGGATTAAAATTTGAAGAAATACAGAGAGGATAAAAAGTATTTTGAAAGTAGTTTTGAAATTAAAAACGAAAAGATTCAAATAATCCAGAAATTTTTAAAGAGAAATAAAGATCAGCTAGATTATATTTACAGATCAAATTTAAAATTCAAGCATCTTTCTGACTTCTTTGAAATCTAAGATGAAAAATCTAGAGAAAACTATGTGGCCTAATTCAAGTACTGTTTGATAGCAATCGAGGAAGCAGCTAATTCTTTCGAATTGATCAAAATGATCTAAAAAGAAATTTAATTAATTTATTATAAAATGAGTTTTGTTGGAGTAGAATTGTTCAGTTTAATTATTGAATCTCAGCAAAAAGCTCAAAATTATTTCTAAGAGCTTTCATAATTATTTAGAGAATAAGTAAATTAATCTCTAGATAAATAATTTAAAAAGTATAGGAAATATTAAGATTTCTTAATTATCTATGAAAGGGTAAAGGATTTTGATAGAAACTTTAGAAATTAACTTCATCAAATATTAATAAAACTAAATGGCTAATCTTAGAATAAAAACAAAATAGTTAACCTAAGCTAATAACTCAAAGCAACAGACCAAAAAGTTCTAAAGCTTATGAAGAAAAAAAGAAATGCATAGAAGTTGCAAATGGCTGCCTTTAAAAAAGATTTTGGAGGCATGTCTAAAATGAAAAATTTATATTATTATTGATTAAACCAAATTAATAAATTTATTAATTGTTTTCAAATTAATTATTTGTTTTAAAACTTTCAAAATTTCTATAGTTTTTTTATTTTTGAAATCAATTTTTTTTAATTAAAATAATTACTATTTATCCTCATATAAACTTGATAATATTAAGAAAAATAATTTTTAAGTTTTAAAAAGTAATCGTTATTTTTTGTATTTTAACAAAAAAGGTAGTAATAATTAAATTTGAGAGGATTTAGAGTTAATATTTCACTATAGAAATAAGAATATTTGACTAATTTTTAATTGATATATAATTTTTTAAGGTTTAATTTTCTTAGTTACAATTTATTGTTTTATGCTTTAAAATTAAAATTTATTTTTAAAATTGTGTTTTTATTTTTACTTTAATGGTATTATCAATTTTATTAATTTATAAAAAAATATGATCATCTAACGATAAATTTCATACTAATATAAAAACTAAATAATGAGATTAGTTTAGGATAAATAAAATACTTGATTTAGAAAGAAAATATTAAAAAAACAATGATTCATTTACTTAAAAAATGTAATATGAATCTTAGAAAAATATACTTTTGTCTCTAAAATATGAAATCTGTTAATGTACTGTTAAGTTGAATATTTTAGTTAACTTAACAAAGGAACTAAAAATTTATGGTTGATGGCCATTGAAGATTATATATTATAAGAAATATTAATATAATTAGATTTGATTTTGTTAGGAACAAGAAGTAACTAGATATAAAATAATCAAAAATTTTAACAACTAATTCCTATTTATCAAAATTTTAGTAAATTAATTATTGCAATTATCTATTTGTTGCGATAAAAAATAGTTTTAAATACACTTCTGAAATATGTCAATATATTCAGGCTTTGCTACGCGTTAAATTGAATAAACATATAATATTATGGTAGAGTAGTTATTCAAAATCCTTTAAAAAAGACTACTTAAATTTTATAGATAAGAATCTGTTAGTGAGAGTGCTTTTGCAGATTGTATGAAAAAATTGCTTACCTAGATGGCTTTTTTTGAAAGATAGAAAGTAAAAAGTTTAAATATTTGTTAAATTTAGATAAATTATTTTATTTGAATTTTATTTTTTTTAAAAAAAGCATTTGCCTCCTAAATTTTCTGATAATTGTAAAGAGTTAGCTGGATTTTTAAAACTTTCTGTACCATCAAATGTATCTCTATTCACAAGTAAAAAAATTAAAGAATAAAGCTAGTAATAAAATGCAAATAAAAATGAAGATTAAAATTAACAAAATGACAAATAATCTAATTTTATGAACCAAAATTTTTAGAATACAGATAATCCTGTTGTTAATTATGGGGAACCTCTAAAATCATAGGTTAATATCTAAAAAAAAGATTACTAGCACTCTCTTTTTTCTACTGATTCTTTAAAGCCAAACAATCGAGAGCTGAGATAGTAAACATAAACTAGTAAAAATTAAAATAGCAATAGAGATAATAAGTAGAATTTCATAACTCTAGAAGCTGCTTACAATAATACTTCACCTTCAATTTCTCCAAATACATCAATTCATTCATCTATGGGTAGTTTGACTAAAAATATTATTAATAAAGAAAAACAAATTATTGGATAACTGTAAGAATAAAGAGATATAAATTAATAGAAAAATATTATTAAGGAATACAACCCACTAAAAAATGATACTTAAGCTAGTTTGGTGAAATAAATAGTTGAAGGATAAAAAAAAGCAATACAAAATATGGACTAAAAAAAGTTAATAGAAAATAAAAGAAATAACCCAGAAGAAAGATAAGGAATATAGGGAAATACGAAAAACACTAAAGAGTAAAAAGTATTATAAGATAATATATAAAATGATCAAAAATAATTGAATGAAAACTCTTTAAAATAGTTTAGAGTTATCAAAAAATTTCCTATCACAACTTAGATAGAAAAAATTTCATCATAAGAATAGCCACATTTTAGTTAAATATTTAGTTAAAAAGTTAATACTTTAGAAAACAATGGTTAAAATTATTAGACAGTAGGAGAGGAACCTTAGATTATGCCTTTGATGAATAAAAAAAGGAATAAGAGGTCTCATACAACTAAGAGATAAAGAAAAAGAAATTAAATTTTAAACAATATTTACACAAATGGAGAAGAATTTAATTATGTTCATGCTGGCTCTTCTACAACAACAGCTGCTAATTTAAGCAATAATTAAAAAAGATCTAGATCATCATATAGATCATAAGAACAATATAATTCAAACAGGGGATGGATTAAACTGCAATAAGAAAATGGTTTAACAAGATCTGATTCAGATGAAAATGATAAATTTTACAATAATGATAAAATTGGAATAGAAAGATAAGTAAAAGTAAACAATTACAATAATAATAATTGTGAATAAAATGCAAATGTAGATTCAGCAACTGGTAGTTATAACCCATCAATAAATGCTTCTAAATAAAATCTTATAAGTAAAATAAATAACACCTAAAATCATAATAATTCTTCTAATAGCCAATAGTAAGCTAGTTAAGATGATTGTTTTTAGATAAATTGTGATTAAACTATGTACTCTGTTAAACATTAAATCAATGAATCTTCAAGTAAATTTGGTGCTATACTATAATCTAAAAACAACAGTAACATAAACTAGCCTATTATGGTATAATCAGTTAATTCTAGAATATCTAAATAAAAAATGGATCTAAAATTAACAATAACAGATACAGATGAAGAACCCTAGATAAGTAAGATTAGTTAGAATAAAAATATTTAAAACAAAATCTAAGAAAACAATTCTAGTATTGAGCTAAAAAGTTTATTTTACCCATTTAATGGTTCAATGTCAACAAAAAATAGAACCCCTTAAAAACAAAGAATTTTGCAGAACAGTTCATTTAATAATAGTTTTTAAAATACTTAAACTGCTTAGAAACCAAACACTTAATAAGCTGTAGGGTCATATCAATTCAATTAGATGTATAAAAACTCATCAAAATAGTAGAATAATTCTAATATTTATTCACATTTAATGTAAAAGTAGAGTATTATCTAAAATTCAAGTAAAAAAAGGCTTTATAGTGAAGATAGCTCAAAAGTATTTAAATATTCAAATAATTAACTAGATTAATCAACTTCAGATGAATAATTTAAAAACAATTCTTCCTTCAATATCTCAAATGTCTCGAAAAAAGAAAGTATCTCACCTCAAAAAAAGAAAAGCTTAAATCAAGCAGAGAATGACAATAAAAGCAAAAACCCTAATAATTCAATTAAATAAAATTTATTAAACAATAATAATTCTTCAAAGATAATAAAATAAAATATCTTAAACAATTCAAATCAGAAATAATAAAATGAAGAAAGCTGATTGCTTAGTTGTGATCAAAAATATGTAAATATCTATATGAAATGCATAAATTTAAACAAGCAAATAATAAAATATTATTAGAATATTTATTTATTTTAAAATTTAATATTTTATTTTGTTTAATTTCCTTTCATTTAAGAATATTATTTCTATCACTTAAAAATTTCTTTCAAAAAATAAAATGAAATCCTATTTTTTTGAAATGTAAAAATGTGAGGTTCTTTTAACTTGACTCTCAATTTTAAGCATAATGATGTTTTGATGAACTATGAGGAAATAACTTTTAAAATCAGTGAATATTACACAATTGATTTCTTTAAATAATTTTTATTCTTTATTTAGGGTTAAATAAATTAAAAGTCTATTTATCTTTAAATAACAAATTATCTACTTTTCAAAAGCTTTATCCTTAGAAAAAAATGGGAGTATTTTTAAATTGAAAGAATATTTTGTTGTTATATTCTATGAGATTGCATTAAAAATGTTAAATTATTTTATTCTCATAGTTTAAATTTTAAATAATAAAATTCTGGTTAAAAAATAATTATAAAAATTTATTTTATGGTTAAAAATAAAATTATGAAATTGTGAGAAAAAATTAATAGAGCTTTGTTTCACCACGAAATAATTATTAAATAACAATTAGACTGGAAAAGAAGGATAATAGTAAATGATTGGGAAATTATTTGCTTAACTTTAATGACAAATAAATAATTAGAATTTCAATGGATATTCTTTGATCAGCAGAAAAGTATCTTTTGAATAATAGATAAAATGAAGATATTTACTACTTTTATTAAATTTGATATTGTTATTATTGATATTAATCAAATATAAAATTCTGGATAGATAGAACTTAGACATTCAAATACACAAAGTTAATAATTTTTTAATTTATTTTTAATACAGATCGCAACTTGCCCTATTTATTATTAACTAAAAATAAATTGGTGATTTATAATATTCAAACAAAACAAAGTAAGTAACTAAAAAACAAGCAATCAAAAAAGCAAATTAAATTTCTAATCACAAAGAGGTTAATAATTAAAAATAGAAAAGTAGATTGATTATTTTCTATTTATATTAAACTTAGTGCATTCGCTATGCTTTAGATTTTATTCTTTATATCTTCAACTATACTGCTAATTTTAGAGTAATCCAGATTAGTAAATTGTGCAACTGGATAAATTGATATATCTTTTAATTGGAGTGCTTTTACTAACCCAGGTTCAGCTCCAGATACAATACAATACAATTTAATCAAAAAAGCAATTATAAATGCTTCATATTTCTTTAGAGAAATAGTTTAAGTGGAATCTGAAACTGCTCCACTAACTTTTACCACTTAAAATAGTATAAATAATTGTAGTCCTTTGGCTACAAATGGATATGTCACTCCAGCAACTACTGATTTGCATATTTTTGTTCAATCATATGAAAATGCTTCAGGAACTGAAATTATGAATGGTAAATTCTGTACAATAGCTAGTTATTAGCGCCCTAAATTTGGAATTATTAAAATGAATTTTGGGAAAATAGACTATCCTACTATGGATACTAATTCTCAAAATTAACGCCATTTAGTATACTATCGTTTAGCATAAAAGAGTATATAAAATATATTGGGTTTTGATAATGATCTTTTCTCTTACTTTTTAAAATCAGCTGGTGTATATTATGCATATAGTGAAGTAGTATTATCAGCTAATTCAAAGACATACTTAGCACTATAACCATTTAAAACTTTTGCTGAAAGTTACTATCAAAATTATATGTATGCTAAATTACTTGGTATATAATTCCAAGTTCTAAATGGGGTTACTGTATGGAGTAAACGCTATCTTTTTAATGATGTTTCTACTTCTAACACAGATTTAAAGTTTTACATAGATAAGCTTTATTCATATGCAAATGCCCTCCTATTGCAATCAACTGGGTGGTATACCAATATTAAAACAAGCAGGGTAGACATTAATTATTGGGGTTAGTCTTTCAATACATTCTTAGATTCAGGAAATATAAATACTTGCTCTCCTTCAAATAGCATCTGCAGCCAAACATACATGTCTATTGCAAACTGTACAATATTCAAACATTAATTTTATTTAAAAAAATTCATAAAGATTTTTTGTTTCCAAAAATTCACTGCAAATTTTCCAAGCTTAAAAATAAAAATATTTGAGCTCAAGACATTTGGCACTTAAAGTTACTGTTTTTTCTACCTAAATAAATAAATAAAAAGTTATTTTTTTAAATTAAAAATAAAAGAGAAATGTCTTTTATTTGATTATTAAGCTAATATTATTATTATAAGATGGTTATAGGTACTTTACTCATCTATTTTTATTACTTTTTTAATACATTTTCAACAAAAATTAAAATGAAAAGCAGGGATTTATTTAGTTTTAAATTAGACAATTTGATTTCAATTCTTTTATTTTATAAATCAAAAAAAAAACAGGTACATCAGATTTGTATATTCAAAATAATCTTGCAGAAGTTCCTTATGTTAGTTGCACTGATTAGACTTATGGAAATAATTTATCAGTTTAATATTAAAGAGGATAAATTTATGATGAGAAAAGTAAGTGCTTTACATCAGCTATAACAAATACTGTTTAGAGTAATATTAATTTTTTTTATAACTTTTATGTAAAATTTTATTTTTATCTAAGGTACATAAATTCCTTTTTCATGCCATGAATATGCCTGTGATATGACATAGCTAAAATTGACTATTAAAATTACTGGTGCTTAAGATGTTGTATGCACTCCTAGTTTATCAGGTTTAGTATAAAATTTAGTCACGATAACTAATGTATAGGGAACAATAACATGTCCTGATTTTTTTGCATTTTGTCAATTAACTTATGCTTGTCCTTTTGACTGCAGCACTAACGGATATTGTTCTAGAGGTGTTTGTACTTGTAATGCAGGCTATTCTGGTTATGGTTGTAATTTGCTGTTCACTATAGTTGATTAAAATGAAGTAAATATATAAAAGTGTGACAGTAATGATGGATATTTTTTAGCCCCTAATAATGTAAATCATTTTATTATAGTTTTAGCCTTTCAGATTTTAAGAATTTTATAATTTATTAAGGTTTGCCTGATGTGCACTGATCCTTGTACATAATGTTTTAATAAAGGAAATGGATATTGTACAGCTTGCAAAGCAGGGTATTATCTTCTTGGCAATACTTGTGTTAATGCTTGTCCAGATGGTTATTATTTGGCTACATAAAATGGATAATAAGTTTGCTTGATTTGTGCAATCGGTAATTTATTTATATAGGAATTAGTTTATTGACTATACATATTTTTATTCGATTAAATTTAAAAATATTATTATTTTAAATAGCCTGTAAAAAATGTTCAGGAACAGCTTCTAATTGTTAGAATTGTCCAGCTGGATAGTATTAAATGCCTGATACTACTTGTGTTACTTCTTGCATACCTACTAGCAGCTATTATTAAAATAATGGTACTATGAAATGTGATCCTTGTGATATTTCTTGTAATTAATGCACAGCAGGCAATTCTGATTCCTCTTGTGTTAGTTGTGCAGAAACAGGAAAATATAAAGATCCAAATAATTCAAACATTTGTGGCACCTGCCCAGCAGGTACTTATGGAGATTCTACTAGTGGTTCATGTAGGCCTTGTACTAATCCTTGTGCAACTTGTGTTACTAGTTCAACTAATTGCACTTCATGCTCAACAGGCTCTTTAAAAGATGATGGGACTTGTGGGACATGCCCTCCAGGATAGTTTAGCAACAATAATATATGCCAAAAATGTGATCCAAACTGTTAAACTTGTACAAGCTCTTCCAAAAACTGTACATCATGCTCTAGTGGAGTTCCTTTAGCAGATAATACATGTCCTCCATGTACAGTTGGATAATACTATAATGGCTCAATATGCCTTCCATGTGATGTAACTTGTTTTAAATGCAATGGATCAAATAATAATAACTGTACAGCATGTAGTTCACCTAATAATCTTAAACTAGATGGTACTTGTGGTACTTGTAGTTCTAATTAGTATGTAGATTCAAATGGGTCTTGCTAAAATTGTGATCCTTCATGCCTTACTTGTAGTGGAGCTGGAAATACAAACTGTACTAAATGTAGTACTACAGGATATTATTTAACTTATCCCAGTTTAGTGTGTGGTAACTGTACAACTTCTTAGTATGTAGATCCTACTGATTAAAAATGCAAGCCATGTGATGCTTCATGTAAAACTTGTTCAGGAGCTGGTCCTACTAATTGTCTAACTTGCAGCGATTCTACCTATTTTAAAGACCATACTACCTAATTAGTATGTTTATTTTTTATCTTTTTTTGCAAAATTCTTAAATTATTTTTCTTAAAATTTTAGTGTGGTCCTTGTTAATAATATTACTATGCTAATGTAGTTACAGGTTATTGTGAACCTTGTGATTCTACATGCTAAACTTGCAATGGATCAGGTCCTACAAATTGTATCATATGTAAATCTCCTATGGGAAAGCTAAGTAATGGAGTATGTGGAAATTGTGCAGCAAATTAATATATTGATAGTAATAATACTTGCTAAAATTGTGATCCTTCATGTGCTACTTGTGCAGGAGGAAGCGATCCTTCTAATTGCACTAAATGCTAGACATCAGGTGAATATTTATCTTAAAGTAGCCCACCAGGAAAGTGTGGTCCATGTGGTGCTTAACAATATGGTGATCCAGTTTCTAATTTATGCAAGCCCTGTGATGCCTCATGTGATGGTTGTACAGGAGGAACTCCTAGTGATTGCAAAAGCTGCTCAAATCATTCGTATTTTAAAAATCCATTAAATAATAATAAATGTGGAACTTGTCCTTCCAACTATTATGGAAATACGTAAACAGGGTTTTGCTCACCATGTGATCAATCTTGTTTAACTTGCTCAAACGGAACTCCTCAAGGATGTGTTACTTGTCCAATTGGAAAGTTTTTAAAACTTGATGGAACTTGTGGTTCATGCTAAAGTAACTAATTCGTTTAAGGTAATACTTGCCAAAACTGTGATCCGACATGTGTAACATGCTCAGGTCCAAATAATAATTAATGCACTTAATGTTCTACTTAAGGGTATTATCTAACAAATCCTAATTTGACTTGTGGACCTTGTTAAATATAAGAATATGGAGATCCAGTTACATTTAAATGTACCCCATGTGATCCTAGCTGTAATAAATGTACAGGATCAGGAAAGGGTAGTTGTGTAAATTGTGCTGATCCTACTTTTTTTAAAGACCCTTAAAATAATAATTTTTGCTAGATATGTACTCTTGGTTCATATGGCGATGTATCTAGTGGATTTTGTAAGCCCTGTGATATAGGGTGTAGTGCTTGTACAGGAACATCTAGCAATTGTACATCTTGCTAAAATAGTTACTATCTTTCAGGTGGTTCTAAATGTGTTTAAACCTGCCCTAATGGTAACATTTTTTATATTAAAATTTCATTTTACAATAAATAATTATTTATGAATTATAGGTACTTATCCAGTTGGTCCTCCAGCTAATATCTGTAAGGATTGTGAGGACTTAAATTGCTCTATTTGTACAGCCCCTAATACATGCACTTCATGTAAAAATCCTTATCTTAGCCAGTCTAATTAATGTGTATAGAGTTGCTCTCCAGGATACTATTAGCCTGATTCTACTAAATGTTTGCCATGTGACCCAACTTGCTAGCTTTGTGGTCCAACCACACCAAAATGTATATAATGCCCTGCTGGATTATACATTTAAGGTAAATTTTAAGTTTATTTTGAAATTCTGAATAAATAAAAAAGAACAAATAAAAATAAGGTGTAAAATGTGTTTCGAAATGCGATGATGGGTATTATTTGAGTAACAATTAAAAAGAATGCTTACCTTGTGAAATCCAAAACTGTTTTTCTTGTACCTCATAGTAAACGTGCACAACTTGTAAAAATGGTTATAAGCTAGAATAAACTCCTGACCCCAATAATTAAGGATAATTCATATATTAATGCATTGTTTAGTGCAACTAGAGTTGTCAAACATGCATATTAGGTTCACCAGATAAATGTACATCTTGCCCAAGTGGAAAAGTTCTTCAGGGTAGTAACTGTTAAGATAGCTGCGATAATGGATTCTATTAAGATCCGGAAACAAAAGGTATATGCTTAGAATGTAAACCAAATCAGTGTATTTAAAGTGGAGACTAATGCCATTATACATGCACAACATGCTATGGTTCTAGTTACTCTAACTGCCTCACTTGTGCCGCTAACAGAATAATTGAGTCTCCTTTTGCTAAAAATATTGGTGAATGTATTTGCCCATCTTCTACTACTGATATACTTATCAAGTAATGTGATGGTAAGAAATAATTAAAAAATATTAATTAGATAAAAATAAATTTTGTTTTTTTCATAGAAAATAATAGTACATAAGATTAATTACAGTCAGCTTCTATAGGCCTTTTTGTTGTTGGAACTATTTTTAGTGTCATGACATCAATTATAACTTCAAATCCTCTATTTATCTTCCTATTTTTAGACAGCTGTCAAAACTCTAGCTCTTTTAGATACTTAGACCGTTAGAATGGTTTGGGTTTTGATTAAATTGCTTCAAATTTAGAATATTCTAATATTTTTACATTATTTCCTACCCCTAACTCATGGGCTCCTACAATAAGTAATTAACTAAATAAATTAAAAAATTTTTTTTTTAAATTAATCTATTTTTAAAGTGAAAAGCTCATTCTTTTAGCAAAGTAGTCTTTAAAGAATACTTGATCTTTATGCTCCAAATTCTTTAAACGAATTCGATAAATAATCAGAGAACAATAAAATAGCTTTAAATGGAAAAACTCCTTTCTTTTTAATTAATATGTTTGTATTTATAATTTTAACTTTAGTGCTTTGGATAATCGGATACTTTTCTTATAAATTTTCTTCTTCAAAAAGTTTAAAAAATAGCTCATAAACAATAAACCAAAATTAGCAATAAGCTGATGAAAATAATTCTATTAAACCTGGTTCAACTAGATAAGAATTAACTGTATCAAAAAAGAAATCAAAAAAATATGCATTTAAATAAAAACTTGCTTAATACATGTACATATCAATACCTATTGCTTTCTCTATGATTACTATTGGTGAGTCATTTTTAATTATCTTTTATGCTTTCTTCAACTTTAGTAACGATATCACCTCAGTAGGAATTCTATCAAATATAGTAGTTTTCTTTGTGCTAGCATATTATTTGTTTATAATTGGTTATGTTTCAAAGTATTTTGTCAGTAAAAAATCTTAAGATGAAAATAATGAATTATACTACCAAAACAAAATGAGACTAATATTATTCTATGATATTTTTGAAGTGAAACAAACAAAACAAAGAATATACCCTGTTGTTTACTGTTTTAAAAAGATAATCTAAGCACTTTTTTGTGCTGCCATAGTAAATAATCCTAAATTATAAATCAGTCTATTGATTGTGCTTTCCTTCTTTTATTGGATTTATATTGTTATTGTTAGACCTTTCAAGAGAATTCTCTATAAAATATTGGCTATCACAATAGAGACAATATCACTTATTATCAGTCTAGTTTTTGTTTTGATGATAAGCTCTTCTGATAGATCCTCCTAGTCTTATTCTACAGATTTAGAGGTCAGATATGTATTTGCTATAACTGCCTTGATACTCTTAATCTTGTTCATATTTATAGCTTTTTCTGTTTTCTAATTCCTTAAATTCTTCATTTCCTACACCAAAAAGAACAGTAAAACGAATCCTAATTAAGTTTAGAAAGTTACCCCTGAAGATTTCTCCCAACATCAAGATTTTATGTAAAATATTATACATTATTTTTTTATTCAAAATTTAATCAAAATTTATTAACTAAAATAATTGATAGAAAAATACTTTTTTAAAAATCTGAAAAGTGATGAAAATATTTTATTTTTTATGTATTAATCTATGAATAAAAATGTTTGCTAAAATTATGGAATTTATAAGTTCCAAATGAAATATTAATTCCCCTTTATAATTACTGGAAGATTTCATTTTTTATCAATATTTTTCTTAATTTTTTACTGTTTTAATTAAATATTATCATATATCTTTTATTTTTACAAAAGGAGCAAAGATATTTATTTAGTTGGTTTACATGATGATGAAAAACTGAAATATTGGCATTCAAATAGAATAGACGCCTTTGACTAAAGCAATAGATTTTAATCTTCAAGAGTTAATTTTAACAATAATAATCCTTAATAAAAATCCTTTTTAGAGTCCAAGAGACATGATTAAAGTTTAAACAATAGCATCTTAAATAATAGTTTAAATTAGCACAAATTAATTGAAATGCACCTAAGTGGTTATTAATTTGACAAAAGTAAAAAACTAAAGGTAGCTTAATCTTCATCTAGTGATATTGATAACTATTCAACAGATTAAGAAAAAGGAAAAAATAATTCATAATTCCAAAATCAGCTAGTTTAATTTGCACAACAAAAATAAAATAATGGATAAGAAAAAGTAAGCAACTTGATTTTATCATCAGAAGAAGACTATTAAGAATAACAAAATTAATAAAGAAATGATAGCCAAAAAAATTAAAGACCCTAAATTATAAATCTAGATTAACAATATGACTTAAGTGATTCTCCAAATAGAAATGTTAGAAGAACATAAACTTCAAATTCTTAAAAATAGAAAAAAAGAAATGAATAAAATCAAGAGCATTCGCATATATCAGATAATAACAATACAAAAATAAAATCTGCAAATCCTAATAACTAAGATCGGGATTAATTACCTAATAATAATAGGTCCAAACATATTCTTTAAAGCATTATGACACTTACAAGAACTTCTGGTTTTGTTTCTGACAAAAACGAATGAAACTTATTTATTTCTATGTTTTCAGTTAATAATTTTTTTCTTAGTAAGTATATTAATCAAAAAATTTTGAATTTTGTTAACGTCAATAAAGTTAAGGAAATTTATTTCTTAATTTTATTTTATCTTTAAATAAAATTCAATTCTTTTTTCTTGATAAACCTAACAAAAAAGGATAAGTTTTTAATTAGTCATACAATAAATTTATTTTTTGAAATATGTCAGAATTTTATTTTTAATATTTAATCAACTCAATTAAAATGTATTGCTAATAATTTGTTAAAAAATTTATTTATCAAAACTTTTACTTTTTAAATAAGAATATTTAAAATGTTAACAAAATATCAATTAAAATAATCATATTTTAGATTTCAAACAAATTTATTTAAATTATTTTATCATTCTTTAAACAATTTGTTATTGAACTAAATTATGGAATTAATAAAATTTGTTAATTTATTAGACTAATATAAAAAGGAAAATCGTTAAAAATTTCAAATATTGAATCTATCTTTTTAAAATGAATTAAAAAATTAATCATGAGCAATGAAAGTTAAGAAGCTAAATTAAATTATATGTTTAGTTAGGAATTATTTTCAGATATTTTTGTTTTTAAATAATATAATAATTAATTTGTGTTATTTTATTAGTTTATTTTAATCACCTTTTTAATATTTTTAATTTTCATTCTTTTTTTTTTGTTTTTAACAGAATTTCTTATATACTTATTTTTAATGTTTTTTTATTTTCTTCTACTTTTAACTATTTTTAACTGTATTTTTTTTTTCTTTTTAAATTAATTCTATTGTTAGAATTAGATTAGAAAATTGCCTTAAAAATATATTTGCTTAAATTCATTCATTCATCGAAAATTATTTTTTACTAAAAATCCTATAAAAAAAAATTTGCTTTAACTGATTAATCTCTTTCATTAGTGCCTGTTTTATAATTGGAGAAAAGAATTTTGTTTTTTTTATTTTATTTTTTGACAATTGAAATTGTTTTTGGTCTTTTCTGTATTTTATTTGAGATACAATTAACATAACAAAAAGAAATCTCCTAGCGCACGATCTTAGCAGGTATGAAAATTTTCTTTCGATTTGTGGCTTTAAAAACTTGAAAATAATCACCCAATCTCTAAAATATTACATTCAGAGGTAATCTATTCTGATATTAATTGTATTTATTCAAAGAATAACAGATGAAGGTTTGTCACATGCGCACATTTTTTTGATCCATTGAGAGTAGGCATTCAATAAAAAACTGTTCATTACGATTCCGATTACAAATTTCTCTCTCTTTCACTTAAAATGGCCTTGCTGCAATCGTGATCCTTTGGACCTCAACAATTAATTTCATTATTGCAAAATTTAATTATATTAAATCTTAATTTATTTTTAATCTCCACAAACAGTTAATAATTAATTTTTTTTTTAATCAAAATCAAATCATAAAATTAATCTGAATTCAAAATAAATTTTTCTAAATTAAATCTGTTAAATTTTTGATATCACCCTTAAATCAACTTAATGGGAAATTAATATTAAGAAAACAAAGAAATAAATAATTTTAATTTTAATAGTGAAGAAAATAATATTAAATAAATCCCGAATTAATTTATCATAAACTAGCTATCTGAGTTTTCTCTATTATTTTTTTAACATACTAATAAAAAATAATATTTTTTTAAAAAAGAGATTAATATAAAACTAAAAAGAAATTTTAAAGTTATTTTTCAATTTTTTAATTCTAATTTTTTTTTAAGTTCTAATGAGATAGACAAATAATAATATTTTAACCAAATTAATTCATAATATTTTAAAAACTTCTCTTAATTCATTTTTCTTAGCAATTTATAAACAAATTACATTTCTTGATTGATTGAAATTAAATATTTTTTAGTAAACATAAATTTAATCAATTTAAAAAATATTTTAAAACTATTTTGAATAAAAATTATCATTTTAAGATTTTTTCATTTTATGGAGTAGTTTAGGAAATTGATTGAAGTTAAATATACCCAATTATTATTTTAAGAATAATTTGAATTCATAAAGTAGCTTAAAATATTTAAATAAAGCTAAATAAGTATTAAAATATAAAAATTAATCATTTATTAATATTTTTAAATTATTATTAATTAGTAAATATTATTTTAGGAATATTTTTCATTTTATAAATTAATTTAAAAATATTAGCTGAAGTTAACTATTAAAAAAAATATGTTTAATCTTCCATGATAAATGCAATAATAATTATGAAGAAGGTTTTTTGTTTCAAAATAATTTGTAATTGTTGTTTTATAAAATATTCATTTTACTCTAAATAATTGATGTGATAAAAAATGAGAAGATATTTTAATAAGGATGTATTGATTTTTGAAATTGATGATTGTCAAAATATTTTAAAATTTAATGATAGAAAGAAATCATAAGAGAGGAAAATTAAAAATCAAACAAATTTTGATTTATCAATTTTTTCTTTTATTGTTGTTCTAATTTTCCTTGATTGAAAAATTTTCTTCCCTTATTAAAACTTATTAAAAGAAAAAAATAAGAAAAAAAAAATCAATAATTAATTAATAAAATCAAAAATAAGAAAAAAGAATATGCTCATAAAAAAAAAGATAGATAGAATTGTTTTATTGAAATGTCATATAAGTTTTTAAAAATAAATCCATAATTAATGAAAAGAATCCTAACCCTGAAAAGGGGGAAAACGCAATTAAAGGAATTCTTACTTTCTAATAGGCATTACGTACATCTTGAATAAAAATCTATTTAGAAATAGTTAATTTACAGAATCCTCAAATTTTTAACATCGCCACGATTGACATTTTCCAATAAAACAATTCTATAGTAAAAAGAGCATTGGTATTATCAAAATCCAACCAATTCAAAAAACTCTCCCACTAATCACTCAAATTCTTATTTCTTATTGAAATATATAATTAGTATTTTTTAAAATATAGATAGACAGATTCAAATCATTTATTATATTTAAAAAAACTAAAAAATAATTAAAAAATAAAAAAATAAACAAATAAACAAATTAAAAAAAGTAGATAAATAAAAAAATTAAATAAAAATTAATTAGATAAAAACAATGAATAATAAAATCTCATAAAAAAATAAAATAAACAACAAGTAAATAAAATAAAAACCAACACAAATAACAACGAGACAGATAAAGACAAATTAATATTAATGAATAACAAAATAGCTTTTAAATTTACTTTTAATAATTTTTTATGAATTTAATACATTACACAAACATATCTTTTTTTTTAATGCCTTTTACAATTTTAATTAAAAATGAAAAAGATAAATAACATAGCTAGGAGCATACTATCTCTATTTTATTAGCTTTATTTTTTAAATGAATAAATATATTTGTAACTAAGGATTAGCTAAACTTGTATTTTAAAAGTCATCTTTTTAACTTAAAACCAAGTTCGTTTGTTATTGAAGGACTTAAAAAATGTTTATTTTTTCTGGGATATATGGAAAAAAATATAATTAAAATTGAGTTTTTTTCTTAATATTTTTTGTTTACAGATGTAATAGAAAGAATCAGAAATTAATTTTTCAGGTTTTTTAATGAGTGAAAATTAGTAAACTTATTTTTATTTATAAAATAGGGCTTAATTTATTTTTGGAAATATGTTAGTTTAAATAATGTATTGGAATTCGATGATTAGAATAGATAAAATCTCAAATTGATGCAATAGACAGACATTATTAAGAAGTAGATGAAAGAGTATAGAAAGCAAGATTATTTCATCAGCTTTAATCAATAATTATTTTTATTCAATATCCAACCTAAATTTATAAATTAATTTATCTATTTGTATAATTTTTAAATGTTTCTTATTCACTTATCTTAATTAAAATCAAATTAAAATAATGAAAAATAACTTTATTCGATAATAAATTTTCTAAATAGCCTGAATTAATTCAAAAGCTAATTGATTTATTATTTAAAAAATCCTTTCAAAATTTTTTAAAAACAATTAATATACTTGGAGTTTTAGTTTTTTTTTTGATTTCTTTGTTTTTTTACTTGAATTTCCTCTAAATGTATGTACTAAAAATAGCTACAAGATTGAGAAATTTTGTGCGAATTAAGAATATTTGAGCCTAAATTTTTATTATTTCTTTTTTATTGATTAATTCTGATTATTTAAAAGAGGAGTTGGCAATTAGAACAATGCAATTATAGAAAGCTAATTATATTATTATATGATCGTTAATCACTTTTGACATATTGAGAAAGTTAAAAATAAACAAAACAAATATAATCATAAGACAAAAAAATTCTGGTTTTTGTAAAGAACAACCAAAAGTTACTTTATCACAAATAGATAGTAATTCAAAAATGAAGATTAAGCTTGGTAAAATATTTGTAGAAAAGAATATTTAATAAATAGTAAGTCTAGGATAACAGAATCTTTAAAAATCAAATTCAATCTATAAAATTTTTTGATAATGATTTAATAAAATTCGTAAAATTTAAACATAACCAACAAAAAACAAGTAAAAAATATTTATATAAATTAATAAAAAGTGAGTACTAAAAAGCTTTCTATATAGTATATAAAATCTCCATAGATTACTCCAAAGTCTTCTATCACATAGATTAAATAAGACGCTGAAAAAATAACAGAAATGCAAGTCTAATTTTGTTAGAAAAAAGAACACCATTAAAATCCCATGAATTTGGTGTGCTTAAGCGAAGACTGTGAATTTAAAGGCTTACTTTGCAGCTTTTGTTTAATAGAAAAGCATAGTTCGCATGTAAATGAATGTGTACCTCTAAAAAAAGTATTGCAAGCTTTAAACAAAGTAAATAATCCCAATACTAAAGAGGAACTTGGCTTCATAGGTTGTGATATCTTGAAATAACATTATTATTTATTCTCTTAATTTAGGAGATACATAACATAAATTTAAGATTCTATCAAATCGCTAGAGTAAGCTATTGAAAAAAAAATGTTGGAACTTAGGGAAGAAAGTGAATTATTTGTTGGAAATCTTCTTGAATAATCAATGGAAAAGTTAAATGACCCTAGTTGTAGTGCACAAACAATTTAGCAAGAGTTAAAGAAGCTTTTCCCATTGTTGTAAATCTCCCCTATTCAAGGTGATGTTCAATGTTTAGGTAAATAAATATTCTTTATTTAAAATATATAAGTTAGACAGATATTTATTGTTTGCTTATATTTTTGGTAAAATTAAGTTTTTAAATCAATCAATGAATCACTTAAATACCTTAGAATATAAGTATCAAATTTTAGTTTATTAACTATCATAATACTATACTACAGGGGTTGAATAAAAATAGAAAGAAGCTGAACGAATTACTAAGTCAGCAGAACTTCTTGAAAGAGAGTGTAAATTCTGGATGGAAAAATCACTCGAAGATCTTAAAAAGCTTGAAAATAACATACTAATTGCCACAAGAAGAAAACCTGTGTCTAAAATCAGTTAAAGCAGATTTGGAAAAGTCTAAAGTGGTTGGGTCTTAAGCGAAACTGAATCACTTACCTTTGAAATAAATAAAGAATAAGATGTAAGTTTTTAAATTTTTTTGACTAAAAAAATAAGAAAATAAATTAATCTTAATATATAAAAACATTTCTTAATATATAAAACATTTTTTTTTAATTTTTAGATTTGGTTGAAGGGATTTGGCATGTTTGAGGTTACATCTTTACCAAAAGACTGCACTAATGATAGAGAAAATAATGGTAATTTGAATTTAGATATTAAGCTCTTCTAAGGTGGAACTACATAAGGAAAGGTTTTACATTAAGAAACTATCTAACTAAGTAGGGATTAATAAGCTAATTTCAATCATATCATTGAATTAAATCTATAAAAACCTCTAAAACTGGAAACTAAATAAAAATACACAATTACTTTGAAGCCTAATAGGGAATGTATAAGCTACTTCGGTTATAATGGATGCTTTTAAACTTCAGATTTTATATATTATGATTCTATTGTCACTAAAGATCTTAAAAATAACTCTTCAGGTGTTCTCTTAGGTCAATTCCCTGTATTTTACTACGAAGAATGATCTCGTACATAACAAAAATTAATTTTTCCTTTCTTCAAAAATAATTAATTATTCAACAAAGAAATTTTTTTGCAATAGTAGATTGGGCCAATGTTTTGTTTTTACTTTCTTCTGAGTAACTGACAAAAAATAAAATATTGCAAAAAATGAAAAAAATTTATCACGAAAAAACAAATAAATAAATAAATAAATTCCATCATAAAAATAGAGTTTGTCTTCATATTTCTTATTCTATTATATAATCAACTTTATTTCTTATTTTATTAAATAACACTTTTATGCAAATTTTTTTATATCTTCCTTTCTATAAATTGATAAAATATTACTGCTTTTAATTAAGCACAAATCCACGCTGTTATAATATTAAATTTTAATGCAATAAATTACTATCAGATAACTTTAAAAGATTTTTAAATAAGAAGGAAGAGGATTATCATTATAATAACAAATATTTAGTTAATTATGAATAATGAACTGGATAAAAAGTAGTTAAAGAAAGAGGTTTTCTAAAGATTTCCCTTATTGATTTATTAATGTGCATTTGGTATACTTTTTGATATTTATAAATAGGACCATAATTGCGAAGATAATTAATTTTTATAATCTATTTAATTAACAATGATATCTTGCTTCATTATTGTAGGAGCTACTCTTTTGGGCTTGTTTAAATTTATTTATGGAGTACCTAAATTTGTTTCACTAATTTTAAGCTTTCTGGAAGTTTTATGCCACTTGTATAACATAATCTGTATTATTTTAATTTGGATCCATATTGGTAAAGCTTGTGGAAGGCTACATACTTTTGCTTTGATTTATTGTATGGTTCCTTTAATTTTGCTTGGCCTATTAGTACTTTGTATAATTTTTTATGCATGCTACTTTATTTTAATCGTATACTTGAAGAGACATCATTCTATAAATGGCTAACCAGAGTATAATAACATAGATTAAAGAGCATAAAACAACAATTCATACACAATATATTAATCTAATTTAATATGATTAATTAATAACCTTAAAGTTGAAATATCTTTTTAAAATAAAAATATGTTTAAGTATTTTACACTATTTATTCTAAAGAATTTATAATATTTCAAATACATTACATTTAATACATATAACCAGTATTTATTATATCCAATTTGCTTTCCTCATTAAATTGATTATTCTGTTAAATATTTAATTCCTCACCAAGTAGAAACTGTTAAAAAAAAAAATCAATCAAAATAAATCGATTATAAACTTCGTCTTTTTTTCTATGAATTTATGGAAAATTATCTTTATTTATTTCTGCTTTTTAGATTTATAATAAAGAAACTTCTAATGTGTTGTTTAGTTAATTCAACTTACCGCTTTTTTTCAATAAATATGAAATTAAAAAAGAGTTAAGATAGATAAATTGAATTATTAATTGAATAAATTAATGATTGATAGATCATAGATATTTTAAAATATTTAATTTGATCAGCGAAAATACAATCTCTTTTATTAATTAGAATTTGTCTTTAAAAAGCCAATATTGGTTAAATCATAATCATAATTTAACAAAATATTAACTTAAAGTTTAAAATATTGTATTATTTATTAATTTTGATCAAAATTTATATAGTAAGCATCTAGTTTCAATTAGATTAAAATGGATAGATTTCTACCTTTGACTGTAATTGAAACATTTTTTTAAATATTAAGTCTAATAAATGTTTAATTCTTTACTTGATAAATTAGATTAGCAAAACCTACAACATCGATCATGCTGTTGTTGAGAAAATTATTAAAGAAAAAAATTTGAAAACTAGATAAGAAATTATGAATTTTTTCGCACTAAACAAGGATAAAATACAGAGTTTATTTTAGGATAATCAAATTGAATCTATAATAAATGAAGAATTTCTAGACACATAAAATATAGTTCTAAAATCAATACCAAATTTGAAAGTTAGCAAATGCTTAAAAGCAAACTAGGACATTGTTTAGGCTTATTCTAACTTTATGTAGGAGATGTTTCCAAAGTAAAAGGATTTATTCAATGATTTATAGTAGAATCATCTCATATGGCCAAAATATATAGGGTCCCTTTTAATCCCTATAGAAGTCACTGATTTACCTACTACTTTATAAATAAACTAAGAACTATGTATTGATTTAGGAACTTTTGAATTGGAGACTAAGGAAGTCTAATATGCTAAGAAAAAATATATATTTAATGTAAATTAAGAGAGTCTATATATCTTAATTAATACGAAAAGAAAAGAATATGTAAATAAAATAATTTTTTTTTAGATTGACTTTTTAATAAATAAATTAATTAATAATAATCTCTATTAACAACAGCTTGGAAGGATAAATCATAGATTCTTTTTTATATGGAATATACTTAGCTCAAATTAGTTTGCTAATTTTAGAGTGTTTCTTCATAAGATTGAATCCAAAAACTGCTTGCAAATAAGGTTTGATGTAAGAATAAAATATTTATTTTGTAAAACTTAAATACAAATTATATATGAAGGTTTTTGTGACAGAAAAGATATGCACTTTATCTTCTAATGATAAAGAAGAAGATAAAAATATTTTCAATAAAGAAAGTTTAAAAGATATGAGCATGGAAGACTAAAAAAAACTAGTTTTATAAAAATATGCAAGTGAGTCTATTAAAGTTATGAAAGCATTTCTTTATGTGAAAGAGACTATCCCAGCCATACTTACACCAATAGAAAAAAGTTTAGATTTATTAGGTTGTATTCAATATAGAATGGTGTATAGATAAACATAGGTAAAACATTAATGAATTACTAAGAGAATTCTTTTAAGTATTTTATTTATTTATTTAAATGTAGGGAATTTTCTTTTAAATGGTTCCTTTGAAACTCGTGGTAAAACCAGGCTTACTTGGTTACTATCAAGAATAAAATTAAATTTAAAAAATTGAAGAATAAAATCAATAGCAGAGCTAATAAAAAATTATTGATATGCTGAGTTTAGCAGAAAAAGTTGGTTAAGATATCTTTTTGAAAGAAGCTAGAGAAAGAGACTTAGAAATGTATGAAGTGAACTAAATGGAGGAAGAATACAAATTCAATGATAAAGAAGCAAATAAAAAAAAGAATGGATCTTATGAATAAAATGAATATAAAACAGATGAAATAAAAAATGAACCTGTTAAAAAGTCTAAAGATCCCAAAAAAGCTAATTTTAAAAATGGAAAATAGAGTAGCAAAGAAAACGTATCAGATAAAAAAATACCATCAGATGAATAAGAAATGTAAAATAGTAGTAATAGTATTGAAGAAAATGATAATAACGATGATGAAGAATAAAATGAAGAAGATGATGAAACGGATAATAAAGTTTATCAAGATGAAGATGATGCAGAGCAAGGAGATGAATTTTTTAAAAATTTAGATCCTAATTATGATGATTAAAATAATTAAGAAAATATGTGGATAAATGGATCAGAAATGATTAATAGGATTAGTTCATATGCTTCTGAATCTTCATAGAATAGTGATATTGGTAGTCTATTAGGAGTAAATGATCAGCAGATAACAGACTACTTTAATTTATAAAATCCTCCTAGTATATTTTAAACAGATCTTTTTGAATATCAATAGTAAGCTCTTACTTGGATGCTTTACAAAGAAAAAGCTCTTACTTTTGAGGAAGCTGCAAGACCCGAGATTAAAGATAGACCAAGAGAATTAAATGAGTTTTGGTGTGAACTGTTATTCCTTGATGGATCTCTTATGTATTATAATGAATATTCTCAGTCATTTTCACATCGTTTCTAAAAAAGTGAGGCTAATATGCAAAATGGAGGCATTTTAGCAGATGAAATGGGATTAGGTAAAACAGTTATGGCTTTAAGTTTAATTGCTTCAAATCTACCTAAAATTGATCATAAAAGCAATCCTGTTATTATAGGACTGAATGACTAAGTTAGAAAGAAAATTAAAAAAAATAAAAATTAAAAGGAAGATCAAGACATGATTGAAGCATTTGAGAATAAAAAAAGATAAGGCTTAATCAGAGCTGCCACTTTAATTATATTACCTCTTTCAGTTTTAACTTAATGGATAAATGAAGTTAATCGCCACTTTAAAAAATCATCAATCTTTTACTTTGAATATTACGAGTCTAAAAGTAGATCAAGTCCCATCCTCCATCTATATGACATAGTTTTTACTACCTATAATATCCTAGGAATGGAGTATAAAAATTACTTTATTTCTGGAGCTCCATAAAAAACAAACCTTTTCAACTATTATTGGCATAGAATTATTCTTGATGAAGTAAAACTTTATTTAGTTTTATATAAAATAAATAATCAATTTTAACACAATATTAAAATCCAAAAAAATTTTTAAAAATTTCTTAAATTTTTCAGTTCAAAAATTTAAAATATCTTAAAAATTTCTAATTAATACTGAAATAACTAAGTAAATATCTTTAAATATTTTATTAGGCTCATACCATAAAAGGTAAAGGAAATAATTGTTCTAAAGGTGCATATAACTTGCAAGCAGAGAATAGATGGTGCATGACAGGTACACCAATTCATAACTGTTTTGATGATTTATATAGTTTAATATACTTTTTAAAGTATGACACTTTCCAAGATTATTATTGGTGGAATAAGCATATAAATAATTGTGAAAATAATGAGGAAGTTTTTAAGTTATTATAAAATATTTTGAGGCCTATACTTTTACGTCGTACAAAAAAATCAAAGTATAATGATGGAACAAGTATTATTAAAATCCCTAAAAAGACACAAAAGATATTGTTGATACCTTTTAAAAAAGCAGAAAAATAGATATACTAAAAACTTCAATATCAATCTAAGAAATTATTGAAAAATATTCTAATTGATAAAAACTATTTTTCTTCAAACTATCTTCATATATTTTCAATCATGACAAAGTTAAGATAAATGTGTGATAGTGTAATGCTAATGCTAAATAAAACTCCAATGATAAAGATAAAATAAGAAATAGAAAATTTAGAATAATAAATTGTAAAGAATCAATAAACTACTTTAACAGAAGCTTCTGCATATAGTTTTTTTATAAGCAAAATAGTTGATAATATAATGTCAGATAATAATGATTAATACAATTAAAATATGAATAATGCTAGATAAAGGAACTAGTAAATCAATCAATAGCAATAATAATAAATGTAATAAAAGGATTAGTTTAAAAAATAAGTTCAATAAAACTTAATAAAAAATGATTTAACTGAATGCTTTTGTACATTGCCCTATGAATAAGAAGTTGCAATACTTTAATGTGGTCATTTTTATCATAAAGAATGTATAAAAGCTGCCTATCATTCTTAAAGAAATTCAAATATAACTCCTGTTTGTCCTTTATGCAGAGCAAACTTTGAGGAAAACCAAATTTACACAATTAATTTGTATTTAAAATTGCTTCAATTTTTTATTATGCTTATTAAATAAATTTTAATTTTAAACTAGGCATCAAGCAAAAGAAGAAGCTAAAAATCTTTAATAAAAAGTACAAAATAATGTCCTTTAACAAATTAGAGATAAAAAAGAAAAGCTCAAAGTTTTAAAGGTTTTTTCTCCTGA
This sequence comes from Tetrahymena elliotti 4EA, assembly GCA_000231825.2. Lineage (NCBI taxonomy): Eukaryota > Ciliophora > Oligohymenophorea > Hymenostomatida > Tetrahymenidae > Tetrahymena > Tetrahymena elliotti. Next base: position 3,631,039 of record JH720293.1, read on the forward strand.
AAGCACAAAACTTTAGATTATTGTCAAAGAAGTTAAGAAGGTATAAAAGATGAATGAGAAAGTTATTATTTATTCTTAGTTTTTAACTTTTTTAACTTACTTACAGAAAGTTTTAAATGAAAAAGATGTAAGATACACAGTAAAACATTAATTTTTTATTGGCTTGAAACAAATTAAATTAAATTTTAAAAAAATAGAGACTTGATGGTACTATGAATAAAAAAGATAGAGCAACAGCAATTAAAACGTTTAGTGAGTAATCTGAATTTACAGCAATATTGATATCTCTCAAAGCTGGTGCATTTGGACTTAATTTAGTTGCAGCTAATCATGTATTTATATGTGACCCTTGGTATAATCCAGCTATTGAGGTGCTTTTAATTTAAAAAATTTTTAATTTAAATTTAAATTTCATATTAAATAAGGAATAAGCAATAGAAAGATGTCATAGAATAGGATAAACAAAGAGAGTTCAAGTAATTAACTTCATAATGGAGTCTTCAATAGAAGAAAGAATAGTCTAATGTTAAAAAAAGAAAAGAAGCATGATATAGAATACTCTTTACATTCAAAAGAATAACTTAAGTTAATAAGAAAAAGAACAAGATATATAATCTAAAATGAAAGAAATAAGATACATAATTGGTTTTGAAGAAGATGAAAACTAAGATGAAAAATCTATTTCTTAAAAAGATGAAGACCTCCTTTATGAAGAAAAAAATATAGACATCAATGATTTTGATGATGCTGAAGAAACTATTGTTAAAGAAATTGATGTGTGATAACTCTATATAATATATAGATCGTTGCATTTATTTAATATAATTTAAAAATTATAATCAATTATTTTTCTTAAAATTCTTTCTCTTGGAATAAATTTAATTGTTTTATTGTTTGCTTAACGCTTAACACTCCAAATTTGTTTTATATTAATCTAAAAAATAAATGAGTGCTTGTTTGAGTGACTATTGTTTTAGGGCACTCAAAAATTTAACTTTTTTTCTCAATGTTTGTAAAAAAATTCCTTAAATGCTCTGAGATTATTTTCAATTATTTTACAATATTTTAACTACTATGTTAATTTCAATTTGAGTTGCTAAAATAGTAGTAAATAGATAAGTATAGCTTTAGAATTAAGACAAAACTTATTAAATCTATTCATAATGAGAAAGAGTATTAATTACCAAGTTACTTATTCCTAAACAAAATATTTTTATTTTTAATTTGGAATTTGAAGATGATTTAATTTAGGAAAAAAAATTAAAATATAACTATCATTAAAATTACTGTGGTTAATTTAGGAAAAAAAATTAAAATATA